>VYZM01018431.1:1115239-1271749 GCA_013398915.1 Dromas ardeola
TCGTTCTAGATGGCAGTTTTTCGCGCTTCTTTAAAAAAAAAAAAAAAAAAAAATTAAAAAAAAAGAATAAAATAAAATGGGAAAGCAATGATCAGCTCTGAGCATCCAGAAATTTGGCAGTTCAATCATCGTTTGATTTTATGAGCTTGTCTGAAGAAACACCATTTTACTGAGCGGGATTTCATAACAACGCTCCTGCTTACTCCGGGTCGGGAGAGGGGCAGCGGGACACCGGGACACCGGGGCTATCGTCCCGTCAGGGCGACCTTCCGCACCCCAACTTCTCTGGCTCAAAGGCTTCTGTTAAAGAGGCCCCGTTCCCGCACACTGCTGGAACTGAAGCTGAAATAAAATACGTTCTTCGCTTTCCTACACGATGGCAATTGGCAGTATTTGTGCTCAAGCTGGTTGGAAAACGTTTCATGAAACAGTTTCCCATCAGAAAACACTGTTTCTTCAGAGCCAAACATTAACAGGAACATGTTGATTTTTGATGTTTTCAGGAGATATGTTTTCCAGTGACTCAGAATTAAACTGAGTATTTCTTTTCAGCGTCTCTGATTCTATGACTTTTTTTTTTTCTTTTGATGCATGCACTTTTTTTCTTCATATAAACATTTTACTTAGCAGTTTTGTTCGGCTTGTGAACATGAGTGATGTATCTGGTTTACCACACCCTCTCCCACTCCAGCTTGTACAGATGCACACAGGCACACACAACGGTTTACATTAGAAAATAGTATTTCTCCAGCATTACTGCAAGTAAAGAGGGCTTCCTAATGTTTTCAAAAAGAATAGTTCAGAATAAATTTTTGAAGCATTCCAGTTTTCATTCTCATTTATAGCAGTAGGCAATTTCAGGATTGTCTAGAGGATGGAACATTTTTACTCTTATTTCACGTAATCTGTTCTGCATGAGGTTTACTAGTCAGTATTACTATATTTTTATAGATGTATATATTTGTATATATTTGTATATATGCCTTATCTAGTGAAATACGTAAAGTAAAATTAGTATAGATCACAAAATAGCTTCTATAGAGAACGTCTCTGAACACCTACGCTGTTCCAGTTCAGGGACCTCTCTAACAGAGAAATCCTCCCAGGCTGCTGAGTCACACAAAGATTTTGAAAATTTCTTCTAAAGTCTAAGCCATAAAATAAACCTTTTGCTCCTGTTTAATATACGCGCACCTCTCTGCCCGTATCTATCACAGTTATCTGTTAGACGAGCGATACCGTATTCTGTGCCTATTGTATTGGTTGGCAGAAGATGGAAGTTTATATTCCATTAAGTAACGGATTTAATGCAGAGAATAGTTTGGTTTTATGGACTTAGATTAGGTTTCACTCTTTTCCTCAGAAGGAATTTCTGTCTCCAAAGAATGAATAGACAGCTCCAAAATCGCTGTGGGCTGGACCCGGCGGTTGGTGCGGATGTGGGGCACCAGCATCTCCTGCAGCGACACGCACCCCCCCGGGCACACACAGGGCAGCTGGGTGCACTTTGGGAAAAAGAAAATTAAAAATAAAAGTTAGTAACTAAGTGAGCTTTTATATATATATATCCACACAAACGCACGCACACGGATATAAGGAGCAGAAAAGAGAGAGCTGTGTAATGAAAAGAGTAATACATTTTTTATTTTCCCTCTCTCCCTGGGAAGGAAAATCCTAAGAGTGATTCTGCGGGAGTAGGCAGTGTATAGCAGCAGACATTGGTATCTAGGGCCCATAATAATTTGTCTAATTTAGCTATGGCACTACATTCATAAGTGTGAGCTCCCAGTCATTTCTCTGCGTTAGGGGGTGTGTGTGCCTCCCCCAGTACCCCCCCGGTCGCTGCAAGATTTCTTCTATAAATACGTGCTGCTATAAATACGTCGCTGGCTCTCTCACTTAGTTGTTCCGAGGAAATAAAATAATAGGATGCCTTGCACTTCAAAACTTTGTTTATAAAACATCTTCATAAAACCACTGAAAGGCACATATGAAATAAAATCATGGCCATCGCTTACCATTACGCCAGCCCCACAAACTGATTCTTTTTTTTTTAAAATTAAAGACATCAACTACAGTACACTCACTTTCTCGCAGTTCACAACGTGAAGTAAAGTAAGCCTGCCAGCACGTACTGATTCATAAGCACCCCGGGGTATGGTGGTACCTACCTTAGAATTTAATAAAATTAAATAGCCCAGGCCAAATTATGCCCATTGGTTTTTAATCAGTACAATATCCAGTGTTTAATAAGGCTTTCGTCATCATTCAAGGTGGCCAGGATGCTGTCTGCTTACTCCTGAGCCTCTCCCAGCCAAACAGGCGCTGGCAGAAAGACGTCCGCCCTCTGAGGGTGGGAAACTTCACTTTGGGAAACACATCAAATGCTGCTTCATCAGAGATACTTGATTTTTATGACATTTCTTTTCAGGCCTAAGAACACTAAAACACCCACATTATTTTTTTTCACGCAAAGTCTTCATTAAAGCAATTTGTTGGTAACCAAAGAACGGCAAGTAGTTTACAGGGGCTTTCAGACAGAAACGTGGATGCCTTCATGTTTTTACAGAGCTGTCAAAAATGCAGGTCCCTGTTGGGTTTTTAGTGTTTTCCAGTTTTCTTTCTTTTTTTTTTTCTGTTAGAGAACAAAACCTAAAAGTAATTTTTCAGCAAAGACTGTTTTCATGTTTTAATCTTTACTTAACGCTTTGGCATAATATTTTGCGCTTGGATAATGCCAGACAGACTTTTTAAACAAACCATGATTTTCAAAAGAAAAACGGGAACATTTCTTTGGTTAGATACTAAAATACGGCGTGTGGTTTTTTGTTTGTTTTTTTTTTTTCAATCGGCAACACATTTTCTTCTGCTTTATTCTTATGACACAACTCTTATTTTTGCAGGCAACAGGCGCTGCCAAACCCTCCTAACCAGATTTTCCTAGATCTGTGTTCACTGGAGCCATTTAAGCCAAAAGAGGCAGAAAAACACTCTCGGTGTCATTCCACCGTTGCGTTTGGCCCCTGCAGGAGCTTCGCGTTGGGCTCGTCCCCCCGGCGGGGTTTTGGGGAGGACGGGAGCCGGCCCCGCTCCAAAACAACATTTGTTCCCTGAGCCATACTTTGGCTGCTTACCCTGAGTTTTTGTTTCTACCCTCCCCATGACAACTGTTGAGTGGAAATAATTTTAAATTAGAGAATGAAATTACCAAAAACACAGTTAGGAAAATATCCACAAATCTCTCCTACGTATTTTTTTTTTTTTATTCTGCAAAGATTAATTTACGAGGAGAAGTGATTAATTCAAGCTTTACTTCGCAGATGATCTCTCAGGCCTAACAGAGTACATGCACAGTCAATATTTTGCAAATGTTTTGATTAATAAGGCTTTATATAGCCCACTGCAACTTTGTAGATTTAAATTGATGCTCGCGCTATTCGCAAGGCATACTGATTTTCCCGGCATGGTTTCCCGACAAGGAAAGAAAAACCAAAATAAACGCTGTCAAACACAAAACCTTTTACTTTCGCCACAGAAACACCTTGAGGTATAAAACCCTTTGGAGGCGGCTGTGTTCTCGGCAGGAGAAGGTGCCGCCCTCCTCTCCCACCCATCCCAGCCACCCCCGGTGCGCCCCCAGGCTCTGGTCACCCATTCGGGGCACCAGCCGCTCCCAGAGCATCGTCGCCCAACACATGGGCAGGTGACCAGGGGCACTTCCAGCCCCTCTCACCCCATTTAACAAATACAAGCCAAGAACCAACAGCCCTCTGTTATGGTTTGAAGAACCCACAACAATTTATTGTTGTTTAGATGATTCTTCTCTCATCTGATGACCCCTCCCCACCCGGGAAGAAGAATCAGGGAAAAACAAGGAAATCTGAGGGTTGAAATATAAACAGATTTAGTAGAATAATACTAAATAATTAACATTAATAACACTAAAGAACCAATACTCATCCCGATACCAATATAAAATACACAAGGATCATCCTCAGCCCATTCCCCCAGCAGAAGCCGTGTGCTCCCCGCAGGGACAGCCAATGTGGGACCCTGCGAGCGCTGCGGCTGCGGGAGGAAGGGAAGGGCTCAGGGCTCCGGCACCGGGGTGAGGAGTGCTCAGGATCACAGCCATCACAGGAGAGGAAGAGAAACTCCTCAGCAAACTTTCGAATATTGAATGTGGCGTTCATGGCATGAAATAATCCTGTTGGCAGCCCAGGTCTCGCTCCTCCTCATCCACACAGCTGGTGAGCTTGAAAACACTGAGACCTTGAAACCTGCACCCCAGAGCTGGCGATAAAGTAAATATTTTTCACAAATTCAGACACTAATGTCTTCTAAAAATGCAGTTTTCCAAGCATTAGAAGAGACCTTACTGAAAAGTAACATTACTGAAAGATAAACTAATCCTGTGTCGCTCAAACCAGGACACCCTCCGGCATTGCCCTCGGTTAAGGGCCTGGCTGCGGGGAGGAGGACAGCCCGTGAACGCCCACAGGGATGGGGCAGGTTTCTCTGCAAGCTTGCACATCAAAGATCCAGCATCTATAATGCTGGAGAATAAGTTCATTCTTGCTGTGCTATTTGCTTTGACTTTTGTTTAATGCCACAAGTACAGAGTGATTCACCTCCAGTTTGTAAGGGCTTTCAAATAACCTTTGAGCACAGCGGGCCCGGCGGAGGCAAGGATGGGCTGAGCTCGCCGTGGGGACTTGGTGTGAGGAATCGGGCTACCGACCCCAGCTCCTCCCCCAGGTTTGCACTGGGCCAGCACCACCCCACTGTGCCCGGGCACTTCTGTTTGTTGAATGCAGGTGTCAGGGCTAGGTTTAGATGAACACTGTTATAGTCTGGCTGTTGCTGGAAAATTCTTCGTTAATAAACTTGGTCTAAGTGAGTCAAGGGACAGTGGAAGTCTTGTGGGATACTTCTGTTAGGGAGAGAAACAAAGCAATATATCTTTTGGGCAGTACCCTATCACTTAAGGAAAAAGAAAAACAGTATAAAAAGCAGTGCTGGTTTCTGACACACAACAGGATCAAACACTGGAAGCCACTTTTCTCTCACAGCTCCATATGTACTGCCCATAGCCTCTAAGCATCTCCACTTTCTTGCGGCTCAACCATATTTTCAGTCCTCCCAGGCACTCTTCTGGGTTGCTTCTTGTCTCTTCTCTTGGCACTTCTGCAAACATACACACAGATTCATGCAAGCCCTCAGTCTACAACTGAAGAACCATCTCCTTTGGGACAGGGCAGGGCCCATGGCCCTTGAAGAGCAGGGTCTTTCCATTGTCCAGCAGCGGGGTTTCATTGTTGATCCCAATTGTTTCCATTTTTTATGACTAAAAGAAGGGCTTCTTCCATCTATCCAGACTGAAGTCTGGCTGTCACATCCAGTGCCTTTTCTAAGGTTTTACCTTAGTCTACAAATACAACAGGCACCATAATTCTACGTTTAATGCATTCCCAAAAGAATAAAGAACACTTAGGCTATAGTGATACTGTCAAAGGTGTCATTTTTTTATAAAGAAGTGACCAGAAAAGCACTTGAGTGCCAGACATAAAGCTCAGTATCATTTTTTAAATAGTAATGGAGTATATTAATGAGAAAAAGTTGGACCCCAGCATTATAGCTCTTCCAGCGGATATTATCGTTATGTGCATTTCGCATTATTACTAATTTTGTATTCGGCATACCAGGACCATTAATTCAGATTTAGTCTGCAGTTGAATAAGCCAGATTGCTTAAGAAAATAAACGTCTCTATTACTTTTTATAGTGTTGAAATTAATTTACAGTTCCAGATTGTGATAACTAAAATTGAGAATTAAAACTATATTTGCTACCTGAGATTTCCCAGAGATTAGCATTCATGAGGCTGTAAAAATATTAACTACTTTAAATAATGCTTGCAATATTTCTAGGGTTATAAAACATCTTCCCTTAGCTCATTTTAATTTATTTAGCATCTATCGCTTTAAGCCTTCCTTTTAGCATATTCACACCACTGGAAGATTAGATGAAGATTATTGCATTAAGAGAAATGCTATTTACAATGGTGGCACGTAATACAATATGTATTTCCAGGGGCTTTGAAAGGCGTGGAAGTAAAAATTTTAATGATGTCTTTAAGGGCTCTCGGGTTGCCTTTGTGCTACAAGGAAAGTCGAAGTTGAGTAGAATTTCTGAAGCAGAATGGCATCAAGTCAACAGTGGAGTAGATAAAACCTTCCTAGGAAAAGGAGAACTCAATAAAAACACACAAAAAGGCAACATTATTTACGGTTTAATCTCTGAGAATCCTAAAAAGAGCAGAAGAGAGAGATGGGGCAATCGGGGAGCCGGAGTCTTCCAACGGAGCCAGTGAACACCTCATGTTTCTCCGGTAGTTGTTTCTGTCTCCTCTGAATTCCACCCCATACCTTGGGCTGTCGGTGGGGTGGGGTGTCCTGCCCTTCCTCATCTCTGCTACGCTCCTCTGCAGCCCCATGTAACGAGCGTCAGTGCCTCCACTGAGTGCGCCCCATTATTTCTGGGTGAATGCATTAAGAAATCACAATTGCTACCCAAAGTGGGCAGTAATTTTAACATTTATATATGTGTGGCTTTTTGAGGCTTCGGTGTGTACCCAAGCCCTCGGTCCTGCTTGACTGTCAGAAACACATTTCTTGAAATGAGCGAAAGACTGAGCTCCTCGCACAACTGGTTGAAACAAGCAGCTGAAGCTTAAAGAAAACCATCAAATTTCATAAGAAAATAGGGTGAGTTAGTTAGACATGGTGTCATTGTAGGATTAGGTTCTCAGTTGATAACATCTGTTCTAATATGTCCCTGGTAGAAATAGATTTGAATTTAAGTCCATAGATTGCACAGGAAGCAGAGCAGCAGATTCATAGCTAGCAAGGTGCAAAACTTCATAAAGGTTTTCATAAATTCTTGCCTAGTTTTGCTGTTTACTGATTTAATGAAATATCTGCTTAATTGTATCTGTCTGCAGAAAGTTCAGAACTGAACAACCCTGTGGCAGCTGATCTAACTTTTTGCTGGATTCTTTAAACTTTTATTTTGATTTGAGTGGCATAGATGCAGTAATTGGAAGGATATTTTGTCGAGGGAGCTGCTACCAAAAGCTTTCAAGTGCTGTTAGGACTGTGCGTGATGGTAAATCATTTTACAGATCTCCTGCAATAGCAGTTTTTTAAAAAAAGTTCATCGCTTGACCAGCCTTCCGTGTAGACATCATTTCCTTTGGGTACCACTGGAGAAGAAATCACGTTCCCATATACTTTTACTTTGCTTACATTAATACTAATTGTTTTTATCTCAGTTTGGAGGGTTTTGTATAAGGGACTTCAGGACAATAGTATCTCAAGCTGAGATTTCAACAGCTGAGTTCATACTCTGAAACCACAGAAATAGAACTGCTTCAAGTTTTCATTTAAAAAAAAAAAAAAGAAAAAAAGAAAAAAAAAAAGAAAGGAAACTGTTCTTAATTCTGAAGGCTAGAACCCGAATGCCTGAGTGTCATTTTATGAAAATTGCCCTTACATCATGAGTTAGTCTCCAGTGTTCCACGGCTGTGCCTTTGCAATAATGGTTTAAAATGGAAACATTTATTTTTCCCCAGTTTTTAGTAGCTACAGAAGAAGCAGGGGGCTAATTACCAATACTGAGCTGCAAGGGTCAGACGGAGAGGAAAAAAATGAAACTAAATGTTTCAGAAAATAGGTGAAGGATCCTGCTGTGGCAAATTTGGATGATTTAGCCTAGTGCTGTGGGTTTTTTTCCCCTGTAATCTATAAGTTATAGTAGAGTTGGTGCTCTTAGAGCACCAAGCTGGAACAAGCAAGTGCGTGTAAAAAGACACAATCAGAACTGGACAAAACAAGTTAATAACTGTATTGATGGGTTATTTTCCCATTAAAAACAATACATATTTAAATTTAAATATATATAAAATCAGAAACTGAGGATACAGATCTATATTCACAGTAGAAATAGACTTCAGCTATTCAGCAGCAGTGATACCACCTTCAATTCCTGTTGCTCTTTTATTGCAGGTAGGATGTCTGCTTAAAGAGAAGTATCCAAAATAGGTCATTGAAAGAGGACAGGACTGAGTTTAAAATCATTTTCTTAGTAAGCTGTGCTTCCATGTCATCTGAAGATCCTGGCAGGGGAATCTATGTGGGACTTTTACATGTCTTTTGAAGACGGCCTCATTGTCATGTTATTGTCTGGTACAAAGGGCAAAAAGAAAAAAAAGTCGCCTGATCTTTGGATGAGTCAGAAGAGTGAGCCCTTGGGCTTGAAAAACATAGGTATAAAATTATTGCAAAGCACCATGTGAGTGGTTGAGCTGCCTCATGAGTCCAAACCCACCCATTGCTGTCCCCACGTCCTGGTCTGCCTCCCCGGCACTGCTGGCTCTGCGGCCGGCAGGGAGGTGCCTCCTGCAGATCAGAACAGAAAATCCTGAATTGCCTCATTAGATCGATTTTGACAGAGCCTAGAGGAGCAGTGGAAACCAGCACAGTCATTGCAGGACATCTGAAGGCTTGGTTACCCGCCTCGTGCTATGCAGCCCAGTAGGACAGCAAGAGCAGATGGCATTTGGCTCCAGCTCTGGGAGTCTCCCAACTGGGAGCCCTTGGCCTGCCAAGGGATGCCAAAGACACAGAAAGCTTGCCAGAAATGTGTGGATATTGCATTAGTTTTGCCATCTAGCAGGAAGATTTAGAATCCTTCCAGACTCAAAAATTAAATAGTTAAGACCATGCAGGAGCACCCTCCTTCCTCCTTGCCAGGGAATGGAGCTTTGCCACGGGTGTCATAGCAAGAGCTGTTTAGTCAGATACCGGAAAGCAATGAGCAATTACCAAGCATAGCAATGGTGGCGTAAATGGGATTAAACACCCACTCACATCAACGAACTTAAAGCAAACGGAAAAGTGGGGGAAATCAGTCCTCAGGGCACACTGGAATCTGGGTTATTTTTTGTTTTTCCTTTCCAGCCTTTGCAGAAAGCACTGAGTAAAAGGTCCTCTTCATTGTGATCTGTTCGAATGTAGCGTCTCACTGCAGTCATAGAAAGGCAGGCACTAAGAAGTTCTCAGAAGAAATAAAGAAGTAGAGAAAATCATTTTATTGCCTGACAGAAGGGGAGGCTGCCTTAATTTTGTTGTCACTGGGAGTCTAAATGTATAAGGACAGCTGCTGTGCTCAAGCAACAATGCAATCAGTTAATGCTTTCAGCAGGGAGACATTAGCCGCTTCTCCCTCCTGCCGGGCAGGGAGAAACAAAGTTTAACAAAAAAAAAGAAAAAAAGGAAACTTTTAGACATTTTTTCTTTCTTTTTTTTTTTTTCTTTGCTCCTTTGAGTGGAGGGAGGACAAGGACCACTCCAGAGCAGGGAATGCCTGCCAGGATGTTCCCATTACCACGTTTTGGTGGTGGTATTCTGATGCATACGTTGGCCATGGCGCATTTTCTGAGGCAACGGCAGTAAAGGCACATAATGACAACTGTTAAATAGCATACAGCAAGGCACAGATAGATTGTCACCAAAACTACTTCTGTTATTGACCAAAAAAGATCAAACAGTAGAATGTTGAATAAGATACAAAATGAAGCCATGAAACCAGGAAGAAGCTTGCCCTACATAGTCATGAAATAAGCATAAACAAAATGAAGACATTTGCTATTTTTACATTCCCAATTTGAAATGAAGGTAAAGCAGAACAAACAAGAAACTAAAACAGCACGTAAACTCTGCGACGTGTTTCTGCCTTAGAGCTGTAATTATGAAGGCTCCTTCTAAAGGAACAACCTTCAGTATCTACATATGTTTTACCTTTAAAATGTTCTGAGGTGATAAAAAGAAGACTCAGAGGAGCCTTATCTTGGCATAATGATCTATTTCCAGGCATTTCATGAAGAACTAGAACAAGCACAACAGGACAAGAGGAGAAAGGAAGAAGAGAAAGAGAGGAGAGAAAAGAGATGAGATAAACCCCATTCATGATAGGTACAACCATTATTCCATTTCAAATTAGGGACATGGAATCATAGAATCATTTAGGTTGGAAAAAAACCATAAGATCATCACCACCAAGTCCATGGATGGGCTTAAGAGAGGGATGCCCTGGGATTTTGAGGGCCTCAGTTATATTTTCAGATCTGCAACAGAATTTGCTGTGCTCTTTCACAATCCGTTTTGAACCGGGTTTTCAGAAATGCAGTTTTCATGTTGCCATCTACGTTGGCCCAGGCACTATCAGCACCATAGGCTGAAGGTACTGTGGTGACCATCAGAGAAATCACTTTCTTCTACCGCTTTCTTCCAGCCCCTGCCCTGGTCTCACTCCCCAGTGGGCAGGAGGATCAAGTGCTGACTATTCACTGCATGAGCAGTATGAAAGGGTTAGGATTTCACCTTCAACATGTCTTCATCCCCTTAAGGACATGTGAAGAACAGGGCAACATGGGAATTAGGAATGGGAGTGTCTGGGACATGAGGAAGGAGGAGACCATCTTCCTCAAATCACTGAACTCTCTTGTTCCTGCTTTGCTTATGTAAGTGCTGTAATGATGATGTGCTCATTAATGAAAAAAAAAAGAAAATAATAAATACACACATGTGTAAAGGGTAACTAAGTTGAGAAACTATCTCAAACCATGGACGGAAACAAAACAAAAATGGAATTTGATCAATAACTTGGACAATTTTTTTATTAAAGAGAAACCATGCTTTAACTTATAAATCCATACAAAAAATACGTACTTAGTCAAAGAAATGGCAAAAATTGAAACTGTTAATGACTTAATAGTTTTTCCTAAGAGCTAGAAACATCTGGCGGTGTTTGGGTGTATTATCCTCGGTAGAGAGTACTGGGGAAAGCAAACAAATGGAATCCTCAAATTGCATATGTCATTTGGAAAAGCACGTACCTTGACTGAACAGCCCATAACTAAAATATATATTATTAGCATCTGCTACAATACATCTGAATGCAAGAAGCGCAAGGAGAGAATTACCACTTTTCCTAGTTAGGTATATATCTGTCTTAGGGAAGTTCAAAATTGTCTCAAAGAGAAAGGGGTGAAACTAAAAAGGAGTAAGGGTGACACTAGAAAGCTTTTAGATTTTGTCACATTAAAATATGTTTAAAAGATTAGGATTTGAGAAGCACTTGTGATAGATACTTCAGTTCTTCCTCTGATCCCTGTCATTCAACCCTTCCTCACATTCAGTAAGTAGTATTTTTAATGATTTCATCGAGAAAGCCTGTGTGGGGCTCGCAGACAGGACACAGCTTCTATCTTCTGCGCAACTAAGGAGCCAAAAGACCTGAGGTCACTCCTAAACCCAGATCTCAGAATAATGCAACCTAAAGAACAATGTTTTATAGGCAAATTGACCAGGCAAAATTCATATCTTTTAGTCAGCAAGTCTGAAAGATGATACGAACATTAAAAAAAATACATTTCAATATAAAGGGGCAGCAACAACATCACCCTAAAGGAAACAGGAGAACGTTGATTTTGTAACTTTAATGCTCTCAGGCCGTCACCGTCTGAAATGAAAGAATTTTCCTGAAGTTGCTGTAAGCTCCATTCTTGATCTTATTCATCATTATTAAATGTTGAAAGTTTAAATATTTCATACAGACGAGATGAAAAGATTGGAAGAGAAACTGAATAATCCCCACAGACTTTAGAAAGCATAGAGACCAAACCCAACCTAAAAGGAAATGAACACTAAAACTACATTGTTTATTAAATCCCTTTTATAACATTTCTCCTAATTTCAAAGATTTATTGAAAAGGGATTTAAAGAAGATGAATTAAACTTAAGAAATGACAGACTAATCCTTTCTTTGGGACCAGTGATTATATGAAGGTGTATTGAAAACAGCAGAGAGAACGCCAGGTGCTCTTGCTGGACAGATACTACAGTTCGGTTTAGACATTAATCTGCAAAAGTGGATCAGCAAAGTCTGATGGTTAAACATTTTCACAAGGGTCTTATTCAGTCTTGGGAACAACATCTACAAAGAACACACTGATGTTGTATAGCTCAGAGAAACCACCAGGGAATGGAGACTGGAAACAGGTCTCAATTCATTGGAAAAGATTAAACACTGCCATAAAGTAATCTAATTAGTCGTATTCTTTGTTCTTCCTGGGACATCGTCAGAGCTGGCTGTTTTATCCTTCTGCTGCTTTGCTCCCTTTGCCCCCACGGAAAGGGCTTTCCTCTGCACCGGCGAGGCTCCGAAACGTGACCGTGAGTGCACCAGAAAAGGTCACTACGCAGATCAAATGAAGCCAGATATAATGAGACTCATCTTTAAAACCTCTTGTTAATTAAAAGACAAAAATCTGAGCCTGGTCACGTTTCCAGTCAAAACAAAGAAAGTTTTGCAGTCATTTCAATGGCAACCAGATCAGGTTTCTTGATAATATTGATCAAACATCAAATGCAGGAGGGCAAGATGGTAAGTATGAGAGTCAGAAGGACAGTGAGCAGTGAGGACACTAAGCAAATACACGTTCTTGGATATTGGTCTGCTGATACAATTCAGTAAACTAATTAAGGATGATCTTTGGAAACTTACCATTCTTAAATTGCTATTATCATTATCATCATAATAAATTACTCCATGTTTGACAAAGATCCTTCACACAACCATTGCCTTTCAATGACTTAAATCCAGAGAGGGTCTGGTTTGATCCAGGCTGTTAGAGAAGAGGTAAGGAGGACCACAGATCTTGTGTGCAGGCTGGAGAAGATTAGATTAGAAAGGACTAAAATGAGCTGTCAAATGCTTTCATTTAAGCATTATGGAGAGGATTCTTAAGTCATTGAGTCCTAAATACTTTGGGGAAAAAAATGGAGCTAGATGAAGACACAAATAAATAAAATTGAGAGACTATCTTAAAACAGAACTTGACTTTATAGATAATATAATAACATGGGATATTTTTATGAAAATCAGGAAAACATGTCAAAAACAGAAAGAAAATTAACTATGACCAAGCAGAAAATACAGTCACTTACTGTGAACAGCAGATATTAGATCTGAAGGAAAAATAATCTATACAATTCTCCTTTCTCCTGAATAAAGCTGACACACCATTTTGTCTGATAATCTGCTTTCCCATGATGCATCTGTATTCTAAATTAGATAATATAATCACTTCATCCTGTTCGAAATTATTGTGTCATGTTGTGAACAGTCCAGGAGGTGCCACAGATCTGGGAATTGTAAGCATGCCAATGGTAAATGAAAGGCTATCAATCTATTTATTTTAATTAATTAAAGCCTTTTCTTATTTTTGTGAGTGCAATATGATATAATAATTTAAGATTATGTTCTAAGCAGAAATGACCAGAGAGACCTCTTGCAGGCTGTTTATAAAGTCTCTTGCTGTTGTTGCAAGTTACGTTTTTCAGTGGATGAATAAAATGAACATTTTTCAATAAAGGTGTAGACCTTTCACAGTATTTGTTTCTAAATGAAGCCCTGAAGAGAAGCAGCAGACTCCCAAAGTGTCTGTTCCAAAGGCCAAGTGATACCTGGCGAAGTGGATTGCAGAATGCTCTTTCTGACGACTTCTATTCCAGAAAAATTATTTGTACATTAAAAAAACAAGTTGCAACTAGAAATTATCGTTCAATTCTAGAAAATCTCCTAGATGTTATTAGGCATTTCCATCACCTTCAAAAAAAGACTAATATTGACAGAATGGTACTTTGAACACAGATGGTAATGTATAGTTAAAACAAAAGAACACTTTTCCACCATTTTTCATAAACGTTTCAGTCTTGCTGAAGTTTCCTAACAAGATTTTATTCAAATGCCTTGCCCTGAACAGCATCTTTAATAAAGAGTTGATGAGGCTGAAGAGGTTCAACCATTATATTCTCCTTTTAACCCCTGCTTGCAATTCTGTTTGCATTATCTACATCCAGGTTCGGTCCTGGAATGAAGCAGAGGCAATACCCCATTGATTTCAGCAGGTGATAAAACACGTCTTCATTCCTTTGGAGCCAATTTAAATTTTTGGCAATTTCCATCTCAGTTCTTCTGTCAATACAAAACAAGACTTTTTCTTCTTTCAAATAAGAACTAAAGAATATACAAATGAGAAGGTATGCCAACTTCGGTTTCTCTCCTCTGAGGTTCTTTGAAATTATTCCCCTTGAACTTCCATCTTTAGAAAAGCAGGTGACTTTAAACAACCCTTAGAACTCTATAGAGGCATCTGTAGAATGTTTTCTCCCAGGCAATCAAAGGCAGGAGACTTTTGTTTCTCAAATCCTATGATAAATAAAGAACTTAGACTTAAAATATATATATATAAACATGGGAATCATGTTAAACTCTTGTCATGTTGTAGAAAGTCGCATTTGACTTACCATTTGGAAAGACTTTCAGGACATACTTCAAAGCCTGTTTATTTTCCCAGAAAACAAGGCTCTGAGGGGAAGTTTTATATACAGGAGAGCAGCATTTTACAGGTGGGGTTTGAGTGTTGAAGGCAACAAGCTTCTGAGGTGTTGATATGGTGCTGGCTGCTGACACCCATAGCCATGATAACTGCTGTTGGATTAATTATCCCAAGGAAGTAAATGGATGATCCACTGGTGAGTTAAGATATCAGTCAGCCTTAAAGCAGAAGCTAGATCTTGGTCTTGGACTGAAAATACTTTGGGAATTCACACCCTCAGTTAGTGTTCATTGGCATTGCTAAAGCGCTGATCTTGATATGGGTTTACATAAGGGTTTCTAGCAAAGAACTTGAGGGGGACTGCATCACATCATGTTTGAGAAAACTAGCAGGTGGAGAACAAGAACCTTAGAAGTCCTAAAACAACATCAGCCAGACCCCTAAGGGGGACACGTAGAAGGACTGTGCTCAGTCTTCATAGATGAATTCAAATTACTTGTATATTTATGTTGATTTGTTTATCCCTCACCCTTGGTAAGAATCCTTGCCCTGCATTAAAAACGAAATGAATGCTACTTCAAGTTTAGCCTTATTGATTTGCATTTTATATGAGACAGTAAATTAAATTTATGCTAATATGATACATATATTCTTCCCTGAACCATTAAAGGGGAGGTGGGGCTACACAGTGCAATAGTTTAAATAATTATGGCTGTCACTCACAATTATTCAAACTGTTGTGCTGATCGAAGTTCTTAAAATCTTGGATATGAGACCCTCAAAGTTCCCCAGGAGCAGCTTGGAAAATCGGAAGAAGCTAAAAGTAGAATCTTTTAGTTTTAAATGGTTTTGACAGGTTTACTTTATTTTCATCCTTTCCAAAAAAAAGGTGTAGCAGGGAACTAGAAATGACAGAATATTGCTTTCATATCATTTCATTTCATTTCATCCTCCTATAAATAAGGTCTCATAAAATTGTACATTAATATCCAGGAACCTTTTCTGAAATAATGATGCTTTCTCTATGAGCACAAACACCTGTGTGTAAATCTGAGAAAAGTCCCGAGTACTCAGAGAAACGGATGCCCCGGGAAGTGGTTAGCAAAGGAAATCTGTCTGATACCTCGGCACGGGAAATCTGGACATACCTGACCAGAAAGCTTCTCCATCTGCCTCGGGGCCTGCGATGAAGATCTCCACTTGCGTGTTTCCAAGAGGGAACCCAGCTTTGTATCCTCCGTGTGAGTCGTTCGAACCAGAGGAATGTCTGAGAGAAGCAAGGGGCTCCAGCGTGTCTTCTCCTCGACCCGCGAGCCAGCCTCCCCGCTGAGATGCTGTCAGTTCATGACACTTGTGATGACAGATCTGTGATGGGAACAGGTCTCTACCAAGCACAGAGGAAAGCAGCCAACTCATTTCACAATGGGCACTGAACATGCGATGCTTCTCTGTCATTTCCAGGCTTGATTTTATACTTTTTTATATATCTATGCATATATATATATACACGTGTATAAAATCAAGTGACCTAGAACTGAAGGATTCTACAGCAAATGGAGAGTATCTAGTTCACTTGTATTTTCACTCAAATTCAGTTAAAGAATCAATAATTTTTGGTATGAATAAAATAGCATCTCTAGTATAGGTGGCATTATCTTTAAAAACGCGTGTCTCTTTAAATGATGTGACAGACCCTTTGAAATGCAAAGGTAAGACCAAGTTATTAAAGCTAATTTTTTTGCTCACAGTATTTTTAGTCCGTGCTTGCCTTTGATTTTCAGCACCGAAGTAACAATATGGGCATAACAATAGAGGTCACGGGAAAGAACAGACAAAAATCAGGTCTCAAACTGTACACAGGCAGGTACTCTGGTTCACAATGCATCAATCCAAAATAGTGACCTCCAGAGAGTGACAGGCAGAGATACCTGCAGCCTAATTCCTCCATCCCATTCACTGCAGGGAGGATAGGTCTTTCTGATGACAGTTACTTGCATGAATTGGAGTCTCCCAGCTCAGCGCTCAGACTCAACTTCTTGCGTGTTAAAGGCAAGCAGCAGTACAGATTTCTGTAGTACTTTGCACCATTATGGTGATGCACAAGTTTTAAAAAATAGCAAGGGACAGGGAATGGAAATGGGACTGACGCCAGCGCAGAATTCCCAGGTCTGAAGCACTTCCAGTTAGTGCTCTGCTCTCTCCTTAGGCTGCTCTAATGACGGTCTCAGTAGCCAAAAGCAGCTTTAAGCCAAACTTTTAGTCTGAATCCATTCAGGGATAATGGGCTAATGTAAAAGGAGAGGGTATCCAGAAATGGATAGGAATAGATACGCTTCCAACTGATGGGGTAGGCTGAACAACACTCTGCAAAACGCCCCTGAGTCTTGCACTGGCTCATGCAGATCTCCAGTACTGCTAAAAGGGCATCTCACTGCCTTGAAAGATACGTTGGAGTTTTGGGGGAGAATGAGGAAGTAATAAGGTATCTGGGTATAATATTGCAGACTTTGTTACATTTTAACCAAGTCTCCGAACTCCACAGTGTACACATTTTGCATGTCACTCTCTAAATTGCATCTAAATCTTTGTTCTGTGACATTTAGCATCACTCTGCTTTAGCAAAGGTTGTTGCTTTTTTTTCCCAATGCCTTTCTGACCTGTCTTTAAAGTCAGGACTCCCATCAGTCTCAGCTGACATACAGAAAATAGCGACATATTGACTTTTACAAGAGGTGACACAACATGAATAGATGAAAACTTGGCACTGGATTTTCCATATGAAAGGAAGTGTCAACAAAACAGACGCAAGTCCCCGCACTTCATCCAGTTAATGAATTGCCATTGTCTGTGTACATGCATATATTCAGTGCTCCGTGGAATACATCTCCTGAGAGAAAAGGATGAACTTTAAAACAAAATTAAAAACTTTAAACCCAAATTTCAACTTTCACAAACATGAAAGCTCATTTCTTAAAAATAAGAAGGGATTAAGTTAATTGGTTTGTGTGCTGCTCTGGAAGGGGAGAGTTGAGATGAAGTAACAACAACTTGCATTTTGTTTAAGACTCAACACAATATTTCTTCTTAGAGCTTCAGAAAGTCATGAATTGTCCTTCTCCTCCCACCTTCTTAGGAGCATAGGATAACTGAGGCTGGGTGGGACTGGAGCTGTCTAGTCCAATTTAGGGCTCAAAGAAGGTCAGCTAAGTGCTCAGATGAGGTTACCCCACATTTCCCTGTGCAGCATTGTGTTCTCACAAAAAGGAGGCATTTTTTGCCCTTATTGCCCATTATCCATATGTAGGACTCCCTTCATGTTCCACAGTAGCACCCAGGTCCATTCCCAGTGACCATGGATGACCAGATCAAAAGCGTGTTGAGGCAAAGGTGTTTTGTAAACGCTGTGGTGGTCCCACGGTCATCTACTGGACAACCCCTTACCCAGCAGGTCACCCCTGAGTGCAAAACTAAAGGTGACCATTCTGAGGATAAACCAACTGCCCTGTGCTTTTGGTCAGTAGCTTTGGAAGGCTAAATAAAATGGCTGATAGGGACTGGCTAAAGCTTTCACTTTAAAGCTGTGGTGAAAATTTGCAAAAGTGTCCAGAATTTGAAGTGCAGAACCAAGGAATTTCTAGAAATTTTTCTTTCCCATTTTTCAGCTGCTTTCTAGTCCTATAGAGCCATCCAGTGCTGTCATACACTGAACAAATCCATAGCAAGAACACTAATTGACTTCGGCTGATTAACAACTGACAACCGCTCAGTGGTGCACTGAACAGAAAGTCTTAGCTGGCTCCAAAATGGAAAATGCTAAAATGTACCAGAACTGTCATTAACTAGAATTTTTTTTGCTGGCAGTCCCAATGCAGAGGTCAAAAAGCCTGCTTCTCTGCAGATGAGGGAAATAGTAAACTACCGTGAGGAACAGCTTGGTTTTACTGCACAGTTGATATCTGGCCTCTGGGAATAGAGGTTTCCTGCGGTGCTCATAGACAAATTTTCATAACAGCACACATTCTTTCAATAGCTGATACTAGCCATACCATATGCATGTTATTTCCTTTCAAGAGTTGTCATGCATAGCGTTATTTATTATTGTATAGAGATGTTATAATGAAATAATGGTTGCCCCAATGCCCTAAAGCTGTAGGGTCATTTAAATGCAACTGTCAGATTAAATGGAAAGCTACATGCTGCTTATAAAACTGCAGGACTTGTTAGATTAACATTTCAGTCTTCTGCACTGAGTAAGTAGATTTGAGAAATGAATCCAATACAGAAAATTGGATGTTGAGAATAGCATAGTTGAGTATTTATGAAATGTCATTTTCCCCTTAGAAATACAGACACTTGGAGCTGGATGTTTACTTTCTTATCCCATTTCAGAGAAGGGGTTTGACACCAGAACTGCTGCAGCTCAGCAGCCTGGCGGCACTTGGAAAACTGAGCTTTGGGGTGTTTCCATGCCGTGCCACCATGGCACCGCAGCTACAGAGACTGGGGTCTGCAGCTGGGCTCAGCCAAACCGAGTGATTTCTATAGCTAGGTTTGCAAACACTCAGAGCACTTTCTTCCCCATCGCTTCCTGGAGGAGGCTGACCTGCTGCCCATGCACTTCACGGGTGACAGCGATCGCTGTTGCACATCTGCATGGCCAATGCCAAGGGGACAGAGGGAGGGCGAGGACACCTCACCTCTAAACACCATTGTCTCATTTTAGCTCTCCCTTCACAACGCTCTCTTATTTTCTCCTTTGTTTTCAGCACTGGGGATGAACAGAGGTAGCATTCGGACCCCAGAAGTTACCACTGAAACTAGATTTTGTCATTTATCTCCCTTCCGATTTTAATGAATCACATTAGTTAAAACTGCAACAGAAAGGTGAAAAAGAAACCCTCAACAACAACCTGCCTATTATTCTTTTGATCAGCCTGGCCCTTTAGGCTCATTGGCATGGATTTTTTTCCTAGAAGATCAATAGCGAACTCACATATTCTGCAAAGAAACTCTTCCCTTCGTGCGGAGCACAGGGCTGCGAGAGGCGAGGGGTGGGGGGCACCCTCTGCTTTTGAGCATGCTCTGCTCCGGTGGCACCCGTTCCAAATGTACGGCCTGCGCCGCGGCTTCCAGGTGGTTCCAATACAAATTTAACAACTAAAAGAAGAATGTTAACTGTTTAATATTTGAAGGCTTGTTTAATATTTTAGACAGTAAAATTCTTCCTGTTGCTAAAACCAATATTGAAGTAGGATGGAAACTACCTGCCAGGATTCTCCATCAAAGAAACCATTGAAAACTGGTGGGAAAGAAATCATGTAAGCTCTGTATCCAGCTATACTGTAGGCCAACAAGGGCAGTGTGGATAATGTACCCCTGCAAAGATGCTACATGTCACTGAAGTTTTCCACCAGAGGCTTTGTACATCTTTGAGCTATTAGTGAGTGTCACCCCAAGAGAACAGTCAGCGATGGACTGTAGTTGCCTCCTGTCGTACTCCTCCTCCCTCTCAGGGTGTTTAAATGCATTTAGTAGATGTATTTTATTCCCTGTGATACCAAGTGCTGAAATGAAAATAATTCCTCTGGCCTTATCCAGTTAAATAGTAGCTTCAGCTGTGTCCATGATAGAGGAATCAAGGTTAGTGTCAAAGAGCCTGTGCTTAAACCGATTTTGCGCTTGGCAATGAGCACAGCTGCATTCAGGTAGGAACCAGGCAATGGAAAAATTCTTACATCGTATATCAGCAACACAACACATTCTGTTTCTGCTAATTATCTTCAATGTTATACCTTCTTTATATTTTTAAAATGATCAAACTGAATCTTCCTAACCTCTCTTTCAGATTATTCTGCAGTTTCCTTTCCTGTTGAATGCTACATGGTCCCATCCCAAAGCTACAGCAAACCAGCCCAACAGAGCAGGGGTGACAGTATTTCACACCAGCACAGGACACGGTTCTCTGTGCTTTCCTCCCATTGCATTCTTCTCCGGGCTTATTATAAACCTGGCATCAGAGTCCATTTCACTTCTCCATTCACAATCTATAGAAGAAATATGAATTTGGAAACGAGTGCGCACAGCTTGTTCTTTGCAAACTGTTCACCTTCCTTTAATTCAGTCAGCTTCAAACTCTACAGCAATGCTTTTAAGTCTCTGGACTTATTAATTGGTGAAAAAAGTCCAAAAATTCATGAAAGAAAACTGCTCTCAACTTCTTTTCCAGTAGCTTGTGATAGCCAATTCAGTTGTCAATGTGTGTTTAAATGTACTGATATTAATTCTGCCTCTGCAGTTAAATACAATTGCTTAATTCTGCTTCTTGAGCTCCACATAGGATTACAGTTATCTCTGAACGCCTCAGTTTTAATTTTGCTTTCCTCTTGTGGACATTTTTTAACCATTTCACACATTGGGAAAGACATTACATGTTGTGAAAGTTTAAAACCTCTTTGGTCACAGATGTCCCATCATGAAAAACAATTATATTTTCTTAAGGATTTAGTTCCTAGTCTGGAATTACCCAGAAAACAAAAGAAAATGGTTCTGGAAGCTTTGAAGTATATCAGCCATTTGAAGGAAAGAGCCAAAAGAGAAAGAAGAGAGGCATTGTCACGCTTCCTTTATATTCCATGGGCTTTTGTTTGCTTGTGTCTTGGTTTTAGCATTGGATAATGAATTCTTTACAGTACTTTGATTCATTTTTCCTCTTTAAGAGGGGAGGGGGGGAAGGTTCAAAACTGGAAAACTATGATTTGATACTCATTACTCTTCTAACAACCCGTTGGCAAGACCTTGTGGTGCTTGTCAAAAACAACACTGTCCTGCCAAACAGCACACAAGGAAAGAGGATGCCAAATGTTTTCCACCTTAGTGTGTCCCCCTCTCATGTGTCTTTTCTTGACAATATATATCAGTGCACTATTCAGGTCTAGATCAGTCTCTGGATAGAGACAAAAAACAGAGTAACCAGCCCTAACCTTGGGCATCTACCCAGCAGATGCAGCTTTCCTAAGTCACGTAGAAGAGGGCTGGGCACCCCTAGAGGCAACTCAACCCCCAGGTGCGCTCAGTCACGCCAGGAGTACACAACTGTCCCTCTACACCCATCGCGCCGACACGGTGCAGTACATGGTGTGCCACAACGGCAGCCTGTGCCTCGTCTCCCATCCCTGAGCAGCCTGAAACCCTGGCAGGCACCCCTGGGCTGGGACCTGACTGGGAAGATGCAGTTAGACATCTGTTTGGCCAGTGGAGACTCACCGATCTAGTTCATGAAAAAAATTGTTCCCAGGTGTCAGAAGTTGGGAAAATGATTGGAAAAAGAGTTTATAACAAACAGCTCGTAAGTTAGATGCCATGCTGTAGTTAGATGCCTGAAGATAGTGTATGCTAAACCTCGTCCAAAAGCTTGGAAAAACTAACATGTCCACAGCTCTACTTTCTCTGGTAACCCCAAGCAGTGACTTCTAGGAACACAATTTATCTTGCCATTTAAAAAAAAAATAAAAGTAACGTTTTGCTGGTTTTTTTTGCATGAGCACAAAACCACCTGAAAACGCCTGGTTCCCTACTCCCTACCATTCTAGTTCAATGGAAACCTAGCTGTTAACTACTCACAACCTTCATTTCTGTATAAATGCAAAATGGGAACAGCGGTAAGTGGTTTCATGTTAATAAACAAACACACAAGACAAGATCAATTAGTCAAAATGATGTGACTCATTTGTCATTTACACAGCGCTGCATAGAAACTCATCCACACAAGGATTCTGTTCATCATCCGAGGATTTGGCCTTGTTCTGTTTACAGCTCTTGAAAAGATACGTTTAAAATCAAACAACTCGACAATCTATGCACTTACTAATCTCTGTTAGAAAGAATCAAGGGTAAGGTTGCTCACTGTCTACGGTATGTATTTTCTTACATCTGAAACAGCTGCATTAGTCATCTCCACATTGTCCATATCCCTGTGAGTGAAACACCAGATTGTCCTTCAGTGATCCTCCTCTTTCTGATCTCTCTGATACCTTTAGAAGAAGAAAAGCAATAAAAATAAAAAACCCTGAAGTGGAGGGTGAACAACAATGGATATTCAGGTGTCTAATTAAAGTGCATCCTCAACATTATGACCCAGTACAGTTAGGTCTAATTAATCTATGTCAATTGGCAAAATGTCTCTTTGGGTTGTCTTCCTCATACTGCAAAAAAAGCAGGTGCCATAATGCCTTTCTTTTTTCAGTTGCTCAGACAAGCTCTTTGTTTGTCTTAAAGTAACTGCTTCAGCCGTATCACTTATATTCGACTCCAGGAGTGGCTTCATGAACTGAAATCATTGTGACCATTTTCAAAGTGGACCAAATTCCTTCTGAACCCTTTCTGTTCTTTCAAAAAAGACAAGCTTGCTGCTCCCATAACCACACTGCAGTCATCTACTTCACCTCCAGACCCAACGCCCTTTGCTGTTATCCCACCGTACTCTTCCGTAGATTGAGCTAGTTCCTTTAGCTCCTGTAACTTCACTTCTACATAAACACAGAGCAGGAGCAGAGGCAAGCTGTTTAGCTTAATAAACAGATACACAAGTCTAAATGATATGACTCACTCGTCATTAACACAGTCCTACAGAGATGCTCATCCACACAAGGGTTTTGCTCATCATCTGAATATTTATTTAATCACACAAGATTTGCTCAGCATCAAACCTGTGACCCCCAGGCAGTGCTCTAAATCAGGGACTGGAGGTGCTTCAGCCAGCAGCATCCACAGTGATTTTGCCGAAAGATGAGGTTTAAACTTATACTAATGAAGCAGCGAGAGAGCAAGAGCAGGATCAGGCGACTGGTCCGGCGGATGTACAAACTCTGAAATGAGGATGAATTCATTTGTCGGGATATGTGGCAGCACAGCCACAGATTTCACAGAGCACCTTGGCAAAACTATCCCAGTTGCCCTCCACATCTTCTTGGTGGTTTTACATGGAACAGTGAGAGGAAACCTCAGGTGTGTTAGTTTGATTTTTTTATTATTGTTATTCCTGAGGAATAAACCTGTTTTTTCAACCCTGCCAAGTTGTAGATTCCAAACACATCCATTTTCACTTCCTAGTCGGTCTCCCAGGACTAGAGGGAGAACAGAAATTTCATTTCCCAAAAGTGAGAACTTTATAAGCTGGAAAATATGACACATATTTCAGGAAATCTTTGTGAATACCCTAAAACCTGCAAAAACCTTAAATGCACAGAATCCCCATGCCCATGGATTTCTGTTGCCCCGGGCTATCGCTGTGACATGTCATTAAAACACAGAATCACAGCGTGCCTTGCACAGGAGCCTCAGCATCTAGCAAACAAGTCCCTCAAAGCCTGTAAGCTAAATGCCATTCACCCGGGGGCTCACTGCTAATTGGGAGGGTGGAATTGCAAATGTAGTGCAGGTCAATAGAAAGGGAGTTTGCTTGGAAGCCGATTCCTCCCCAGTTTTCAAAGCTTTCCTGGAAACCCAAGCAGATAATCATCTTTTTGTGGGACCACAGGTCGGCTTTCATCATCTCACTGCGGATGAAAATGGCCCGCCACGAGCGATGCGGAGGGTTTATTTTTATGAGGCTGCACGCTGTGAAGCACGGTGTGCTAATTGGGATGGGGTGGTGTGTAAGAGGCATTACTCACTGTTTGTAGGATATCTGTTACCTTTTCTTACATCCGCATGGATTAACTATTTTTATTACACCAGCAGTCAGAAGACAAAGGCATGTAAATTGCAAGGTTAAGTTTTAAGATGCATCGTGATATGGCTTCCTCAATGTACATCTCGACCACGAAGTGACTGGACAATGCTGTGGGAATGTTTTGTAGGATACCTTTAAGTGTGGCATCACCCATATTCCCCTATACATATCTAGAGGCCTCTTTGCCCACTCATTTCATTCACACCTTGAGCTTGTTCAGTTCAAAACACACGCTCTGCTGGGTGAAGAGGTCAGTGGAGCCTTTGCGTGAAGCAGAGGTCTTTGGCGACGGCTGTGGTGCGGAGATCTGGCAGCATGCCTGTCTGCCTTCCTGGCACAGAGATTTTGCAACCCTGGAGGTAACTACCAGCAAAGCTGTGCTGGGTATTGCTGGTTTTACCGGGCACTGATGCAGGAATCACCACAAGTGTCTAAACCTCTCCTAAGCTGGGCGCAGTTATAGCCAGCAGCTCCTAAGGATGCGCTTTCCCACAGTCACGGACAGACACATGCTACCTCATACTTACTTAAACATACTTACTTACTTAAACACTAAACAGTGTTTAAATCTGCCCAGCTGATAGCCCTTGGAAATAAGATCACAGCCGTGTTACTGTGAAAGAGTTAAGAGAAAAATCTCTTGCTGGTGTTTACAGACAAAAGTAGGAGAAGAAAATAATTATAGACTACAGCCTGAGTAAGGGTATTATATAATAAGGGAAAGACATTTATATAGAACATCTTATTACTATTCCAACAATAAGAAAAAGAACATGTTTGATAGAGAAAATTTAAAAGGCCAGAAAATGCTTTAGGAAGATGGAAAAAACAAGCGAAAAATCAATATACTAAAATGTCCTCTGTTCCACTTCCTTTATGCTCTCAAAACAAAACGAACAAGGTTCTCTCGCTTTGACATCTAGAGCAGAGATGACAGCAAACAAGGCAAAAACTACAATACTCGTTGGGACCCACCTTGAATTACAGCACTAATAAAAAAAAATCATTTTGACTATCTCCCTAGCAACACACTTGCCAACCACATTGAGCCATTAATTGCATAATTGTTCAACCACCACAGCCTATTTTACTGGCTTTGAGACTATCAAAGGAAGAATAAGAAACCCTGCTAACAGCATCATATAGTGTTAGCTTAATTAAACATAAATGCGAGGAGAAAAACATAGCTGAAACCACACAGACTAAGCTGTTGGGATATGATATTTGTTGTGATTATTCCCATTCGCCTTTTAGTCATTGATGTGTCTGGATTGGTATTCCAGGTACACGCACTTGTCAAAGAAATTCCTGACCTTATCTAACAAAGTTTGAACCTCTTCCCTGATAACACAGAGCCATTTTCTGGGGTCAGATAATTTGTGAATAGAGAAGAAATGATCAATCAGCAATTAGGACAGGATTATACATTCTGGTAATTCTATATAGTGGATAACATAGCCTAGAGGAAAATGAAAAAAACCTAACAAACTCTGTGGTACAAAGACGATAATTAGATTATTATCCATTATATTAACACTTTTGCATCCCTTTAATACAATCACATTAATTTAGCCAGGTTTGGAAGAGCTTTGCTGGCTGCAGGAAGCGATGGCTTTGTCATTAAGTTGACAGATGTAGAAAGGAGTTCGGTCTTTGGTCTTGTGAGAGGTTCACTCAGTGAGCCTGGACTAACCGCTGCAGGCTAGATCCCACCAGCAGTGCCTGCTTCCCCACTGCCATCAGGAGAAGCAGAGGGAATCATCTTGCTTATTCCCTGATGCTGCCGCTCCCCAGGTTCCTCCTACAAAAAGCAGAAGAGCTACAGCTTAGTGCTGCTCTTCCATAAAGTTACCTGAGTCCTGTGTCTGGCTTTCTATCCCTTTGAAAATGTTCTATTACTACTCATAATTATTTACAAGTAAAATTATTATTTTTTTCCTTAAATCTGAAGGTATCCCAAGGATATGCAGTCTCTGTAGTCTGATAAATCACTCGGCAATCCAGCCCTGTGGGTGAGACGGGCTCCAAAACCCACAGACTGCCGTGTACTACTTCTAGTGCCCAGCATCTCTCCTCCTCTAACGTACGCTGATGGACACATCTCCGTTAGGTTTCAATAATTTTTGGGTTCATCCTGTAGCAAGCCTATAAAAGGCTTGTCACTTGGCAATACCTGGGAAAGCACCTTGTCATACTCCAGAATAATAGGAAAACTAATTGGACCTCAAGAGTTTTCAGGGAAATGTCATATGTACCGCATTGCAAAGCATTTATTCTGTCAATTTAAAATTCTCTTAAAATTCTCCCATGGGACAGCAGTGGCCTAATTATCGGATAAGTGAAACTGGCAACATGATGCACTCACCTCAGAGAATCTAACTTGCTATTTCCCTCTTTGTAAAAGTGGGAAACCAATGTTCCCTTCTAGCCCTTTGTTATTTGGTTGGGTTGCATGCGTTTCAGGCCATGTAATTTGTCATGCTGTGTGTTCATACAGTGCACAGAGCAAAGGGCTGGGTCTCCGCTGGAACCTGCAAGCTCTGCCGTGAGTAATGGTGAGCTCTTGCCTTGGAGACAAGCGTGAGGAGGCCACCTCCACTGCAGCCAAAGGATGCTCTGCACCCTGTATCAGCAGGATGATACCACCGCATCCCCGCAAACCCCTCTCAGTCTGTGACTGACACCCACGTTCACACTCCTGTCGCTTGTGCCAGAGCTGTGAGGGTGAGTCCCAACCCTGTGGAGTTGGATGTGGCTTTGGCAAAGCATGAAAAGGGGGGAGGAACAATGGCAGGGACTGGTCTGGTTTTATCACCCAAAGGTGACTTCAGACTGATTTCTCCACAGAGGGGAGCATTGCTGGAGTCCTAATTTATAATTGAGAGCAGCCAGCATGGTCATAAACCCCTCGAATCTGTCTGAGTAACTGTGAGCTCCTGCTCTTATTGGGTTCTCCCAACAGGATCTGGACTACGTTCTTGCTTGCAACAGTGAGGGGGATGCATCATTTCACCTACGTAAACCCAGCTTCTCCCCCCTCTTGGATGTTTTGTCTTATAGGGAGGTACAGATTTCCAGGACAGGATTTATTTCCATCTCTGTTTGTATAGCACCTACCGCAACAGAGCTATGATCACCGCCGGGTTTATTACAGTATCACAGCACCACCACAGAAGTAGCAATAGCACCGTCAATTAAAGGACCATCTGTCCAAGTGTAATTCATTCCCCTGCCCACTCGGTTCCACAGTCTGTCAAAATCATCCAGGTTGAAAAAGGAAACCAAAAACCTCTACTATTGAAAGTGCTCAAATTAACTGGATCTTTTTGACAGAATTGGGTTGAGGAACAACTACAGCTGCAGTGTGCAAGATCTGGAGGGGCAGAAGCTTCTGTGGAAGCAGCAGTGATGGCCGCTCAGGAGGATGGGGAGCAAGGGCAGGATCTTCACCGGATAAGCTGGTGTCACAACACACAGTCCCAGTACTGGGGCTGGGGAGGCTCCAGACCCCTGGGAGCTGGGAAGCGAACACCGCTCGCGTTAAGAACTGAGGTGGTGAAAATTCTCTTCTCTTTGCCCAACTCCTCCATCTTCATGTTGTTCCATAGCAGAGAGAAAGCATGGCTGGTCTTCTACAGCTCTAGATTCCAAACCGTACAAGCATCCTCCTTACTCTGAGGCTTCAATTTAAAAAAAAGACTTTAAGAAAATTTCCCCTTCCCCCAATATTTAAAGGGACGATAAATGTTAAAAGGAAAACAAAGCAGTGAAACAGATCCATCGACAGGAAGCCCAGATCAGGGAGGTCTTTGAGCCAGCTCATCATTTCTATTTTTGAGAACAAATATTCTGCACTTTCAATACTTTTCCTCATAATGGGTATTCTCTTCATGCTTTTTTCTTTCCTAGGGACATACAGCATTCTTTGAGCTTTCAATCATTTCCAATCTTATTAAAGAGGTCACACAGGTCAGTTCTGCTACTACCTTGCTCTCATAATATACACAGTGGTAGGATTTCCCAAGTGCCTAAGCCCCACGGACAATTCTCAGTGGTAATGTTTGATCTGTTTCAGGTGGACTGCAAACTCACCTGTAATCAAAAAAAAAGCAAGAGACACCTGGAATGGCAACTTATTCACTCTGAACTATTTGAAACAATCCAGTTTTGAATAAACTGGAAAGAGAAGAATCTGAGAGGTCTGAAGTTGCTTTTCGTCTCCTGTGAGCCAGATGATAAGATTACCTTGAGAAGAAGGATATTTTCACAGGACCAATTCTGGTTAAATACAGGCCGTGGTGCTCAGTGATGGTGGCCCCAGCTCCACATTGCAAGTCCTTCAACTGCTGCAGCAGTAGGAAACGTCCCCCCACCCCACTCATCACTGGCTTCTCCATCCTGCCATGGGCTGCTCCTTCCACCGGCATAGAAATTAGACTCTTGAATGACTTTTTGACTCAAGAATTATTGCACACAGGTGGGTTGAAAGGCCTAACTAGAAGCAAAAAACCCACATTGCATTTAAAAGACAGACTCAGTCTAAAAGCACCTGGATATTTGAGGAATTTTACTCTTTGCAAGAGTAAAAAAAGCACAAAAGAGAATATTATCCCTAATATCTAGGTCTTAATGACAGAGTTGAAGAAAGGTTTCGGGTGGCATCTAGCAAAGCAGTACACAAGCACTGAAGGTAGAAGAGCATTTTGTCAGGCTGAAGCACCAGAGGTCTTGGCCCTTTCTCCTCCCCCCTTCCCTTGGTTCCTCACTCTCATCAGAACACAAGGACTGTGCTGTAAATGGGATCAGCAAATAATCCCAGTTAAAAAAATATAACCTGAAGGTTTGTTGTGCTTTGAGTTTCTTAATCCGGATAATTACATCTGTCCTGCTTACAGCACAGCCCCCAAAACAAGTGCGATCTGCACCATGGAGACTGCAATCTGCAACAGAAGGGTAGGCAGGGAAGGAGCCAACGGGAAAGGCTTAGAGCAGCTTTGTTAATGGAGAGAAGTGTTTGTGCAACTTCACCCTGAATTTTGAAGCCACATTAAAGCCCTGTGATCAGTGCAATTCTTAATTGTTTGCACTTCAGTGCATTATGCGCATAAACTCATCAGCACTTCAGACACTTCTGTCATCTGCTCACTTGTAAATTTGAGATTTTTTGAAACTGAAGTGGTCTCTCACACTGAACCCGGTGACTTGTTAACAAGGGGAAGATTTAATCTCCTCCTAAGGAAGGAAGTTGCTACTGTGGTCTTGAACACTTCTGCAAGTTAGCTGTTAGTTGCAAGTTACCTTAAAGTTCCTCAATTCAGGTACGCCTTTCCCCATAGGGAGTATTTCTTTATTTAAAAAAATTTATACACCAATGAAAAATAATATTCCTTAGCAGTCCATGCTATTTCATCAGTAAAATTAGCTCGAACTGAAGACTTCAGGAAAAAGGGAAAGACTCCCACGATCCTGAAGCCCAGTTTTTATCCATACTGGTGGATTTCAGCTGCCATACAGACTGCAGAAGTAGTCCTTCCCCACTGAATACTATCCCACAATAACAACGGTTTATTAAACTGTTTGTTGTAGTCCTGCTCTCCGCCGTGGTATCTCCGGTTACAGATGGCCTTGCCGCTTTTCCACTTAAAAATCAGCCCAAATACATCACTGAAATGAGCCTCTGGCCCCTCCTGCCAAGTCCCACACGGCAGCGGAGGGATGGAGCCTGATGAAGAAGCAACTCCAGCTCACCGGGGAAGGCGTGGTTATGAATCATGTGAAAATGGGATCTTTTAGGGTTTCTACTAATGGAGTTCTGCCTAACCTGTAATATTTTTTTGAGATCTTTTTTTGAATGCACATACTGAGGGGGGAAATGAGCAAACCTCAATTTAAATCTGTGATCATAGAGATCACCTTTATCCCAATTCAGGCACTCTCTGGCAAGTAAAAGCTCTCCTATTAGCATACAGGAAGGGCCCTCTTCAGGAAAAATCATTTAAATATAGCTAGGTAGAAAAGAAAAATCTATCTTAATGGTGATCTACCAGTATCGATCTGTTGTATGACACATAGGGTAAGTTGCTTTGTATGAAGACAATTATTTGCAATTACAAATAAAAAATGGCAAGACCCATCCTGTACTGTGTTTGCCTCTCTCATTTAACTTGTAATTGCTTTTATTGACAATTTCTTCTTACTTCCCTGGAGTAGCGAGGTTATTAAGCAAATCTGTCTTTTTTTGTACAAAATGATAATTTAACTGATTAAAACAGTTTCATTGTCAATACACTTTCATATGAGATTCTAATCCCACACAGGGATTTTTTTTTCATCTGAAGACATTTTAGACTGCGTAGTGACAAATAGGGCACTATTGCCTTTTTTCCTCTCTCAGATTTTGCAGCCATCTCTTTAGAAAATTACAGCTGTTGTCATTAAAAATGCAATATATCTCCCTACAATAACTGCTGTCACAATATTAATTTTTCTAAGCAGGTATTATCAGTTTTACAGTATCGCTTACAGATTACACAAACGCTTAGTGGCATATACAGATGGTTTAAGCTCTGCCTTGAGTCCTGTGTTTAGGGTTTTCCACCAGCTGCCTGGAGGCACCTCTCCAACAAGATAATGGTCCATGCAGAGACTTTCAACTTACCCAACAGTCTTACACCAAAGGGTTTATAACAGAAGGAGAAAGGAGGGGAAACAAAAGCATACAGAAGCACGATGATTTGCCTAAGGCCATGCAACAGCAGAGGAGCAAGCAGTCCCAGCAAGCTCCACATTGTACAACTGCCCCAACAATGGGCAGCAGGGAGGAGAACACAGTTAATGGCCCTTCCTCCGCCTTCCTTCTTAATTTCAGCATCCCTCAACAGCTGCCAACAACTTCTCACCAACACCAAATAAGGTGGTTCATCGATCAAGGCTTGCAATGTTGATTGTCAGCAAGATTAAATAGGGCAACATCAATTCTCAAAGCCCTGCTTAGTCCCTAGCGGTAGGGTTCCTGCCTGCTTGGATTTTGGTCACACTAAGATCAGTATACTTGTATCACCATGGTTGCATTGCTGCTGAAGTTCCAACACTCCCAGCAAGGAACCAAGCCTGGTCAACCCAGGGCTGCCTGGTCAACCCAAGGCTGCCTGGTCTTTGATGAGCCACCACATTTAGAAGCACTACCAGGAGAGCCATACAAATCCCCCCAGCAACAAATCAATCACGTTAAGGTTTTCTTCTGTGTATCACAGGTCGCTATAGTGCTCCCCAACAGAGACTGAGCTGTATCCACTATTTGGAAGTTTCAGTAGTTTGGTGATGTCCTTCCAAATGTTGGAAAGTCTTTCGGGAGCTAACATTTCATTATCTTAGAAATGGTTTCTCCCCTGAAGCTGCAGGGGACACAGCTAGGTGCTAGTTATGGCAGGTACAAAACTCAGTTTCCTTCACATTTTCTGATTTACACAAGGCAGTAAGAGAACATCAAGTCTCTGACGGTCTTTTTAACATAGGCTGAAAAAAGAGAGGGTTTTCAAGCAATCCTGTTGTCACCTTGCAATAGCAAGTCCTACATATTCTGAAGATACCTAAAGAGAAGGTGCTTCACACACAATTTTAACCTGCAGTTGCCTTTTCTCATTTTTGTGCTGCACTCACAACTAATATTTATGTTAAGGTCGAAAGAGTTTGGGGTGAGTGAGAGAAAACCCCTTGTACAATGATACCATGAGGCTCCTGACACAGCAGCCACCACAGAGCCACCCTTCACACCTGCCTGTTTCCCAGAACACCCTTTGCTCCTTCTGCCCCGTTACATTTCACCATCAGCACCTGGAGCCCCGTGCAGACATTTTATAAGCATCTGCTCAGAAACCCCTTTTTTCTGCAGCTGTGAAGTGCTCCTCAGCTTTACTATTTTTTTCCCCCAAATTTTATTTCTATATTTCTTAAAGAATAGCATCTTATTATTCAATTATCCATTTTTTTCTCCTCTATTTATAGTCTAGTAAAAAAATAAATTACCTTTCTGTTTTTTTTTTTTTTTTCACGAGGTATTTAATGACAGGAGAGGGTGAGCTCCTGTTCAGTTACTCCTGGAGTCCTGGCAAAGCTCTCAAGCAAGAGGAAGGTTTATTAGGTATGCTAAATGAGTTTCATTTCAAATTGAAAACATTTTATGTCTTGTTGTTTTAATTCAAGTCATTAGCTTATTATGAAGTACCTGAATCTAATTTAGCTACATTTTCCTGAACTTCTGAAGTATTTTTAAACAATCTTTCAAACTCCTTTTTCTTTATCTAAGTGTATCTCATGTCCTATTTGTAATGGTCTGCTGTATTCATTAGATACTGGGAACCATCTGTTAAAAATTTGCCCAGAACAAATCCAGTTTGAGAAAGATAAGGAGGCATAACTGTGACTTTCTCTGAGCTAATAGCTAAAATTTTTGTGAAAGGGTTTGGATCAGATGCACTTGAGATTTTCACCTTATTTTGAGGAGACAGAAACATTGGTTAATTAAAATAAGAAGATATTTCTTTAGTCTCCAAAGAATATTTATAAATCACATATGAAATTGGAAGTAATTTATCACTGATGCTCTATGAAATTCAGCTGTATATCCATCTGGCCATGGTGCTTTAGTAGGTAATATTGCTTGCAGGGCACTTTTTATTGCTTATCTCTCATGGGGGTTATCTAAGTATTGCCTCGATAATGCTGGCAGCTCTATTTCATCCACAAAATAATAAATGGATCACTTCTGTTTCTGCAGTATGTAATTCAGAATGAGGGAAAAAAAACCCTTTTATTCATTTGTTTCCTGTAACTTTTTGCATATAACCTCTTACAAACTGAAATCCACTGATTTTGTTATCCTTCCCAGAGCACACATGGCTGTGGAGGGATGCTGGTGAGATGTGGGCTCTGGGATGTTCCTCTGCGTTTTGTGCAGAGCCAAAACAAAATAACAGCAGGATGGGTCTGGCTTGATAAAGGAGCCAGGCAATTTTTTGGTCTAATGCAGCCTTCGGCTGCATTTCATAAGCTCAGATTTGAATGGAAGTATTGATTTTAGATATATTGGTTTTAGCACATTCAAATGCATTCACGATTAGAGGTCATATTTAGTGTTGTTGGTGAACAAAAGTATATGACCCAGAAATATTTAGGCCTGTATTTAAAAAAAAAAAAACCAACGCAAACATCTAATCAGATAAGTTTGAAGACCAATTAGGGGTTGTGCAGAGGTGACAGTTTAGATAAATACCAGTTTTCAAATTAAGCATTGCTTTGATGTCAGACAAGTCTGAAACCAATTAAGCACTATGCAGAAAGGTAGTGGCATTGCGCAGTACTGCAGCGAGCATGCAGCTTTGCTACAAAAAGCAGCATACTTTTACCCAATATTCTCTTCCTCCCTCTTCCTCCCGTTCTACTCAGGACATGTATTGTAGAAAATGTAATACAGGTAGAATTGCATAGTAATATTGCGTCTTGATAAGAGATATCAATAGGAAAACACTGCTGAGGTACATGCTCGGATTTATTGAAGTGAAATGACAGACTCTTTTGGGTCTGTCCCTGTGTTACCACCCAGCCCCTGGCACCGTATGGATCTGGGGTCAGTGATTCGGAGAGATGTGGTCATGGTACTTGCCTATACCTATCAGTTTCCATAGAAAACTTGCTTTGAAAAGTAGCTCAGGTAAAGATTTTTCCCCTGTCTGCTGTTCATGGGAAGGAATTGTTCCCAGAGGTCCTGAATGCTGTTTACTGTTTTTCCTGCTTTTCGATTAGATATATCTGACAAGTTCGGTTGCTAGGGTTTTATCCCAGTATGAGCCAGATACCACAGTTATTCATTGGAAGTATAAAACACATTTTCCAGGACCAGCCTCTGACCCACTGTTGTCAGGGAGAACTTCTAGTAAACCTCAGAAAAATTCAAACCCTCAATTTTGAGGGATGTTATTTGATTTTTAATTTCTAGCGACTTTCAAATATTGCTATAATAACCACTCACTTGCTTCCCTACCACTCCCCCAAAGAGGAAAACAAATCCCAGCCAAATACTTTTTTTTTTTTTTTCAAGTATCAATGCAGTGTAACTGTATTGAAGTCCCAGAACAATCATAGGATAAAATACCAGCAGAACTGAGGTCAGACTTGCTCCTTTCCAGGCTATTCACTTCCAGCTCAGTGCTGTAGTGTCAGATAAAAATAGATGTGCAATTTCTGTGTTCAACCTTAAATAAATACAGGGATATGATGGCATCTTAAAATCTAGAGGCCAGGTGCCTTGTTACATAGCAGTGACACTGATTTACACCAGCTTAGCAGGTGAGTGAAGAGGAGTTCAGGGATGATCTTGCTGGTGAGCGGGGAAGCGGTGGGATTGCTGGTGGGAGATCCTCTGCTCATACCGATATATTGCTTGCCGATAAAGTGACATCACTTTAGCAAAAGTCACAGAACAGTAAATCGGAGAATTAGAGGTATTCACTTAGGACTCAGTCTTTCCTTTGGATGCACATGAGCACATATATGCAGTAACTAATTCTACAAGGGATGTTACACACCGAAGAAGCCTCAAATAGTTTCTTAATGCATGTCTCCTGTTGCTGCAAACAAATTCTGAATATGTTCCTCTGAATTCCAGAGACCAAGTTGGTTTTGACTACATTCAAGTCCTTCAATCATTCAATATTCAAAAACATTTTTGTGAATAATTTTTTCGCTCATCTTTGAAGTGTGGGTGTTCTTCCTTTATATGTCTCTATTTCCATGTAAACAAGTGTATTTCCTGATCTTTAGTTGGTTTTTCTACAGTGTCTGTCATCAGACAGCAAGAGCAACCCATATAACTGAGGTGACCAGTCCCACATTGTAAATAGTCAATATTCAATAACTGACGTGAACAGGCTGCAAACAGCCATATGCAGAGGTCAAATCCCAACTCTTCATTGGACAGCTGTTAATACTAAATACATCTCCAGCAATCCTGACCAGATCACAGCCATTCATGAGCAGAAAAAAAGAGCTCAGTTATAATTTATTTGCAAAGATCCAATCCATGAGTTTTAATCACAAGTGTCTATGATTTAGATAAGAAAAAAAAAAAGATTTCTGTGAATCTGAAAACAGTATACACTACCGTAGTGTTACCATAGCTTTAATGATTTCCAGTGATTTTTTTCTTTAAAGATTGAGCTGCTGATTTTTTCATGTAAATCTCAGTTTTGGACTTAAAAAGAAAAGAAGTTATTTTCCTATCTCCCATATATAGAGAAGAAAAATTGCAAGTTAAGCAGGAGAAATCCAACCTAGAAAACCAGAAAGCAAATCAAAAGAATCAAGAATGTATTATTTTTTTTAAATGAGATTTATTAGCCAATCTCAAGATGTTGTTATGCTGGATGGAGAGAAGTAGATTATTATGTTTTGCAGTGCTGTACAGGAAAGCTTGAAATCTACAGCTATGCAGAAATGGAAAAGCACACGGAGGAATAGCCACTTGAAATAATTCAGTGAAACAGGAAAGAACTTGATCGCACAGGAGTTTCGTGTTATCAGCAGTTCTGGGAATTGATTGGTTTTCCTGCAGAATGCAAAAAAGACCAGGGAAAGGCTTGGACTGTACACTTGCTTTCTACTTATTACGACTTACAGATGTCCCTCCACATCTCATGTAGCATGTGGTTGGTTGGGTGAGGGTGAAAGCAGACACTGAAGTGCCCATTGATTCCTGGGTTGGAGGATGGATACGGGCTGTGCTCCTCAGGCAGCACATGGAACGTGCTGAAGTAAATCTGCTGTAACAGATCATGCAACAGGAGAGTCAGCTAACAAGGCTGTAAAGAAATCCTTCAATAACAATATCTGGGGGGAATAGGTTCTCCTACAAAGGACAGCTGTGAAGATGTGCTGACAGCTGTTATTTGGGCTCCTGGCAATCCCATTAAATTTATTAATGAGGTCTTGGTATGGCGTGAGCATCAAAACACACACACTTCCTTAAATGCAAGTTTCTATTCAAATTTGCCCTAGCTGCAGGTTCTAAAAAGAAAATGAAAAAATGCAACTGTGTAGAAGCTGGTGTAGTTTGTCCAGGCTTTAGGAAACCTTAAACAACATCTCCTGAGCACTGCCTTTTCAGGCAATGCTGTGTTAACTTAGAAGTATGATTAATGTCAATACTAATGATCCTGTTGATCACGTAACGCGCTCCTTGGGCTACTGTGCTTCTTGCTAATACAATTTCAGGGTCCTAAATGGTTGCTTTTGCATGTTTTAGGGACAGATTCACCTACCGTAAGCAGATTTACCTGCCTACAATGTTGAGGAAGATAAAATGGTCTACCTCAGATAGGCATTGCGGAGCCCAGTTCTCCAAGAAACAGATCAGATCAACGCTATATAAACGTGTTTGGTTTCCTAGAGATGAGAGCCTGGGCAATTGGAAAGAATAGTCCATCAAATCAAACTGCACTGTGAAGGACCCTCAGGTCAAGGAGCATCCAAAAGGCCACTGAACTGATTTATAGAGAAGCACACGATGCTGTGTGTGACTCAAAGTCCTCAGAGCAGGTTTCTGTCTGAACAGAACATGGAAATATGGCATTGCTACAACACAACCTCTGCGAAGATCAGAGGTATCAGCAAGGCTTTGGGCAGAATCACAGATGGACTAAAACTGGAATATTCCTCTTGATACAAAATGAAAAAAAGGCATCCAGGAAAGCAACGCTGTCCAGCCAAGCAAGCCATCAGCAGGCCCCGAGGTGAGGTGAAAGCTGCCAATGTGATTGTTGGAGATGGCTGCCAGAGAAGCAGAGCTGCTGGAGCAGCAACTCAAGCCAAAGCCGGGCATCTGGGTCCAGCAGGTGCCGCCGAAAGGGGCGAATGGGGTTTGATAAGAAAATTTGTACCATGACAAGGGAATGCATGATGGCTCTTCAATCTCCAGTGGCTACTTTAGCAATGAGTAAGGGAGGTATTTTTTTATTCCCACTAAGGCTATTAGTACCATTAACAAAAACAGCTCTCCAGTTTTCTTTTGACTGTATTACAGTTTTGGCACCAAGTCTCCACTTTAGAGCACTGCAGCTTGGTTTCCTTCCCATCACTCAGTCCAGGAGACCTGTTTTCCTCAGGGTAGATCATAATTCCTGGGGCTCTCAAGGAACCCATTCAGAAATACCAGCTACTGCAACCTGGAGTAAGAGAAAAAGAAAAATAATTGTGCTTTGGGCTTCTTGCCAGGCCAGAGGTACTGGTGAGGATGTCCTTGCTGTCTTGGAGAAGGACGATGATGGGTAGAAAGAGTTTAACTCTAATTCCAGTTTTCTTAGTGGACCCAATGATTCATCTCTTGAAGCAAAGTAGAAGCTGCCAATGAAACTCCAAACAGACATTAGGGAATCAGTTTCTTCCACCCCTTGCCACAAGTGGCCCTTTTCTTTATTAACAGTGAACAAGGCAAATGTGTGCACCACACTTGAAAGGACTGTGATTTCCATGCCTCTTACAGACATATTTCTTTTCCTACCAATGATTGTTCATGCAAAATTGGAGTATTAAATTGCAAATGGAAGATTTAATTAGAATGTTCCTTTTTCTAAAATCAATAATCTAGGCAAAATAGTTTTACTTTCCATTGATATATTCATTTTCTTTTTTCTCATTTAAAGTAAGCTGTGAATTACACTTTCTAACATATTGTTTATGAAAAATGCCCCAAAAGCAAATTGCACCTTCTGGCAGCCCTTGATTCATCTTACGTGTTATACAGAATAACTTAACAGATGTATTAGAATACAGCACAAAATAGCGTAATTAGACAGAGTTTCATGTCTTAAGTTTTGGAAAGGTGGAAGAAACTTTTTTTAAGCATTTAACTCATTTAGTAAAACTCAAGTGCTACAGAAAAAAATTGTACTTTGATCTATGTAGAGTTTGATTCCAAACTCTCAAATCTCAGTAGAGCTTACTTTATAAAGTAACTTCTAATTTATATTCTGTGTTAATGTCAAGAAATAAAATCATAAATCTGGAAGTAATTCTACATAATAAGGTGGAAACAACAGAATAAAGTCTGTCAACTAATTTTAATCAAAGATCTACAAGACTTATGTTACCTGAGCACTATTCTCTCTGCACAGGAAACTTCTAGTGTTATGTCACTTTATTTATTTAAATTTTGATAATACTACATCCTATGAGAGCTTTGGGGTTTTTTTGTTACATCTCAGAACTAGTACAAAATCTTCAAAATAATTTTTTAGTGGTTATAAAGCTTAACTTGGATTTTTTAATTTCTGTATGATTGTGCAAGTCCAGAGCTGGACTATGGACACTCTGGCACTTAATTCCCATGAATAAGATCCTAGCTTTATGAAAGTTCACAGGGAAACGCTGTCAATACAAAGATTCCATCTACAAATTCTGCAAAGATAGTTATTACATTTTTCAATATTTGGGATATTTCATTATGAAAAATAAGTATTACATACTTAATGCATGAGAGTATTTCTCATTCTGAGAGTAAAGAAAAGGGCTAGAAATAATGTTTATCATACATAACTTTCAGTCAGTGTTCCTGCAGTGATTACTCTCTGTATTTATCTTTGAGTAGTGTGGAGGTAGGGCTTGGGTATCTGCTTAAGATAGGAGAAAGTGTAGCTGTTCTCATCTGGACTGTGAATACATCAAGCATGAGAAGTGTTTGGGCTTCACTGCATTTGAATTGGGCTCCATTCATTTGAAACTTGCAACTCAGTTTTACACTCCGCCCCATTATGTGAGTTTACACTTCAGGTTGCAACTTGGAGCCCATCACTCTTCATGTGATTTGCAAACCTGTGCTCTTTTTCTGATTTATGCACCTAACAAATCATAATTTTCAAAAGGCAGGAGGTATTCTGAGATGCTGAAGTTATTCAGAAGGCATTACAAAGATCCACAATCAAAATATTTCCATTAACTACAAAGCTGATGCAGTTTGCTTCGTTCTCTTCTTTAAAACTCTGATGCATAAAAAAGAAAATAAAGGTGAATGGCACAACAATCTACCATCGCAAGTCTCCACATTGTTACTTTAATGATGCACAATCTGTTAGCTATCTGAAGACTGTAAACAGACTAATATTTCGAGAAGTATGGGATAAATCACCCATTTAGAAGCAGTGAAGAGAAAATGATGAAGCTCCAAGTGAGTTGTGAAGCAGTGAATAAGGATGTATTACACCACAGGAAACCATCAATATTTGTTTATTATGTCAGTATGAGAAATAAATCTGTTGGCTAATTTGTATTCTCTTCAGCTAATTCCACCATTTCAGCCCGAGTTTCTGTGTTTTGGTTTGAGTGCTACACAGCTGCTTAATGGTGCTATCAAGTATTATGAAGTCATGGTCTCTTGGAGATAGGGAGACGCTGCAATGCATCCTGTCAACCCAGAAATTATGAAATAGCATGTCTTTAAGTGTCCCTCCAACACTTTGTACTTCTTTGTCTTCCTATGAATAGTCTTTATCTGATGTAGTCAAGATTCCTGACTTATTGTGGGCCAACTTCTTTACAGACCAGTCCCAGTATTAGTTATGCTGCAGTTAACAAAATGGCTTAATACGTGTCCTATGTTTGGACCTCTTCCTTTCACTGAGTTGTTGCTTTGACTCACGACAGCTGACATTTTCAAAAGTGGCCACTGATTAAAGCTACGTGGACTTGATCTACAGACATGCAAAATTCCCACAAATTATTTGTCTGATGGAGATGCAGTTACTCAGCACCAGTAAAACTGAGCTTTGTCGTGTGAGCACTCTGACACTGAGACAATGGTTTGTTGTTGCTCTTTGGTCCTTTTTATTTTTTCTTCTGTATCATTTCTTTTTTTTCCCCTTGGTGAGATTTCCATTTCCATTTTTGAGCTGCTAAGCTGATCTGCATAAAAGCTTTTGGCTCCCTTTCTCTTGGCTGCTAGAAGTCAAAATCTGGATGGCTGTGTGTTTGTAATAAAAAAAGGGAAAGAGAAAAGGTAGTATTTTGTTCTTTAGAAGATATATAGCTGTTGAATGAGCTGAAAAGGAAAAGATGTTACAAGTTTTCCTGCACCCAACTTGAATTCAGTTTGGTTTGCTACTGGACTTTGTCTTGGAGAACGGAGTTAATTTTTCTGCTGGTTGTTTAGGCCAGATGACCATTTTATGAAAACTAGATCAGGAATCAGATAGCTCATTTAGTTTTCGGCTTCTCTCAAATTCTTCTGTCAACAAATGTTATCTGAATTGTTTGTTCGTGAAAGATTTTATAAAGGTCTTTTTAAAAAACTCATTTCGAAATCCTGCTGTAAAGGGCTGCAAAGGTTATGAGGGTTTGCTTTGACTTCCACTACCGTTTCTTCATTGATCATCTAATTTTTGCCATTTAATAAATGTCTGTATAAGTGCAAGACAAAAGTTGGATTGATTCTAGTCAACTTGGACTGAAGGTATTTCAGCAAAGCATGGAAAACAAACATTGCTGTGACATGAAATAAACATGGAAGGAATATTAATCTACATAAAAACATGTTCTAGGAGTCCATGGAATAAATAGGAAAAAAAGGAAAATATTTTCCTGGCAAAATAAAAGGTTTTCACTGTATTAGGCATTTATTAAATGGTAAATTTCTTGGTTAATGACATTCAGCTGTGGCTAACAGCTTCCAAACACATATCCAAAATCTTTTCAGCTCCAAGCTGCAAAACCCTCCTCTTTCAGTCCACATGCAGATAATTAAGTAGGGTGAGAAGTGGAGAATTATGATCAAATTTAATTAATTAATGGATAGATATTTTTACACTTCAGTCAAAAATATAATGCAGCATGAAACTGCCCCCTTTGAATGGAGGATTGATGGACACTGAGCTTTAGGTTAAACTATAAATGCCTGTTTCAGAGAAGGCAGAAAACAAGAAATGCTTAAAGATGAAACTGGCTCCTTGGAAGCCATCAAGTATAAAAAGCTAACCCAAAAGTGCAATCTGCAATGAATAATGTATTATTTAGTACTTTTGTCTTTGCAACCTGTGTGACAAAGAAGTGGGTTTTTCAATTCTTTCATTAATTGTAATTGTTCAATGAATAGGCCTTAAAAAAAACCAATGCTCACATAGTCTGTGCATTGTAGACTATTCACGGCAAATATTTCTTTGCCTAATATTCATGCTTCACCATTTGAACCTGCTGATTGTACTGTCTTAATTTCATAAATTTTTCTGATTCCCTCAGAGAAAAATGTTTTAACACTCTGATTTTTTTTTTCCTTATTAAAAGAGCCACGGCACTTGTTTTTCATTAATATTTGTACAATATTGAAATCAAACCCATTAGAAGCTCACTACTTTCAGATCTAAGTTCATCTCCTAAAGTCCCCTTGAAAACATCTCCCAACAAGGTCTGCAGTTGAGTTTAATTTTATTTTGGTGGAAAATGTCCAGCGTAGCTTTTCACACACAGCCAGCCTCTCCTGCGGAGGACAGACCACTACATGTACAGTTTTGGTCCAAAGACTCTGTTTCCCAGTGACCTACAGCACACACACAGTGGCTTGTTCCCACAGTCCCATGTGGACCACCATCAGTAGCTCCCTCTAGGATCAAAACGGACTGTGGTTAAAAGGGATTTCTTCCAGTTCTACTCCTTAATTACTACAAAGACCCAAACTGGGGGGTCGGAAGTCATGTTTCAGAATCTGGTTTGTTAAAGTGCTTCCCAAAACCACAAATATTGCTACCAGATTCTGGTTCCCTTGTTCCTCTTGCACAGAGTACCTCAGATTGAAAACAACCCTTAGGTTGTTTTTAAAAATGTTTGGTAATCCTTCATTTTTGAAAAGATGAGTAAAGCACTGAGGAAAATGCAGTACCTAGAGGTGTCCATCTTTTCCATGGCATTCAGTAGAGCTGAAGAGAGGACGCTAGTGACCTCCTTACCAGCCAGTGCAGCCGACACAGCATGGCACGGTCTGGATCACACACTGAGCAGAAAACTGACAACAGCTCCTCTCACCCTCTGGCCTGCCGCACTCCAAAGAAAGACGCGTCAAGGATGCCTCCTTCACAATATTGCCCTGAGACCCTGAGGAACAGTGTAAGAACCACTCCCCATGTTTCTTGGCTACCAGCTTTTTATTTCCACCTCGGCAGGGAAGAGCAGTGCTGTCACAAGGATTGCACAGTCTTCAAAGAGATTTGTATTGTGCTGAACTGAGCTTGTTCGTACCACTGGGGCTATACAATGTAACGGGAACAGGCATCTCTGCTCCTCTCACTTCCATATTGCACTAAGAGTCAACATATTGAATTATAACAGTTAAAATGGCAGAGGCCTCTTTTTTTTTTAATTGCATTTCACCATGAAAGGGAAAAAAAACCAACATACAAAACTCACACTCAGCCCTACAGGACTCAGAATATCCTTGACCTGTAGATGTCTTTCCAAATAAAATCATTTCAAATTTCATTACTTGTTTTCAGATTATCAGGTGCATTATGCCTTCATTGGCTCACTTAAACCTCTGCACATTCCATAGAGTCATTTTAATGTCAGTTGATTTACTAGCCGTTAAATCTCAAATAAAGAGAGGAAGACAAGGACAGCTATGTTTGCTATACCTGAAATATAAAAGCTATAGAGAAGTTAAACAGTAATTCAAAATTATGTCTAAACAGACAAAAGCAAAATCTCAAGGTCTTATCCTCAAGTCATGAAAATCTCTAAAGTGCTTAGTAAGAAATACGAAGAAGAAGTAAACAAGAAGAGAACAATGAAACCCAAGGCAAATAACAATGTGATAAGGAGGAAACTGCCATCGTAGCATAGCCTGCAAAGAACGGGATTAGAACTATGGCAAAACAATATGTGATTTTTATCAAATACCCTTCAGTGACATGTCTGTTGGGAAGAAAACCTTATATACAGTAAAAGCAAATAAATCAATTCCAAATTCAACTAGTTTGAATGAAAATACTCAAATGACGCTGTCTCATAATCTATTAATCATGTTCCACAGTTAACAAATGGGGAGGAAGGATGGCTACAAATACTCTTTATCCCCTATTTCTCTCGGGACATACTAGTGTAATCCTTTTAGGATGAATAGGGTACAAGGAAGCAAATCCTGCTCCCTCTTGCAGGAGTGTAGGAGAGACCGTAGTAACAGAGTAGGCAGTTCTTCACAATTGCTAATAAATGGACGAGGATATTCCCAACTGAAAATGAGATGGATCTCATGATCCATATCTGTCGACCCAGCACTCCCTTGAGGGAAGAATTTGGTACCGGAGGCATTGATTGGAAGCCTGTCTGTAAACTTATACTTTGGAAAATGAAAACTCAGTTAAGAGTAATCAGTTATCTTGATTCTTTCTCAATACACATCAGGAAAACTTTACCAGCAGTGCCTTGAAGGAACATTAACATCGTCTGCAAAAGAAACTTGTATGATACTCTATAGCTGCATTTCTTTAATATAGTATCTCTCTTTTATCTCATCTAATTGATGTAATCAAGACATTAACTCCATATTTTGAAACTTCATGGAAAGTATCAACTTGATTTGGCACCCACTGAAATAGAATGTAGATGTCTTTTGTATTTCTGATGCAGGAACGGTCCTGAAGAGTCTGATCCAGGCATTTATCCATGGAAGTAAGAGTTCCACGTTCACAGCTATAGACACCCAAGCTAGAAAACAAGGCTGTTAGGTTTTTAGCCTCTGCAGCAGAGAACCAATGTAGAATCCTGCTGAGACAAATACATTGTGGATCTGAGGAGCTGCTCTGTGGGTTCATTCACTGAGGCTAATCTGACTCCTGGCTGAAAGTAAACCTCGAATAAAGAAAGATTTGGAAGGAAGGTGAGCAAATATCAAAGAACTGTGTGCAGCAGTTCCATAATCTTTTAACATTGATCTTTGAGGTACACATGATACAAAGAAATAGGCTTCTAGCTAAAATTCAGTCTTAAAAGGTCATTTTAAAAGAATCTATTGATGAGTTACTTAGACCATTCTCTTCAAACTGGTAGAAAAAGTGTATGCCTGCAGTCTACCTCACCAGGCAGATACTTCTTCCACCCTCAGCCATCTTTAATTAATATCAGCAAATCATTCATTCCTTTGCTGAGTGTGCATTAAAACTCATCCTGAATGTGATAATCATGACACACGTAATACTGTGAACAAAGCACTGTACTGGAGTTTGATGGGCGGTTAGGGGAGAGTTTAGAAAAATTAAAAGTAGTATATCACTAAGATAAGTGGTTTTGCAATTTCTCTTTATGTAGGGACAATATTTTTTTGAAGATTGGAAGCACAAACGTTATTTCCACATGCTTCAATATTGTGCGTATCGAAAGCTTTAGTTGTAGAGAACAGTTTTTATCTGATGTCACATAAAAATCACCCTTGAAGAGGATTCAGCCACAGTATTTCAACAAGAATCTTCGGACCTAAAATCTGCAAAGCTGTTGTGTTCTCCCATCTATTTTTATGTATTGTATTAAATATGTCTTTAAGTGCCATTCAGTAACCATTGTGTCCTCATTGAGATGCCTTTTCTGAGTCAACAGTAGAGAAAAAGTAATGTGAGCATAATATATTTGGCTGAGTATATATAATTATGTTTCCTTGTAGTTGCTTGATATGGTGACTATTACAATTTACCACTTAGCTAGAGGGTTAAGACTGAAAAATAAAGGCTTGTCTGCTTGTAACTGATGTTCAGTTCTGTTTGAATGCATCCATTCTCTTCCCATCTTTGTGTAACAAAAGCCTTTCTCCTTTTCATAATAACAACTACAATTATGTGGATTTTAGTCTCATGATGAAGTTGTACAAAGGTGATAACAGCTGGACTAAGTGAGTGTAACAACTTTCTTCTTGCAGCTACAGAAGTTGCCATAAGCATTTTTAACAGCATTGGTTTCTCTCTTGGTGTTGACGAATGCAGGTTTGGTTGCAGTAGATACCTCTGGTGTTCGGATACGTACAATGAAACATTTCTTACACGTGCACAGTGAACCTCTTTTCTAAAAATACTGACCATATCTCCAAGCTCACTGAAGGTCAAATTTTGCTGCCATTGGGTTTTGGGGAGATGAGTTTTTTTTTATTTTTTACAAGTCTGCAGAAGAGGAAGACAAGCAAGCGGACAGAATAACATTTGTGGGCCCAATTCCAAACTCTTTTTTGTTGGTATGAATTGAGAGAAACTCCAAAAGACATTTTCATTTTAATGTGTTTTCATCCATCTTATTTCAACCACGCTGAGTCCCGAACCTGTCTTGCTTTCTTTTGCTTTCTGTGTTTTGTCAGGGCAGAAATATTGCTAAGTCTCACTTGGGGTAGGTCATGTTGCACTGAAACAAATAACTTGTGTTCCCTGTAGTGAAGCTGAGAATATCTTAAGCTTCTTGATTTTTTATGAAACAGAAGTTCGAAAGTTCACCCTACATAGATTTCAGCCGTGGTGAGGAAGAAAGGGGAAGTCCTCAAGAGATAAGTAGTATAACTACAAGAAACTCAAAGACAGCCTGGTCTCAAGTATGACTCCTTTTAATTAGGCCAAGATTAAAGCTTTTCTTCTCTGTCTTTGGAGGTGTAGATATGCAAGCCCTTTGAGTAACCTTAAAAAACTGAAAACAGGAGACAGATCTGAAGTCTTTAAATTTTGTTGGGAAGAGAATTTGGGAAGTTTATTTCAGCCCAAATAGTTGCAGAATTTATGGTATAAAATCACAGTCTGCATTGCTGACAGAGATTTAAAATTAATTTCAAAGAAAATATTATTTGGAATGGATATAGAAGAACAACTTTGCACTCGGTTCACTGACTTTTTGTTTGGAGTCATCTTTGGATCTGGGCATCTGTTATGAGGGGCAGCACTTGATGTTTTCTGAAGAACTTAGAGCTCTAATTGTAAGAAGAGCTCTGGGGCTCCTATTGATTATCTCAACGAGTGTGTATTGTTAAGGTAAAAGTAGGGTCCATCTAGTTTTGACCTCGCTTGGATCCCATATTCAATTATCCTTCATTCACAGTGCTCTCCCCGTGATACAAGCCTTATGGCCCCTCTTCGTTACTTCCCAACTTCCGCTCTCTGAACTCTTTTCCAACCACAAACACTGACCACTTAAAACTGGGACGAAACACAATGATGATGATCTAAAACAGCAAAAAACGCGTCTTTTTTACAGGAGCAAGTGTTTGCCCCTGTTCAATAAAAGGTCAGATTAGATGATGATAATAAGCTCTTCTGTCCCAAAAATCTCTAAATTAAGCCATGTACTTACTGTTGGAACAGCATGCTGTGCTGTGAGACCTTGTAATTGAGAGCTCTTCCTTAAATAACAGATGAAATAAATTACCATGGAGAACCAAAAGTCACTCATTTAGGCAGCCAATGAGAACCCTCACTTATTTTATATGTTGGTTGTTGCACTTAGGAAGAGTGCAATATGTGGCAGATGATTATATATAATTGAACCGTTTCCTGTGCTGACCTTGTATTGTTGACAAATTCTGACACTGGCACAGCAGATATTTCCGCTTGCCCATACATGATTAATACAGCTATTTCTGGTTTTATTATAATCGTGTCTGCACAGTGGAACTATATGTTCTGTCTCATTTACCTGGGATGTTTAACCTAGATTCATTCAGACTTAGTTCTAAAACCTAAAATCTGGGACCTAGTATTTCTTATTGACTTGGTAAAACTGAGTTGAAAATGTTTAATGTTTGGGATAGGTGAATCTTTCTGTGTCACATCTTCAGTTTTGGTAGAATATAGTGAACATACATGCATCATTAAATTACAAAGAAAGTAATATTTTTGACATACTATTAACTATAGAATGTTGGTCAGCAAATTATACTGCCCCATAAGCTCATGCCCATAGCTAATAACTGCACGCTTGAAGTAACAGACTTTGTACACATATCAAAAGTGGGCATTTTACCTTGGTTATGTTAACAAGTACACAGCAAGAAAGATCATATTTCTTCCATAAATGCCTCCGTAACTTGCCTAACTTTTTTTTTTTTATACAACAGTTTTATAACCTCAATCATCTCAGATTCTGTAGCACATAAAGATCTAATGACAACAAATTAATGTTCACTGGTTACAGTGCAGAAATATTGTCTGAATCGTGTTCTGATGACACAGACACAGCACACAAAAAACCTCATGCTCAGCAGTGAATTAAGTTGTGAACAGACCCAAGTTTATCCATGAAACTACCCTGGCAATTGTGTATTATGGAAAGAGGGAGACAGTGGCAGTACAGGTCATTAGAAAGGATGGTTCTGTATTGAGAAAACACTACAAGTGAGGCTTTTATTTACTGTATACTTCATTTTAGAATGGAGGTGCAATCTATTCGTCATTACCCACTTGGCTATTTACTGTGTAATTCACATCAACTCATGTCTAATTCCTTCTTTTCTCAAGAATGGCAGATTTCCTTTTTCACCTGAAAACCCACAAGTAGATCAGTAATCAGAAGGGACTGGTGAATCCAGGCTCAGTGATGGGCCATGTAATTCCACTAAGTTGTTTTGGAGTCTTCTGTAATTATAGTAATTAGCTTCTCTCTTCCTCTCAGCAGTTATGATTATTTGGCATTTCTTGTTCTTTGTTATCTTCTGTCATTTATTACTTCTGCAGAAAGTGAATTGTTTCAAATTTCTTCCTCAATCACACCAGAGTGGTTTTGTTCCATCACAATTTTAACAGAGTGAAGCTGCTATAGAGGGAAAAGGATCGAGTCCCTAGCTATTGGTCTTTTCCTGCCCAAATATGACAATATGTAAAGATCTCAGGGCAATGGAGCAAGTGAGAAAGAAAATGATAAAACCTAGCAGATTTAGGAGCAAAGTGGAAATCCCTGCAGAAAATCTAAGGGAAAGAAAAGAAAGATCTGTTTGTAGGGAGAGAAGACCAGTTGTTCTTTTCTTTACCCAATTTAAAATAATCTTTTGTAGGCATCATCTGTGCTGTATATCTTTCTTATCTTGCTATATTCAGCTTTGTTTGTCTAATATCTGCTCAGCAACTGACTGACTTTATTTATCTTCATTCCCCTATATAGTCTCTGTAATAATCTTTCGATATTATTTATCTTTGTTTGACTTACATTTCCTTAGCAGTTTTCCTCTGACGTTGTTCATCTTCATTCCCCAAATATCCACTAGGCAGTAGTTGTCTGACATTGCTCAGCCTGGATCTCCTCACTCGCAGTCAGCAGTCGTTGCCTGGAGCCATCCTTCTTCATTTGCCTACCACCCAACCAGCCGTCATGTAACATCACTTATGTACATTAGAAACGATCATCTAACGGAGTTCAATTTCTTTTCACTTCCCAGTACATCTAGCAGTCATCATCTGGCACCATTTGCTTCAGTCTTCAGGATTGTTTGTCTTTATCTTGGACCATTCAGCGAGAAATCACGTACAGCCCTGCCTCAGGCTGCCCCGCCAGCGCCGGGGACATTCCTGCTCTGGAGGTGTCACCTTGGGTTTCCACCTCTCCTGAGGTTTCTGCTGTGAAGCCTGCAGGCCTGATTGTGTTAGATGGGCTCTTTGAAATGTGCATTATCCTTGTAAAAAAGCCTACATGTGGAATAAGGAATCAGGCTCCTACAAAAAGAAATGACTTCAAATGCCTAACCATCATTCACAAATGTCTGTATGTAACAACTGAGGAGTTTGTGATAAAAGTATAAGACGCGTTGAGGAGACCTTGGATCTTTGTTAGATTTCTCGCGTAGCTTGAACATAAGGAAAAGGAAAATGGGTGTAAAACTTCCCAATCTCAAAAGAGATCTGCCCAAACGCCATCATCAGTGGCTGCGAAGTGCTGTGAGATCTTCTAAGGGAAAGTTCTACCACAGAGCCGAGCACCAAACCTTGGCCAAAAACTCACAGAAATGTAGGGAAAATGTCTAATTGGCTTCATCATGTTACAAGTCAGTCTCTGGCTGCTTCTTCCTGGAGCTGTTTCCACTCATGGAGTATTTGCATATTCTTTTGAAACATTTCATGTTTAGTTTTTTATAAGGTCCAGGGTGTCATAGTTTTACGAAAGAAAATAGGAAAAAATGTCTTTAAACCAGGTAGCCCATAATTATGAGCATGAAATTTTGACATTTATCAAAAACTGAAATGTTCAATCTGCACAAAGGGTTTTCAAGGATAAGAAACACAATTGCAAGAAATTGTTAACTCTCAGATTTAAAACTGAAGATAAGGATGAAGGATTATTTTCAAATAGTATTTTTCCTTTTGACAAAAACATTTTGGAGAAGTATCATAAACAGATGTGTTGTTAATGAGATCCCACATTATCAGTTTTAAGTATTCAGTTTGTTGCTTTTTCACATTTTCATTGTTCTTGAACTCAGACTAAGAATCAAACATTGCTACATACAGTTTTATAGATTAAAAACTTGAATTGCTCTTGAAGTTTTACTTAAATCTTGTGCAATCTTAGCGGTAGTATGTACATTAGAACAAAAACACCACATTTTTTAAATTCATGACATTAAAAGTAGACTAATGTTTTTAATGGGGAAAAAGAGCCCTTCAGAAAAAAAAAAAAAAGATGTTATTCTTTCTGCTTTATCCAGCAAAGAGCAGTATTTTCTGGCTGAGTCTCTGGTGGCTCTGTTTGGACTAACACGACTAAAACACCATGCATCTTTTTGAAAATTTTGAATGTTATGTCCTCTTTTAGCCGAGAGCACAATTTCACACATTGAAGTTCTCTAAGTCAAAACCTGTTTTCCCTTTTTCTTTTTTTTTTTCCCTTCTTCTTTTAGACAAGCCTAACACATTGTTTCTAAATTAAACACAAGCTTGGAAAAAGAGGAGGTTTATCGAATGCTAACAAAAGGTGACTGTGAGTTGGAGAATGTGTAGAGACGTGCCAACGTTTTCTGCAAAACCACACAGGGCTTCTGTGAAACTTCGGATATTACGGAGGTGACAAACCGGGCAGGGGTGACCCTGGGCAAAGGAGGGGGAGCGCTCACTTGGCCATAGTCTGTGGATACCTGCGCTACATGCTGTGTTTGCTGCCTCTTCCCAGCTCCCCACACTGTTGTTTTGTGGCAGGAAGGATTGAGTGACAAATGCCTGTGTCAGGGACAGGAAGGGAATCGTGGTCTTTATTAAATGGTGGGAAATGTGCTACAATGAAAGCCTGTAAATGGCCATTTGAATCTGTGCACATAACACTATGTGCTTCCATGTTAAGAGAGATCAAGGAAAACGGGATTTTTTTAATTTATTTTTTGTATGTTTTAATTTTTTCTTTTCTTTTTCTTTTTTAGTTTTTTCTTTAATGAGAGCAGTGGTGTTGAAAGGATCTAAGCTAAACTCAACCTTAAAGTCAATAAAATCAACTTGATGATATCAGGCTGAAATAATTTTGATATTCAGAGATGGAAATATCATAAATAAATTCATACAAAATACTAACAACTCCACCTGAAAATGAATCCTTAACCCAAAGTACATAAGAAAATTGGGTCTTGAGGAGGATGCTTGAATTCAAATCAACGTTTGGATCCAGGCTTTGTAAATATTCTGCTTTTTACATGGCATGACGTATCCTGTCTTTATTTGGAACAATTATTACAGATGCAGAGTAGTGTGCAGTCTTCTCCACTCTCACGCAAGCAGAATAAGGTTTCAGTCTTGTCCGTACATTTCTTTGGAGAATTGTGCCTGTGTAATTAGTTGTATAGAAATACTATACGAGTGCCACGTGTGTCAAACACTGTGTTAATCAAAATTTAAAAGGTGGGATTTTAAACCTATTACAAGCCAGAAATAATCAATGAAGGTGGTAACACAGGTCACAAGCCCGGGAAGCCCTTTGCAGGACTGTGCCTGCTGGAACAGTCGATCATATCACACAGTCCTGTTCATAAACATCTTAACAGTTACAACTGGGGCTTTTTGTTGTTGCTGAGGTCATTTCAAAAGCCCTTTACAGATTTAATGGCTACCAGACTGCTTTTTTCCCCACTTCCGAGGTCTTGAATTGTAAATGACTTTATAATTAAGTATCATTGGGATTGATCCTGAAGAAATGACATTTCCACCAATGTGTTTCTGTTCTGTTCCCTATTCTCATGGCCTATGTTTCCACTCAACCATGAAAAAATACATAAGCTTGTACGTGTTTATCACTATTTGCCCTTAATAAAGATGAGTCCTCAGCTAGCAGAAAGCAGTAGAGATATATTAAAGTTTTTCCAAATAAGTTTATAAATGCATAAATAAGTTATAAAGGAGTAAATAAACAATAAGCTTGCATGTGTACTCATTGAGAGTCTGCTCAAATGAATGCACTCCAGCTGGCATAAATAAATTTATTACTGGGTTACAATAGTAAGGCAAAACTAGGCGTTTCAAGACCACCATAGTTTCGTAAATGGAGACTGTATGTACCACCCTGTTATTATAAACTTTTTACTTGGTGGGGATGTTTGTAAATACTTAACCAGAAATCCGTATGTCTATATTGCCTGAGCTCTTTGCATATGGGGTGCTCTGACACAGTAGGTCTGCATTTTTGGCAGCCAAAAAAAGTGCTTTTCTACAAGAATCTCCCTCTGAGAAGATTTTGGGGTTTATTGTCTTATATTGCACCACAATCACATGTATTCAAATATATTTTATTAAAGCTACCAAAAATTCCTATAACTTTTTATGTGCTGCATAAATACAGTAAGTGTGGTGGTCTTCAATACATCATCTGCTTTTATTTTAACATAAAAATATCCATACAAGGTGTGGAAAGTTTTTGAGTGGTGCAGCGTGCGGTACATGATGCACTGCTGCATCGGGGGCAGCGTCGGGGGGTACGGCTCCGCCGGAGCAGACAGTGCTAGCCAGGAGACTTAAAACCCTCCTAAGGAGTTGTGGAGCTAAAAGTAGACGGTGCCAGATGGAAAATGAGGGCGACTCCATGCCCCCCTCCATCTGCTTCTAGTCATCTCGAGGACAACATGGCAAAACCGCCTGCTGCTGGCTGAATCGAAGAGGCGGATATTGGTAAAAAAATGTCTGTGGTTCTTCTGCAGAGAACAAAACTACATGCCTGCAGGAAGTTTTGGAGGTAGAAATGCAATATATGGATTGCTGCTGTCTCTGGCTCATGCCAGGTACGGAGCCCCAGGAGAGCGCAGCCCCAGGTGATGGTTCCATGGAGCGTGTGTGGAGCCAAGGCTGATGGCAGACCTTGGTAAGGGTGGTTGCCGCACTGCTGGCTCGTCCCCTAGATGTGTGTGTGCCACCAAGAGCAAGCTAACAGCTGCCTGTCCATAGAAGCGTAAAAGTCCTCAAGGGATGAGCTGTGGGGTCCGAATGCTCACGGGGAAGGAAAGATCTGTAGGGGTCAGGGCTGTGCTGTGCACTGAGCTCCCCCAGTGAAGGCATCACTTCTAGCATCTTCTACAGAAAGGCAGCTTTTAGACTTAACTGAAAGAGTTCCAAGAACGAGGGCCAACTACAGAAAAACAAAAAGGACCTTGACGAAGCCCTAAAGGCCTATATGTAAATAGCAGCTCTGTGGCCAATGTCACCATGAAATCCTGCCATGTCTGTGCTCTGATATGAGCTTGACAGCATGGGATAAATCTGCCAGTGCTGCTTTTGCTGTGCAGCTTGTTTTGTGGCTCATGGGCACTCATAAACCAAGGACTGTGAGCATCCACATTCTTCCTAGCTTCCTTTTACCTAGATTTCTTCCTGTGTTGGCCACATACCCATGCCGTGGATAAAACTGTAGAAAGGAGGAGCTCAGCATCTATCAGTAAAAGAGCATCCTTTTCATCTGCACCATCTGCCCAGCGATTTTCGGTTCTCCTGGCACACACTCCTTGAAGTAGATGCGACACAATATGCTCATTTACAAGCAAGGACTTGAATTGGAGTTCTGAAAATGGGTTCCCCTCTACTTGCTTACACTTGTGTATCCATCAAAGAGGCAAAGGCGCCGAGCCTGTGGTGGCCAGAAAGGGCACAAAGGAGCTCAAGTCAGTAAGGAGGCAGGAATGTTCTTGGACCGCTCCGTTGCATTTATCTACGTGCATTTCTTATCCATTCCTGCTTCCCAGGGACTTTTCTAGCAAGTTTTATTTTGAAAGCTTTACTTCATTTTATTTATCTTAAGAAAAAGCCAGGGTAAGAGGTCACCCACTGGGATCTTTTGAAATGCTTCCCAAACTGCGAGTGCCTTGAAAATGATTCTCAAAATATTTTCTGCAGTTATCTATATCAAGAAAAATATTAGTTCTGGAAATATTTGAAACATAAATAAGAGTCCCTTTTAGATACAGACAAGTTTTTCCTTTTTTCAATGGTCTGTTGTATTATGATAAATATTCTTCAGCCCTTGTTCAAGGACCACATCATTATGTGAAATTTTCTTAGTGTTTCCGTCTGTGAACGTCACCATTTAAAAACACTATTTAGCATTCAGAAAGCACGTTTCTATTCCTCACATTTTGTTGACCTCCATTGGGTAGTGATTTAGCAGGTGGAAGACCATCTTCCTCTGGAAATCCTTACCTTTCCCACCTGCTTCCTGCTGCCTACATGGCTGATTGTAGCTCCCTGTGGCATCAGAAATATCATGCCACGACTTCTGCAAAATCTTTGACAAACACATAATGACCCTGCAAGTAAGAGCATGTAGCAGCTAGAGGTTTAAGGACTATCTGAGCCACCTCTCTGCTGGTTCGTGGGCCTTTATCCCGTGGAGCGGGCAGTTCAAACCCCTCAACAGTTCACCCGCGTGCCAGGTAAAGGGAGGGGCATCATTATTCCCTGAACTTCTGCATCTTGTTTGGTGAGGGACCTGATTTCATCCTGGAGTCCAGCATTCACTTTTCTGGTTTCTGTTGTGTTTATTCTTTCTGCAGTTGATCAAACGTTCTCCTCTCAACTAAGCATTTTTACATAGGTCTAAAAATCTCTGTCGAAGGCTGGGATCTAATAATGGATGCTGTGACTGCCAGCCATATCGTGAGGCTTTCGTGATTTTTTGTATAGAACAGATTGAGAATTCGCCAACACTTTGCTTTTTTAAATAGAAGTGCCAATTCATCAAAAATCTCTATAGGGGACAAAAAGACATGGAAAAATCTCCGTGTTCTGGAAAAAGTGGTTTTGAAGTTGTTGAAACAACACTAAATGCTCCACACTCTAAGTAAAATGTTTCATTTTTTAATTTGAAATTGCCTTTTCTTTTGAAATTTGAAATGTCCAGGTGAGTAAAGAAAACTTAAAATTAAAGATGACCAAGTGCTTGACATGATCCAATTTTGTTTCAGGCCTTTATTTATTAGAATTTTGTTTTGCCACTATCCAGTACAGAAAAAAAAAATAATTAAATCACAGTTCTTTCCATCCAGCTCTGAGGTCATATATGATAAATATTGATCAATGTGCTCATTTAATCTGGGCTCATAGGAGCCCATAGGTATTTGAAATTTATGCCAAATCCCATAGCCTGTCAAATGCAATTAAAAACAGAATTCACTGATTTTTTCAAAATCTAAAAGAACACACCATGTACTGCTAAGATATTTGTTTGCTACTATATTTGTTTCGATTTTGGAGAGTTCAGCTTCCTACTTCCATGTCTCTTGCCATTTGTCACTCTGCTGAAGGCAGTAACTGCTGCTTCCCCCAGTTTAGAGGAAAGCACTGTAAAATGGCATCTGCTTAAAATTTTTCTGACTCTATGGTTTCACACTTTAGACACATACTCCCAGGATAAGCCTTTGGTAATGTCTTTCTGAAAACCTGAACATTTGGTCCTTGCAACCCCCAGGGCAATTCATGCTTTTGAAGAATTTGCAAAACTTACTGAAGCCTGACCTTTCTTTTCTGAAATCATGTTGACTGTGTTTAATTCTGTAGATTTTCCTCTGCTTCTTTTTTTTTTTTTCCTATTTGATCTTCAAAAAACTTTTGGTGACTTTCTCTATAAAATTATGCTAAGTTTCCTGATTATTTTTTTTTTTTTGGTATGCACCTAGGACTTTTCTTAAATAATAGGGTCAGCTAGTTACTTTCCAGTCCTCAGGGAGTTATTTCTTTAGTCAATTTATATATTTGACCACGTACATTTTGTTCTTACTTAATATTTGAGGTTTACCTTTTAGGTTATTCGTTTTTATGGAAGCTCCTATCCAGAACCTTCAACTGCTTCACACACCTTTATGAGAAGTATCTTACTGCTTTGACTGTTCTCTGCTTTGCAGAGACATTGGTGAATGTCCGTGCTTTTTGTTCAGGATAACAGACGCAATACACCACTGGACTCTGCTCATGGTTTTCTATCCCTTTGTTTTAAAAAACCCAAAGAGAAACTCTTTCTTTGGTTACATCTCTGGCAAACGAGTAGCAATAATGTGTATCTTCCAGCAGTGGAGTGCTTTAAGAGATCTCCCCATTCACCTGTTTTTTTGGTTCATCTCCCCCCCAGACTTCATGGCTGGTACAAGAAGTAACCCACCTCTTCATTCAGATGGTCTGGAAACAGAGCCTTGGCTCCTTTCAGCATTGAAAAAAGGTCTGTTTCTGGTATTTGTCTGACACTTTGAGTACTGAGACAGCTCCTGAATTTTCCTGAACAAACATCTTCTCTGAAATCGTTCCATTTCATTTCAGAAGTGTCAAAATAATTGAAATCCTCCCCAGTCAGCATTCAAGACCTTTTTCAATCCTGCATCTGCTCTCACAGCCTGTCCCAGAGGTCTGGCAAAGTTCCCACTATCAAATCACTTGTGTGTGTGTGTGTCTACATGCATGGGCATTTGCCGCCATTTCTTCTTTGGCCAAGCCACTCACACCACGATAGCCTGCATATAAAATTGCTTTGCCTTCTTTTAACTCTGTCTGGACTATTTTGCTAGATTGTGGGACGTAGACACGATGGTGTCTTCATTGCTTTTGAGAAGATATTTTTATTAAGTTCTCATCTATTCTGCCTCTTGCACATCTTTCTAAATTTGCATTTTTTGATTGACAAGAGCAGGAATATGTTATAAATTATGCTGCTGGGCACAGGTACGCCAATATCATATATTTTACTTTTTATTATTTTTCTCCCTATATACTTCTACATTTCCATGGAGTTTCTGGAATGGAGGAAATGAATGCTCAAAGGTGCTGATTAACTGCTGCTCAGGGAGAAAAGCAAAAGGGGAGAAAAAGAGGAAAGAATAATTGAAAAATGAATTAAAAACCGCAGAACTTTGCTTCAACTCACAATACCTTTGTTTTTCCGATGTCCTTCCTTTCAACTTGTCCAGTTTACACTTGAACCTGCCAAAGCAGGATCTGCTGCTCATGCACCATGCAGGACAGAGGAAATTTTGGGTGGAGAAAAGCTATTTAGATGAGGATCAGCAGCACCTATGAAACCCAGGTTAACACTAATAATGACATATTTAATTTGATAAAATGACTTCCTTGTATTCAGTGACATTTATTAGCCTCGTTGAAACATATTTACACTCACGAACTAGCCTCATCTGGTATCACATGCAGTCTGAAACACAATAAGAAAGGATGGGGTGTTGGGGTAGAAGGTGACCTTTTGCACATCTGTGTTTTGTGGCTCCTTATTAGCTGAACTACTCGCTGTGCCTTTTCCTGCCAGACTGCTCAGCGAGTGGCAGGTGCCCAGTTTCCCTACGCACAGCGACAAAATAATAAAAGCATAAGCACAGGACAGTCTTTTCCAAGGATGTTCACTGATGTGAGACATGAAGTGAAATGTCTGCAGGAGACTGTATTTGTAGGGAGGGTGACACAGCAGGGCATCACCAGGAGCTGCAGATGGGGAGGAGATGAACGAGTCCTGTGCCGCAATGGCCAGTACCTGAACTAGGTTACTGCAAGCAGATGCTGCAGTCCCGGCACTGCTCAGCAGTGTGGGAACACTGCGTGTTCAGGGATAAACTGTTACTGAACGAGTGGAGGATGCTGTGCTAGAGCATCTCCCATGGCAAGATCATAGAATCATGGAATGGTTTGGGTCGGAAGGGACCTTAAAGATCATTTCGTTCAACCCCCCTGCCCCGGGCAGGGACACCTCCCACCAGCCCAGGCTGCTCCAAGCCCCGTCCAACCTGGCCTTGAACCCCTCCAGGGATGGGGCAGCCACAGCTTCTCTGGGCAGCCTGGGCCAGGGGCTCACCACCCTCACAGCCAAGAATTTCTGCCTCATTACCCCTCATCCTATCGCAGCAGGGCCTGATCCAGAGTCCCTCCCCAGCTTTCCTGGAGCCCCTTGAGGGACTGGAAGGGGCTGGAAGGTCTCCCCGGAGCCTTCTCTTCTCCAGGCTGAACCCCCCCAGCTCTCTCAGCCTGTCCTCACAGCAGAGGGGCTCCAGCCCTCCCAGCATCTCCGGGGCCTCCTCTGGCCCTGCTCCAACAGGTCCATGTCCTTCCTATGTTCGGGGTCCCAGAGCTGGAGGCAGTACTTGCAGGGGGTCTCACCAGAGCGGAGTAGAGGGGGAGAATCACCTCCCTTGACCTGCTGGCCACGCTTCTTTTGATGCAGCCCAGGATACGGTTGGCTTTCTGGGCTGCGAGCGCACATTGCTGGCTCATGTTGAGCTTCTTATCCACCAACACCCCCAAGTCCCGCCTCTTCTGGTACTGGGCAACCCCTTCATTAAGGGAATGAGTGTGAGTTCAGGAAACTCTCTGGATCTGTGATTTTAATTGTTTTTTCTTAATCAGGGTATTTTTATTTAGCTTTCTGAACCACCATGTTTTATGAATACAACCAGGGATGGTGCAGGAGGGCGAAAGAGCACTGCCACCAGGGGATGTGTGTGACGGTGCCCTTGGATGCACTGCTATTCACCTCTCCCTGAAGTTCCAGCCATGTGACTTCCATGAGACTAGAATAATGCCACTAAAGTGTGCTGTGGAATCTGATATTTTCATTTTACAACAGTTTATGTCCAGCCTTTCACGAGGCGAAACCAAACTTAAAACTCAGTATAAGGCACATACAGCCTCACGTTGCTCTGACTGCACCAGCCCTGGCTCCGAGAGGTGTGAACTGCCTCATCCATTCCCGTCCAGGCTTGGCGAAATCAAATACCTTGCAGTGGAATTAATAATGTTGTTGCAACATAGTGACTGGCATTTTCTTTTGTCTTTTCTCCACCACCTGCTTGCTGTTGGGTGCTGCTGTGGTGAGCTCTCCACCTGGACACGATGGCCCTTCCCAGAAGGGCAACTGGAGCTCCGTACCCACCCATGGCAGTACGGTCCCTTGGCCATCGTGCAGAGGTGATCGCAAAAGTGGCCCCTGGTCCCTGGGTGGTGGCAGCAGCCACGGCTGTGATCCCAGGCAGTGGGAGAACTGCTTCTGCTCAGCAGCTGTTCCACAGGAGGGAGCAGTTCCCATGAATTTCTCTGCAATTTCCATGAATTTCAAAAGCGTTGAATCTTTTCAGCCCTGAGCCGCAGCTGTCTGTGTTTGGATTCAGGAAGAGGGAGTCAGGAATTAAAAAGCGTTTCATGGAGACTGAATTTGCCACTGATTTTTTTGTCTGTGTTCACTTACGTATTTGGGTAATTGAAGAGAAGCCTCAGAGGTTCATAAACGGAAAAGAGATAAACACTCCTTTCCCCAGCATAGTGTTACGTAAAGTTTCTCTGTTTTGTCTGATCCTAACATTAAAGAAGACGTTGTCTTTACAAAACCAGAACCTACTGGTTTTCTTTTCTGCTTAAGCTTCCCTTTCTTTCCGAGCATCTCTTCTGAATTTTGCAGGCTTCATGAATTTAAGGCATGACACTAATCCCTGATCTCTTTGTGTGGATATGGTGAAATTACGCTCTCTCAGCTCTCAGAACCCCGCAGAGAGCTCACAGAAAAGTGGCAATATGACAATTCCGTTATTCTTTTGTTCTCCCCAAATTAAGTCTATTCCACACAATGTCTTTAACGACTGACTTATTCACAGATAGGCAGGCGTGCCCCATTCCCCAGCTGAACTCCAATAAGCAGCATGAGGTTGAACATGTAAAGATTCAGGTCATTGTAGCACAGATTTCAAAAATCAATCTGGAATTTGTAAGTGATACCTGAACTGATTTCCCAAATCGTCACGTCATGCTGTAGCTCAAATAGAAGTTATTGTCTTGATGAAAGAATTACTGGTGCAACATGTGCTTCTCACGAAGCCAGACTAGGTTACCAAAATGGCCCCTTCAGACCTTAAAATCAATTGGAGGAGAATTCTGAGGGATTTGAGAAGCCCTGATCACAGACTCCACATGCTTCATTAGTATTCTGCACCCTCCTTCTCTTTGCTGAAAAGATGAAATTGGAATTTTCAGTGTCAGCAGAAAACCCAGAACATTTCCAGACTTCACCGTGGATAGGAGAGGCATACGGAGAGCAGTGGGTTTATGTGGCATCTCAGCAGTTCTTGCAGCCCTATTTCCTTTATAAGGCATTATGTCGCCCGTACTAATCACATCCCTGTACCTGGCAGAAAGGAGGTTTCCATGTCTAAACGCTTGTTAACGCTGCATGTCGTTTTCCTCATTAATCATCATCTCTCATCTCATGTTTCCTTTCCATCTGGTTGGGTGTCAGGTGTGGTACCGAATAGCTACAGTACATTAATTTCCAACTGGTGGCTACTAGTGGTTGGCAAATTAGGTTACTTTGTGACTATTTATTAGCTGTGTTAATTGTTTGACAGATCGTTATTGACTACCATCCCAGGGATGGCAGATGGCCAATAAAAGACAAAATGTAGCTTGCTGTCTTTTTGTGGCATCTTGATGGCTCTTAGAATTTTTTAAAAAACCTTTGGATTGTATAATGTATTCTGTCATCACTTACATGAAAATGGGATAAATTATTGACATTGTGCAGGAAGGCCTGAGCTATGGCTACAGGGCTGTATAAATGAAAATGTAAACAAATCTGCCTTGAATCTCCACTGCAAGGTCTTTCTACAACCAACAACCAGAATAATTCAGAAATGGGTGGATTTCTTTTCCAGTGAAAAAATTATCACGGGGTATAAAAACGTAATGAGGATCCACCCATACGCTGAGAAATACGTCACAAAAGTTTTCTTTTTTTGGCTGAACAGAAATTATCTTCAAAGTGAACGGCAGTTTCTGTAAGAATTAAATTTTCCACTGAGATGTTTGTGGATGTCAGCATCCACCAGTTTGCCGCTGCTGAAACCAGAATGAAACATTGCCTTGTGTCATACCAAGCCAAACCATCGGTGGCTCCCTGTCGTCAGGTGAAGTCTGACGTGGGTGAAGTTTCCCTCCTTTCATTTAGCCTGGGGCAGATCCATGACGAGATTAGCCTTCTTAATCTAACAGAGACATTCAGAACCCCCTGTTCTGCTGCTGTCTGCACTTGCGCTTCAGAGGTGCCACCAGGTCTGAGTTTTTTCCAATTTGCTGAGGCACCTGGAGTGGCACTTCATATGCCTACATCTCTTTCCAGTTTTTGCCATGGCTTAGCTTCTCAGCAGCTAGATTATGACTAAGCCTGATAAATGTGTGGAAACTTGGTAATTCTCCACCCCCTTCCTCCAACTCTCCTGCTCTGAGTCATTCTTTGCTGAGCTTTTGACATTTATTTTGAGTTTCTTTGCTGTCACGTGGCTCCCATAATGCTACACACAGCCGAGGCACCAAAATCATCAAGGTACCATAGAAATGCACAAAGGGCATCCCTTTGGGGAGAAGGGGGAGGCTTAGATTTCAGTCTGAAAAATAACAATTTCTGCACACTGATGCTCCTATGCATTCGTATTTGGGATCACTCAAAGGGCCTGATAGCTGGTTTGGTCCAGGAACTTCAACAGCCTCTGGGTCTGAGTTTCTCACTTAACGCATGTGCATAGAGGCAGCCAGGAGCTGGACAGAAAAACAGATGTATTCTCCCCACTCACCAGCCAAAGTAATGTACAGAAGGGAGAAAAAGAATGTGATTTTCTGCTAGTATAAACCAGGAGAAAACCTCTGCCAGCCCATGTCCCGCAGCAGGGAGGCGAGTCACGCTGTGCGCCCTAAACATGGGACCTTCTTCACTACCCTTCTTGCTGAGAGCTGTGCCAAAAGTCATGCTGGATTCCCAAAGGAATTGCAGCTATGAGGATCCATCGCCGGATGAGCAGTTCCTTAGCAGTGGAAAATTAGGTATATTCCCGACAGAACGTGCCTCTAAAAATCTACAGAACATTCTTGGAAGAGACCTGCATGCATGGAGGCCGTGGACAGTGGCCACCCGATCGATGAAGTGATTACCCCAGCCATTATCAAGCAACTAACATATACAGTGATGCAGGGATAATTGCTGTGCAAGGTGATCATTTGAAATGGATGAAGCGAGGCAAATGCTAAAGCATTTCAAACGATGGCTCCTCAGCAGCTTTACAAGTAATCACTGAAAAAGTAGCTCTTGCTGACGAATGGCAGCGGTTCATTGTCCGTCTGGTGAAATGTTTACATCAAATTTAGCAAGAATATCACTGAGGTTGTATTCTCACAATACACACTGACTCTTGAATTATGTGGATCTTGTATGCTGTGTCAACAGCGCCTTTCTTTTTCAGCTCTTTCTGTGGCTTCTATACAATTGTGTTAGCTTTGGCCTGCGTTTTCCTTCATTCACTGTATTTCCCATTATGTATCAACTTATTTGGCAGACAGTATTTTTTTCCATAGACCTGGTGCCTGTATCACAGGCTCATATGGTCTTTACTCAGGTTTTTGCTATTGCTATTTTGATTTCTTTGCATCTCTAAAAATACAAGTACTTAACTCTGTCAGGGGTGTACGAAGACCACTGAATAGTGAGGGCAGTTGTTGAAAATGTGACCAAAGACAATTTAGAATAACAGCAGTACTTTGTGGAACTTGCCCACCTTTTTTTTCCCGAGATTTAAAATTCAAAGAGAGATGATGGTATTAACATATACTGAACTGTTGAGGAGGGAGGCTGCATAAGAAGGCTGCTATAGCATAAATGCATCATATAGAATACTTTAATTCCTACATTTTACAGTTATTTTCATGACTGGCATGGCATTGTTTTAAATGCAGTTTGATTAAATTCAGTCATAGGAGAAGCACTGTATTAAATCTTTCAGAAAGCACTTTGTATCACACTGAGTTGCATCAGTCACACATTGCTATGACTGCAACAAAAGCCAAGACTAAAATTGTTTAATTTTAGATGGTAGATGTTTACACTCTATAATAAGATATCAAATGTTCTCTCTACAAACAGTTGTCTTTATCATAAAAAATCCTTTCGGAGAGTACGTGAATCTCTGTGCTTCTTTTTCAGTCTAAGAATAATATCTTGAAAATACAAGGAGTGCACTTAGTCATTAATCAGTGACAGGGACGATTCGACCAATGCAATTAACTACACTTGTTCTATTAATAATCAAGCACGGCAAAAATGCTTTTGCACTCAGGTGTTAATCAGGACACCATGTAGCTCTGCGTAGCTTCCCTTTAAAGTGCTAAAGGAAATGCAGATTAATGGAGAATCAATGTGAGATATGGAAGTGCGACATGCACTTGTCAGTAAAATGCAGCTTTCTTGAGAAGACACGAAGGCGATGCAGCTGTACAAAAGGCAACTCAATTTAACAGACACCTTTACAGACCCATCTGTTTAATCAACCCAGAAATACTTTAATATCAGGAGCTGGAGAAATAATCTTAGCTGCTGCCTACTCACTGCCTTGTGTTTAGTAGATACATATAGAAATGCACCTGGGTTACAAAGCATTATCTAACTCTTCCCGATATCTCACTTTTATTTCTCTACATGGCCCAGTGCTGGCAAGGCTCAGAGGCAAGGTTAAGTGTGTCCTGGGTGTTATGGTCCCTCTGGTGTTAACAGTTCACAGGGTTTCGTACAATCCGGCTCCAAGATCCGTCTTGCAGAGCTGTGGGAAGCACAGGTGGAGTTTACTGAAGGCTCTGCAACACACCCATCAGAAAAAATTAAACTCCCACAGACTAATAAACTTGTGTCTGCTTCACTGAACAGGTTTTCCCTGATTTGTTATGGAAACAGCAGTTTTAATATATGCTGAGAAGCCATTCCTTTCACTCTCCTGGTGACATGTTGCAGGACAAGTTGAGGGAATAAGCCTAAGGGAGGAAATGGCTGAATAACTGATATATTTGAAATGTATTTCCCAGTAGCACATCAATTTTTTTTTTATTTTCAGTTGAACATCCCATATGAACTCCACCAGACCTCCATTTAAGTGGTAAACATGTAACTGCAGGGAGTAAACCAACTCCTGAAACTCTAGGTGAGGTCCTGCATGGAAAATGGCTTCAGCACCGAAGGGACAGAAGGGGCGAGGACTTTGCACGGTGGCTGCCAGGCTGGCAGCCAGGTTGGGTTTGGTTTCTCTCAAAAGGATGAGAGACCTTCAATCATTTAGGATTAGGCATGATTTAATAGGTCATTTCAGGGTTTCATGGAGGCAAGCCTCTAACGAAGTACATAACTCAATGCCATTAATCCACTAATCAGAAGTCTCCTCTTCTCCCACCACAAACTAACCCACTAATTTCAGTGCTAATTAACCTATCAGTTAAAGCAGACGACAACTGTTTTCCACATAGATAGTTCAACATCCACCTACCTGTTTATCTCACCGCTTGCGCAGGATTGCAAGGAAGGTGGTGGGCACACCATGGGCGACGCTGGCTGCAGCCTGTCCCAGGGTGAAGGCAGCGCCGGGGGACGGCCTCCTTACGAGGAACAAGGAGACGAACCTTCTGAGATGATTTCCGTGCACTCTCCTATTAATGAGAGAACTGATTCTTGTCTGTAGGCCCATAGAATCATAGAATTGTCAGGGTTGGAAGGGACCTTAAAGACCATCTAGATCCAACTCCCTTGCCATGGGCAGGGACACCTCCCACTAGATCAGGTTGCTCAGAGCCCCATCCAGCCTGGCCTTAAAAACTTCCAGGGTTGGGGCTCCCACCACCTCTCTGGGCAACCTGTTCCAGTGTCTCACCACCCTCATGGTGAAGAACTTCTTCCTAACGTCCATTCTGAAATGACCCATCTCTAGTTTTAATCCATTCCCTCTAGCCCTACCATTACTCGACATCCTAAAAAGCCCCTCACCGGCTTTCTTGTAGGCCCCCTTAAGATACTGGTAGGCCACAATAAGGTCACCTCGGAGCCTTCTTTTCTCCAGACTGAACGACCCCAACTCCCTCAGTCTGCCTTCATAGGTGAGGTGCTCCAGCCCTCTGATCATCCTCGTGGACCTCCTCTGGACACGTTCCAGCACGTCCATATCTTTCTTGTAGTAGGGGCTCCAGAGCTGGACGCAGTACTCCAGGTGGGGTCTCACAAGAGCAGAGCAGAGGGGGAGAATCACCTCCCTCGACCTGCTGGCCATGCTTCTCTTGATGCAGCCCAGGATATGATTGTCTTTCTGGGCTGCAAGGGCACACTGACGGCTCATGATGAGTCACCGGTCCACCAGTACCCTCAAGTCCTTTTCTTCAGGGCTGCTGTCCATGTATTTGTTCAAATGTATTGGTTTCAAGGCATTGTGCCATTTAAGAGTTAATTACTCAGGAGACTCACAGGGTATGGGAAGCTCATCTTCAGGCATCTTTAGGGCTATAAAAGAGCAGCTCTTGGCAGAGGTGTACTACATGACAGTGTGGCAGAGAAAAAGCAACATTATCATACCGTTAAATGTTACAGAAGAGACTTGGCCACGCTTGAATTATAGGTATTTTGCTTCTGCTAGCATGTGTGGGCTTCCACAACAAATGTCCTGGTCCCTGTAGCAGCTAGCCACACAAGGTAATAGTTTAGCGAGAAGGCCACAAGGTAAGGCATGATCTTTACAGAACTAACTCACTCTAAGTTGCACTTATCCTTAGCTAAAATGATTAAACTCCAAATTGTACTGTAACATTATCCATTAATTTCTGCTTCTGATGGACTTCGCTCCATTCAGTATGTTTTCTCTATTTTGGCCTAACCCTTTTACCATCCTGGAACTGTTTACCCAGAGAAAAAGTTTAATTTGATCTTTTATATGAAATTTAACTAACTTCTGGTTTTGGCTGCCTATTTTAGATGGCTGCATTTGCGAAAAAAAAAAAAAAGAAAAAAAGAAAAAAGTATGTTTCCTACTTTATAGCCCATTACACTCTAATGATTTCAGGGAAATATAAAATTAAAAAAAAATGACAAAAACATATATAGAACCTGGCAATCCCCTACAGAGATTTAGAGCTTGTGATCACACAGAGCTTGCCAGAGAAGTTTTTATCTCCCCCAAATCACTGAGCCATTACAAAGCATCATGTAATTATGTAATTAGGTGATATGTAATCTGTATTAAAAATGCTTATGAAAATTTGTGTAACCTGCGAGCTGCATATGAACTGAGGCCCGTTTTGAACTGCAGGATTGTGTCTGCTTTAATGATCTATGAATTTGTTTTGTCAGTATCTCTCTATTCTCACACTGACCATGGTCATCAACACGGAGGAAAAAAAATATGATCTGTGTAATAAAATGTAAATTCTCTCTGAGGCCAAGCCATGAAGAAAGATTTCAGAGTCCTTGAATCTGTATTTAGACAGTTCTCTAGCCAAATAAAATAAAATGACAGAAAGAAATTGATTCTGGGTTGCTTTCTTTCCACCACATTTCATTCCTACCTGGCAATCTGTGGGAAAGCACTCACACAAACCCATGGCCGTGGACTTTGGCAGCTGGGTGGTCCTTGCAGCCGTCCCTGTGCCCAGACCTCGCAATCAGGAATCCTAAAATAAATTCTCTATATCCAGTTATCCCCAGCGCTGGAGAGGAGGCGTCTAAAGGGAGAAGGGATGATAGGTACAGTCACCGAGCGGCATGTGGGTACTCCTTTATCCGTGATAAACTGGAGCCCGTCCATCCTGTCATTAAGTCCTGTGTTGGGCCCGATGTCTTGTGCCTGGGGCTGTGGGTTCTCCTCCATGGCCACTCACCCCTGCACTGTCACCTGGCCCCTTCCCTGCCCCACCACCCCACCTTCTCCCACTGATCCACCACTGCGCTCCGATAACCCGTCTCCTACCTACTGTTTCAGCCAAGTCAGCTCAGCTTGATCCAAACGGATTTTGGAAAGGTCATGCAAGTATTTTGACCAGGGCATGAAGAGGCAATGACCTCTGACCAGGGTGGTGATGAGCGGTGAGGGGCGCTGGAGGCAACAGCCTGCATGGGATAAACCCACCATCTTCTAGCAGGTGATTTAGCAAAACTAGCAGAGTTTGCAGGCAAAAAGAAGCAAGGCAGATGTATTTATAAGTGCTGTTTTGTTTCCTTGGAGGCAACCTTTGGACTGCATTGATTTTCCTCTTATTTAATACTCAGGCAGCTTCCTACTTTTCTACACAGCGGTATCCCCTAGTTATTCCACTGCCCCTTTCCCACAGAGACGTATAACCAGAGATGCGGTAAACGGCACACAAACCCGCACTTGAGTCATAACAGCAAGCTCGCTAATTCTGCAAATTTTGCCTGCCTTCCATTTTTTTCTTGCTCAATAGGAAAATAGAAAGATTACTGTATTTATAATATACTTTTTTTTCTGTCCAGTATCAGAGAAAAAAGTAATATAAAGAAAAAAAACACTCTGCCGGGCAATATTGGTATGAAATAGGGGCAGAGGGTGGGGGGAAGAGACAATTCAAAGCAAGTGTCCTCCTTTTATCTGATCCCTGCTGTTCTTTTTACAGCCATGCAGCCAGTAATGTTACCTCCGATGCTTTTAAAGAAGCCAGGAAAAGTAACATCGGCTCTTAAGGAAATCCAGTTTTCCTTTTGAGTCAGCTTTTATCCCTTCTCAATGTAAGCCAGTGCACCAATGAATAGCGCAGAAGCTCCCAGGCAGGGCAAAGGAAGGTGATCCCACAGCGAGGTGTGTCAGCCCTTCAATTCTGTGTCATCAAAACTTGTTTCCTAAACACCAGGGATTTTTTCTCTTATAGGATGCCCCCATGCACATCTCTCTGTAGAAAATGGGGTCCTTTCTTTGCTCCAAAATAGCTCAGAGTATTCTTAGCTGTACTAGCGTCTGCTGGACCCCTATAGCTACAACTCAGAACTGGGGATGTTTTTCATGACCGACATCAAGAAAAGAGTGGTTCGTGGCTACTTTAAGGCCCCTATTTTTCACAGGTGTCAAATCAACCACTTTTAATGTTGAATGATGAATAATGAATGCTTAAAGGAATACTCACAGCAGATAGTTCCAAACGATACCCAAGCTGAAGCCTGCTTGTATGAAATATTCATTGAAGAACTGGAAGTAGTAAGTGGATTAAGAAACCAAGCCAAAAAAAAAATTAAAAAAGAAAATTCCGGTTTATTTTTGGACAGTTTTCAAACAATTAAGAGGGCAAAATTTTATCAAGGAAATTGGTTGTTGCAGGTTCTTGAGCCAAACCGGGAAGTGCCTGTAGTAATGCTTCCATACTACTTCTCAAGACCCATTACAACACTTGTACGCTCCTAGTACTGCAGCTCATCACAGCTACTCCCAGCAAGCAAGGAGTAGCATCTTCTCATCATTTTTGAGCAACGATTCCTCACAGCTTGTGGAAAACAGCTCTGTGCTGTGTACAGTTTAGACTTACGCTCTTTTGCCAGTAGAAATCTATTCAGCATGATAATTTTAATAGGAGAACATCACCAAGTTTGATAACTCAGATTCACCTTTCTACCCATGTCATCAGGAGTTAGTAACATAAAACCACGGGCTTTCTCTTGAGAATTTCAGAGGATTATTTTTTTTTATTATTGGCACCTTGACAAATTACTCAAAGCCAAGTGTGTGGCTCACTTTGCACCTGGCAGTTTCCTGCACAGCACACGTGGGAGGTACTAGCACGTGGGCATCACATCACAGGGAAAGAGAAGGTAATTCTGGCTTTATGAAGGAGCTATTCCACACCTCCACACTCATCTGTTACACATTTTATCTGATTTTTAGGTATTCTTGCCAACCCACACAGATCCAGGACCTCTAACTTATGGAAGCATATTGAATATCCTGACGGGAAACAGAAGACCTCTATTTCACATCCAAAAAGAGTCTCCCATGGGGAATGAAGATCTTGTCTGCTTTTCTTTCAGCTATATCAGATGATCTAATAAAAAATATTGTCTTTGCTGAACTTGCTCTACTTACATCCTTAGAGCATTACAGCTACCGATGGCACAGTGGTTGCACCAATACAACATGACACTAATGATTAAATAGTCAGCTTACCAACGCTGCAGCTGGAGGCAAGTGGAGACTATGCAGGGCTTTGTGCGTGTCCACATCACTGTTTCAGATGGGGTCAGGAATGTGCATCTGAGGCAGATCCCCTGATACTTCCTTGCTCATCACCCAGCTCACACCACACGCAAGAAGGATCCCTTCAGGCAGGGCCAGACGATGCTCACCAGAAGCACAGCTCATGACAGCCCGCTCCATCCACAAAGGAGCAGCTCATCCATGGGGCCAAACCAGAGTAGGTACAAAGACAAACCTCTAAAACATGTGCAGGGCAGATGTCAGGTTCTCATCTCCAGATGTTTTGCTCTACATTTGCAGCCTTGTGGGCCACAGGTAGGACCCAACCTACTGCACTCAGCAGGGAGAGACTCTGGGATTTCCAGTATAAACCGCTATAGCATCATTGCCAGGTGATTTGGACATGGTCAAGGGCCATAGTTACGTTTATTAAATGACCTCCTTGTAGGGAGCCTACCACGCCTGAGTGAGGGTCGCAGCCATTACCTTAGTGAGTAAGTATTTCACTCTTTCATTTTGTTTGTCTCTGAACATCTGTCGAGCCTGAGGTGGCTACCACAGCCCCAAGGAACAGATTGAAACCTCGGGAAGATAACAACACTGCCACACCATCAGGATTGAGGGAACAATGGGGTTTTCATTGTGCTGGCATTTATGATTTGCAGAAAAGTGGAGGGAAAGAAAAAGCACTCACTGAGAAGGATGATTAGTCTCCTACCCTTGAAGAAAATTGTTTTACTCAAGCCCTTACATTTCAGTAGAGTTCTTTTTGTTCTGATTTTAAAGCTATAGATTAATCTCTCTGATTTAGGCAGAAAATAAGCCATTAGTCTAGCTAGCTCTAACAAATGTCTCTAATGGAAGAATTTTCAAATATACTCTCATTTCCCACGTATTTCCACTTATCAAGGCTATAAAAGTTAGTTTGCGTATGGCATTGCGGAAACACATTTAGACAAAAACATAAAGACAGATTTTATTTTCAGCATAAAGGATTTAGCTATGGTTCAGTTGTCAAAATTGTTCGACTGAAACTAATTTAAAAAAGGAAACTGTATTTTTGATTAATCAGAAATTTCCACAAAGAACATCTGCTTTCTGTAGAAAATGTTGACATGTCAAAGAAACAAATTTCATGAGCACATTCCAGCCAAACATAAACATATTTTAAGATCATGAATTTCAGAATCCTTCCTTTCCACGTCTTTTAGTTGAAATGAAATTCCCAAACAATTCTGCCTCTCTTTAAAGTCATTAAAATGAATTAGCAATTTCCTGAGCAGTGCTGGGTCTCCTGAGAGGAAGCCTGTGGAGACCACTGCTCTCGGATGCAGAGGAGCACAGGATGCCGATGGCGAGCCACCAGTGGGCTCCCACAGGGCTCCCCGCGGCCGCAGCTCTCCTTGTGTTACCTTCGCGGTGGGGAGGGAAGGAGTAAGGAGAAATGAGAGCGGTCCGGGCTGCTTGGAGAACCACAGCTCACCTGCATGTGTCCAGGCACACAAACCACAATGGGAAGCAGTTACGTGAGCAGGAGACTACGTATAATCTGATTCATTGTCACCTGGAGCTGAGGGATCCCAGCTGAACAAGTGAAATGGCAAGCTCACCCTGGAAAAAAATCAGGTGTTCTTCTGCTTTTGTATACGAGAGTCTGTTCACAGTTTAGAAGAAAAAACAAATTAATAAAGTTTTTTTTACTTTATCTGATATAAACTGTACGTAATAGACAGTAGGAGTATACCGCATTCCTTTGTAAGTCACATGTTAGAGGCATGCCGTCTGAGCACTCCTTCTGCTTCTATTATAATTTATTTTGTTCATAGCTTTCGGTGAACCATGTGGGCTGAGACATTATGGCTTTTCAATAGCTCACTAAATATATTTAGAATGCTTAATTGAAGCTTAACCTTTATTTTGTTCAATAAATGTATTCTCCATCTAACAGCTCCAAACAAGAAAATAACTTTGTTGAGCTTTTACATTTTGCCAGCATTGTTTCTCTCTAAAGATAGAGAAAATGAAGCCTCTGCAATAAATTGATGGAACAGGGAATCAACAGAGGAAAAAATAATTTTGATGATTTCTTCTTTGCACTGCAATTATATCCAGTACACTTGACAATGAAATAAACAAATAGTACAAATGAAGCCATTAATTTCCTTCCTATCTACACAATTTTAATTAGAATCATTTAATTAGTCTTGGCTACAATTTCTCAAGAAGATTGCACAACACACATTTAAGCTACTCTCCTGCAAGAAGATATATTTATCATTGTTTATTAAGTACAACAAATAGCTACAACAGTACTAGGTAGCCAATGATAAATGCCGTTGTCAAAAATAATTCTTTATCACCAAATTTATTTGAAAGCAAAGTTCTCTTCAGGTTCATTAGTTATTAAGCTTTTGCTATTTAAATTGTTATAATAAATATAATGGCATATTTAATATATTCACTAACTTTTTATGGCATGTCATTTTTTGTAGCTGGCAATAAATGTCCCTGAGCCTTCAAATAATTTTCCCTGTTTGGTTTCCCGGAGCTTTTGGTCTAGAAAAACAACCTTTTCAAGGTGCAACAGAAAATCACAGAAAATAGGTCTGAAAGGGACTTTGGGTTCATCTTCAGAGGTTACCTCATTTATCCTCTTTTCCCCGCCTCACCACAGCTGATAGCTTTTGTTGGAGAATCGGTTCTAAGACCCCCCAATTACCAAGGTTTCAAAAGCTCCATATGCTCCTCCCATGGTTAACTGGTCTTTGAGTCTTACCCAAATCTTCCTTTCGTTTTAAGCAAATCATTCCACATGCTAGTGGTGGTAGACATGGAGAAGACATGAATCCTTCCCCCAGTGCAAAGCCTATTTCCGTGCCTCCCTTTAGTCTCCTCTAGTCTCCGCAGGCTGCTTTGTTTTTCAGCTCTTTCTGTCAAGGTGAGATATGTCAGATTTTGCAACTTCTTTAAAATGCAATAACTCTCAAATGGAAAGATCATTAGGATGGGAGATCATTACACTAGTAGAAATAATAAGCCATTAAATTATTTCAACATATCTAACTGAACTGTTGTCACAACCTGAGAAAATGTTGAAGGAATCAATTTCTTCTGTTGCTGGTTACAAGCAGAAGTGGAAAAAAAGGCACAACAGATAATTTGTCATATGAAATCTTGTCTTTCATTCTTCACATGAACTGCCCAAAAACCTGACAGTTTTCTCAACTGTATTTTCTACTTAATGTTATTTACTGAAAACTGTTATTAATAATTCCTTGCTTCTAACTCACTCACAGAACCTTTTCGCAAGTCTTCATTATTCAGGTTTCCAACAGGCTAATTAAAGAAAGCCAGGTCCTACAAATAGGTTTGCTGAAGATGTTGGCCACTGTTGCCCACGAAAAGCCATCCAGCTTTGAGAAGACGATGAGAGATGGCAGTTGCAGTCAGGCCTTGCTGGTTTTACAGAAAATTTAACTGAGGTGTGTAAATCCCAACATTTGTGTTCTTAAAGTAACATTTTGATCTAACGAATACAAAATTCCTCTTCTTGAACATATTCTTCGATATTTTCTTTTCCTGCCATATAGGTTTAATGGCCTTATAGTACAGTGAACCTGATGTTGCACAGTGCAAGACGATCATATCAGCTACTCCAGACCTGGGTTTTGAGCGAGTCAACAGATGCTGGTCACGGGTCCCAGAGAGCCAGGCAAATTAGCATAGGGATGTGGGAAGGGAAAAATTTTAGAATGTGCAGATGAAAAATTCAAGTGATAAGTAGCTTTTTTCAAGAAGTTGGTAAGCTGATTTGTTTATCAGGTGCAAAAAAGTACCTTCTGTGGAAGTTATAAAACGAAATCAGATATTAAATGTGAAAAAACAGTATATAAACATCAGAAGGTGGAAGGACTTGAGAAGTATAAGAAGTTGAAAAGAAAAGATAAAGTTCTCAGGATAAGTCCACACATAACAGTTGAGGCAAATAAGATGCAAGTACAATTTTGTTTGTCCAAAAGAAATCCTGGCAGTGTTCTGGGTTTATTATTTTACAATAGTGGTGATAAGGTTGTTAATAATGATGTAGAGAAAGGAGAACTGTTCCATAAACATTCATGTCTCCTACTTTTAAAGGAAATATGAGGATGAAGTATTTAGGAGTCATCTAGTGACTAATGAGGATGTTAAATAACACATATAAATACAAATATTCTAAAACTGGCAGCCCTGATATCTTCTACTGAGGGTGACCTTTGTAGCCAGTTGAGTTTATCTTCGCAGAACATTTATTTTGGATACATCATGGAATACTAGAGAAATTCTAACAGATTAAAAGAGTATTAATGTCTTGTCAGTACTCCAGATATACAGTCAGGACGACCTTGGTACCTCTAAGTCACTTAGCCTGACTTCAGTCCTGGACAAATAATGGGATGAAAGCTGATAAAATATTCAAGCGATGAAGAATTGAAGATGGGAATATGATTGTCATTCCACATGATTTTATGAAACAGGTCATGTCAAACAAACCAACCTGATTTTGTTTCTCCGGTAACGTTACAAGCGTGGTTGCTCTGCAGCCCTTACGCACTCTGACTTTTGGATGGTATTTGACTCAGTCCTGGGAATATTTTGATTAAACATGAGAATTATTCAATAGCAATAAAACACAGGTTAAATCTATTAAAAATGGGCAATCTAATGGATCTGAAACATAGTCATCAGAGGGAAATCATAATTAAGTGCAGTGCTGGTATTCTGCTGGTATCTGCTTACTGCTATTAATCATTTTCAGTAATGATCGGCTTGTAAAAGTTTCAGATGACATGAAGATTGATGTGAAGGTAAATAATTATGAGAGCAGGGAAATAATAAAGAGCATTCTGGATCCCTCACTAACCTTCTTCCTTCAAAACAGGAATATTTAATGCAGTCAGATTCAAAGATATGTTTAGAAATCAAGAATGAGGCCATATATGCTAAATTTAGGTTGATACCTTGGAAGTTATCCCAATGAAAATGATTTTGCTTTCCACACAGCAGAGGAACAACCACTCTGAGAGGATGCACCAGCAAAAAGGGTGGCATGTTCCTGGCAGACGCCAACAGGCATACACATGGAATGTAAATCCATGCCGGGCTCTCATGAGATACACTGGTACTGCTGAAAAGACTTTGGAAAAACCCCACAAATTCCTTGGGGGAGGAAAATGTCGCCCCATGGGAAATCAAGAGTTCGATTTGTTTTGTTTCCTCTTAAAAGGGGACTCCATTAAAAGGGAATCACGTTGAAGCACCTACATCCCTTCATGGGGGTCTCACTGAAGCAAGCTGAAGAATTTTGCTGGAGCTACTCACATGAGTAAACATACGCTTGAGTGGGGGCCTGCAACATCTGCTTGAACCACTTAAATGAAAAAAGCTTTTGTGGAGAACAGTAGCAATTCAGTGTGAGTTATGAATGAAAGTGGACTTCAGAATCCGTTCTCTATCTGAAAATACAAATATCAGTTGGAGGATGCACAGACTCTTTTCCCCTTAGCTGCTGTAGCATCAAATAACTTCTGCTATATGTCTTGATTTACCACTAAAGTTAAGTGTCAGATTTTAGGCAAATAAAAATGATTAAAATATGACAGCTGGCAAATTATGCTAACACCTGGTAAGAAATCATTCTTGACAGTTCAATAGTACACTTCTTAAAGCACAGCTATTAATATTATAAACAGTGATGTGCAAAAAATGTAGTACTTGACTAACATACTCAGTTTATCTTAATGTGGAAAAATGTCACACTCGTACTCCTTAGGACTGAAGAAAATTGGAGATGAATAACTGCAAATACACAAATACTTTTAAGTAACATTAATGTAGTAACTCAGAACTAGTAGAACAAAATTTTAAATGTAGGATGACATTCAGCCTATTCCTTGTGCTGTTAATTCAGTTAAGGTTCCCATGTATTGGCGGAAATTTCCAAATATGTAAGTATTTAGGCAATATTTGATACTAATTTCATCAAGCCCTTTGTGATCTGCTATGAAGTCATGGCACCTTGAATTATTTTGAATAAGCAGGAGTGACCCATTCAACTACAATTTTTTTTGGATGATCATGCTCCTTATTCGTATCCCAAGGAAGTCTACGCAGATGTATCCATACTAATTAATACATTGGATCACTCAGTATTTTAAACCCATTAATTGTCTCATTTAATTGATCCAATAAGAGTATTGTGACAATTTAAAGACAAGGGAAATGTGGCTACAGGCGTTGAGGCACCCAGTACCATCTCCTCAGGACCGGGTTTTCTCCTGCCTGTTCTGCTGTTGCCGTTGCCTGCTCCAAGTCCCATTTCCAACAACATAGAAGACAGACGCGCCATGCCAGCCAAAGATGCCAGCTGACAGCCAGTGGTGGTCTCCCTGTGCACAGGGAGGCAGCAAAGCAACCCTTTGAACACACACAAATCAGGGCTGGAAGCCCAGGTTGCATCTGTGGGAGGTTCACCCTACAGTCAGCAAAGCACTGGAGAAAAGGAAAGGAACAACTCTACTTTCTAATCATCTCCCTTTCTCTCTAACCTACTTCCTGGGCTTTTAAGCTGAACTTTTAGCTGAGCATAAAATTCAGCAGTCAACTCTGCCCCAAATTTTATGAAGGATAGATGAGGTACCATACATGCATCCATCCCATGCCTTGAAATATGAGGGAAATCTTCAGATGAATATTAAAATGTGGAAATATATGAGATAGAATCACATAATCTCTCTGCATGATAGAGAAGGCTGATTAATATAACATTAAGTAATATGCTTTCCAAGATGTCATCAGGCAGAAATTTCACAATTTCACAAATGAAATCTGTATTATTTTTTACTTTTAAAGTTGTCTTTCTGGTTTTATTTCACCATGTTGCAGCGGAATAATTATTTCTGTATTATACATGTTGCTGTGCACAGTTTGGGGAACTAAAAATAAACTATGGCTTTACTGATACATTTTTTGACTGATACATTTTTTGACTTTGTCATAGATAATTTATGGAATAATTTTACACTTCTGCAACACCCAGCTCACAATTCACATTCCAATACATGAGGTGTCATTTGCAATTTGCGATGGATTCTTAATGAAATTCTTTGGATCTTACCTTCTAAATGTTTCATTTTATGCTTGGCCAGAAGAGTGAAAGTGTGTTCATATACATTTATACATTGTAAATGGAAATAAAGCTATGATCTGGCTCATCTTTCTAATCTATTTATCCTCCCAGCTCCCCCAGTGCTACAAGGAATATTATCATCTGCATTACATGGGTAGAGAAGTAAGAAACAAGAAGTTAATCTGACTTGTTCGAGGTCACAAAATGAACGTGTGGGAAGTGGGGAGCTGGAACCACCTCCTACACATTTGAGGCTTATACCCTGATGGCTGTGCTGGGCTCCTGCCTCACTGGGTCATCCTCCCTCTCCCTCCAGTTTAAATTAACTCATTCACTCATTAACTGGGACATAAATTAATGTCAAAGTTTACTTAACTTCAGTGTAAGTCACCTGGAGAGCCTGTCTTGGGAGCAGTCACCAAAAAATATGTTGCAATCACAAGAGATAACGGCTGAACACATGGTCTCTTGGAGATACTGCAGTCAAAAGAGATACTGGGTTCTTCAGATAAAGCAAAAAGAGGCATTTTAATTACCAGCAGATTATTCTACTATTTCAGCGCTATGTCCCTTTCTGTTGGCTACTGTCCAAGAAGGATGCTGATAAATTGGAATGGGATCAGATATGTACCACTGAACGATGAAAGGATTGGAAACATGCCCTCAAGTGCAGAGATAGAGAGCTAATTGAGTTGTTGTTTTTTACTTAGTAAAGCAAAGATCAAGGGCTAGAGCATCTATCTGGAGAAGAGAATTTCTAAATAACAGACTGTCAATCTAGCCAATGTGTAACTAGGTAAAATAGCCGTAAATTCAAGCTAAGCATTTTAAGATTTACAATTAATCTTTATGACAATTTTCAAGGGACTCTGGTAGGTTCTCCATCCCGAGAAATTTAGACATTTCAGATCACAATAATACCTTTGATAGACAAGTCATTTTTCATTCTGAAAGTCTTACTGTCTTTTGAAATGTGTTGTGTATAGAAGGAAACAAAGAACACAAATTAAAAAAATCAGTGTGTCAAAATTATCAATGCAAATTAGTGGATTGGAATTTGTTCAATGTAATTACAGAACAATGTAATTTTTTTTACTCCCACCTTGGGATGCAAAAAACAATTAATACAAAAGTGAACATATTTCACAGTTTTCCTACCATCTGCACTACAGGTGTCTCTTCCAGCAGACATCTAGCTCAAACAGCTGATTCTGGCATTTCCTGTAGTGTTTTCTCCAGGGCTTCTCCAGGGCTTTACCTCCACTGAGAACACGGAGAGCTGTGGCCAGCGCAGCCCGTGGATGCCCGTTGACAGTGGAAGGAGCACACCTTTCAGCTCGCGTTGACTTATGGCTCTCATTTGAACCACACAAACCCTCTTCTCCTTCCAGAGTCTGGTTGCATTTGAATGATGTGGTGGATCTTGCTCTTTCCGGGCAATTTAGGTCCCTCACTCATCGTGCGTAATGCCTTCCCCTCCAAGCACATCTGAGAAGCAAGTTATTCAATAAAGAAGCTCTTACGATGAAATCTGTTTCCATGGTGGTCTGATTAAGCTTACATTTGTTGACCGTCAGGTCTTGGTTCAAAGCTCAAGCACGTTTTAGCGTCGGGTTAGAGAGTCCTTCATTGTAAAGAGCTTTTGAGTCTACAAGAAGACTCCTTTGGGGGCCGATTTCTGTCAATTAGTTACCTGAAATATGATGATTTATGAATAGCTGATATTGTGTTGCTGGATGGGTATGTTTAGTAAACTGCAAGGGAAAATAGTGCAGCCTCCCTGGGATCAAACAGATGGAGAAAATAATACCTCAAGACGATCAAAAAGGCGGAGAAAACAATATTCACTTCACAATCTGTATTGTGCATATGTATATTGCAATGCATACCTTACTTCCACAAAAACTAGGGAGAAGATTAAATATGGATTTTTTATGGCTGCATATTTACATTCAAAACCATTTCTCTCTATAGAATGCGTGAATGTACAAAAACAATATGAAGGAAGATGTAGAACTCAATATTTGGGAAAAGAAGCCTTTCATAATATTTTTGTATGCCTAAACTGCATGTATTTTTATTGTTATTCATTTTATCCCCTGTGTTCTGAACATTCAAGCATTCTGGGCTGTTTTGTGTTATAAATTTATTGTGACAACTTTCAGTAAATTGTCTGAAGAAGACCATAAAATTGGACCCCTTGGATTGCTGTGTGAGTGGATCAATGTTCTATTTTCCAGTGTTATGATAATGAGTTAATTTTAAAGATGTATTGAGTGATTTGGCGTTAATTCTGGCATTAAAATTTACCTCGTGTCTGGACAACGGTGCAGTTTGCTACAGTGTTTAAGATAAAAAGTACAGAATTTTAAATGAGATTTCTTGGAGTGGAGTTTAGCTCACCTACTTATGCCTAAAAATTAAATATTTTGATCTGGTCGTCTCAGCTCTAATCAGCTGAAAGCAATCAGTGCTTCTCAGACTAATGTCCCCTGAGGCAGGGGGGATGCAGTGGGCAGGGAGGATGCTCCACGTGGTCCTCAGGTCTTGAGGGGAGCATCACTCCAAAACCTCCTCTGTTCCTTCTCCACTTCTACTGGCAGCTCCTCTGCTCACTTGCCCTTGAGATCTGTGAAAGGAGAGAAAGCAGATAGCTCCAGATGATTTCAGTAAAGACAATACTTGAGGAGACTATAAGGAATTGCTCAGCCAGTGCTGGTGGAGACCTCTGAGGAGCCCAGCACCTCCTTCCTCCTGTGAGACGGGACCGACCTCGCTGGGGCTGCTGGCACCACGTCCATTTCTTCTCATGTCTCTAACCCACATTCCTCTAAAGAACAGAAAGTTAAAGTGGGTAATTCCCTTCAGAAAGCTTCTCCTGTGCATCTAAACAACAGGGGAGAAATCCACATCTCCACTGTACCCAGGAACAGATCAAGGAACATTAGAAACAACTGCAGACTTACAGAACATAAAAGCATTTCTTTGTGGTGGTCTTATATTTGAGACAATTTTTTTTCCAAGGCAGTTTGGCACAGATATTGAGTGTTAGGTACAGAGATTTTCAGCAGGTAAAAGGAGAGTGAGCTCTAATTGCTGGCACTCCTGTCCAGGTTCACTCTGCACGGTGAGGAAGTACGGCTGAGACTGGGGGATCCGTTTGTCATGAGCTTTCTCACCTGGGCTCTTACTAATTAATTTTTCACAATTTTCAAGTCCTTAAATTGTCTCTTTTCACAACATTTCAAGGTGCCATTTCCTTTTCCTTTCTTTTTTTTGGGGCAAGAACAGTTTGCTACATACCTCCATACACACTCGCCGAAGACAAAGCGATCACCCATCGAAATAGGCTGTGTTACACAGTCAGGAGTAGCAAATGAATATATGCCATGTCACCCCCGGAACGCTTTGAGGTGTGCATGGTCCTTTCCTACCACTGTGCAGCCAGCCCCAAAGACCTGAAGCCAATGCCGCAGGGTCCCAAAGGGCAGGAGGGGGTGGCAGCAGGGTCTTGCCATCACTGAAGTTTTCCTCTCCCTGACCTCCATACGAAGAACTGTATATCATTTCCAATAAAGAATCAAGGCAGTGATGGCAATGGAAAAACATTTCAGTTCTGAGACGTAACAGGGTGTTTTTCAATCACACAGCAAAAAGCCAGCTTCTTCCCCAGCACCGCTCAAAGTACACTCCAGCACTTTCGGTTCTTTTCCCTGTATATGCTGGTACTAAAGGTCACACAATAAAAAGCATTAGGTTTCCAAACTCAACGCAGCCAAAGTGGGAAATCAGGTGAATTGCATTCTGACATATATATTTGACCCTTGCACGACTCATTTTTATCTTATTACTCTTGGGAGGCCAAGTTGAAAACAAATGAAAACATACATTGTGGTTTACCTGGCACTGCAGCGTCCTCCCCTGAATACTGGAGAGAGGGTAATTTTCTCCTAGAGAGGGAAAGGAAGGCCAGTAGACGGCAATGACTGGTACCTGTCAGTGATAACCAGAGGAGAGTAATGCACTATAAACATTCATAGTCCTCCTGCTCTGTGAACCAAAAACCCAGTACAGAGGACAGATTTGTTCATTAACCCTATTCTATATTAGCTGTATCATTTCCCAACGGCCTTGGTTTCCAATTACTAAGGCAATAGTAGCTTTATCAAAGCCATAAAAATTTCTTTTTCCATGTAATCTCAGAGAGAAAGGACAAAGGTGGGATACCTGAGAGGAGAAACCACATTTCTTTAGACTTCTTACTTACTGTGCATTGCTGCACCAATGATGATTGCAATACGCAGGAGTTCCTGACGTGGACCAAGCTCAGGGATGCTTCCCAAACGCTTCTGGGAGGGTTGGTGCTCCTGGCATCACACAGTGGAGACCAGCACACCTGGATGCAGCTCCAGCTCGGTCTGGCTGTGGTTTGGCAAATGACTAAAACTGGTTAAATAAATTTGGGATTACTCCACGTTTAAATTACATACACTTTTAAATATCTTGTGAACCAGGCTTTAAACTCTGTCTTTGGATTCCAAGCTAAAAGCTGTAGGGAATATTTGCTTTCTTCCCTTCTTTTTCTATTTTTTCCCCCTGTTTTTCTGAGATCCTTTTAAAAGAAAGGATTATATTTTACGGTATGTTTAAATCCCCTTCCTCAGTTAGGGTCAATAGAGGCAATAATTACAACTGAGAGTCCATTCTAAGTTTTGGACAAGCTGTTTTAATGATTATATTCACATCTTAATACCCAGATCTTTCAAGGTGTCGAGAAAATAATAATGATATTTTGTTAAATATCAGATATTAGAAAAAGAGTTGTCTGTTATAATTGGTTAATATTCATGTGTTTTATAATTTATGCTGACATTTTCATGCAATACTGGTGCACTTCGGTGTGGGGATTATGGACGCTGAAGAGATTTTTAGTGCTCTAAGGTTGCGGAGGATATTTTTACACCACTTCCACCTGAACTATTTAAAAGTCAAGATAATGAAATGTCTAATTGGATGCCCTTATTAGACCAGGATGGAGTTTGATTTCATATTGATATAAATCTGAGAAAGCCCTTCTGATGTCACCAGGAACACAGAGACCAAAGGGAAAGCAGAATCAGACCCTTTTTATTCTTATCTGGTGAAATCTGAGCAAACCAGAGACATATTGTTTTTCCCTTGGCTTCAAGGGCAATCAGGATTTTAGCAGTTTTTAAAGGAAAGGTATCTCTCACTACGTTTCATGTACTACTCCTTTGCCCAATCCCATCACATGGCAACTCAGTTCTGCCAGGTTCTCCCTTCATCCTCTGATACACAGCTTTTGCGATGATCCAAGTTCACACAGTATGATTTAGTTTTCAGATTTAGTTTTGCAACTGGCCTCCAATATTAATTGTGAAAAGTATTTATTATTAACTAGGCATGAATTTTAAATAACTCTGTTGAACATCCCAATGCATAAACCCTGGATTTCTGTTCATTCCTGCAGTCAGGCTTGGCTGTTTATATTCATTTATTTAGCATTTTTTTGCATGTTTCTCACCCACAAGAGAAGAGGATATGACCGTCTCCCACTTTATATATTTATATGTATATGGACGGATAATTAAAAAGTCAAAACTATTCAGTATATTACTTATTGTATTATTTATTGTGACTAATTAACGCCAAAATATTTTATTTAACCATAGAGTTTGGATAAATACTTGCTGGATATTACCTTTTTTCCTTTCCATAGTAGGAGTACTTTAAACCCCGTGTATAATGCAGGCTTATCCCTGCCCTTCCTGGCAGCACAGCTCTAGAGAGTACATGGGAATCGGGTGCCAGTTTTAGGGCCAGCTGCCTGACCCGCAGGGGACCCGGGGGACCAAAGGTATGTCTGGGTGGCAGTTTGCAGACAGACGCAAGCTTGTCGCGCCGGCGCTCAGAGCCAGCCAAAAGCCATGTGGCTGCGGTTAGCGTAGCAGCAAGCCCTGCCGAGAGCCGCCACGTATTCATTCACTCGGGTACCGCTCCGCATGGCCATATGGCTTCTGGTCAGCTCGGAGCAGGGGCAGAGCCAGCCAGCAGCCCCTTGGAAAGGGTCCGTGTCTACCAGCAAACCGCTCTGCAGAGCCTTTCCAAGGAGGGTGGCAGCAGAAAAAGGACCCCGCTCTGCTGGGCGACACTCCGTGCGAGCAGGGAATGACAAATCCGTGCTGGAAACAAGGACGGACAACGCAGAAATGCCAGCTCTGGAAGCTTTGCTATTTAGAGGTGGCGCTTCCAACGGTGTTTTAGCCCATGAAATCCGTGAGCGAAGGAAAATGCTGTCTAAAATTGCTTGCGGCAATAGGAATGTGTCCAGATTTTAAGTCTGACACCACATCAAGGCTTTTTATTTTTTTTCCTTTTCTTTTCTTTTTTATTTTCCTTCACAAAATAAGCGAGAGACATTTAAATAAAACTTAACGGCTTTTGTGGAAAACCTGTTTGTCAAAGGTCATCGCGGAAAGTCCTTACTCAGACGGGCAGGCCGGGGGAGTAAGTTTTGTGAGCTTAAGCAGCAGTATACTAAAACATCCACAAATGGAGCACAGAAGCTTCAGCATCATTTTGAAAAGCGAGATTATACAAAAAGTTCAATATAATTGTCAGAGCAGCAACAATGCAGGATCAACAGCCAAGCAGCACTTGTGTCCATCTTCACCCGCACTGAGTAGAACCTGTCTTGGTCACCAGCCCAGTGAAAGCCAAGCATCTTCAGCGCAAGTAAGCTGGCAGGTTTGGCTCTGTTCATGTCAAGAATGACAAATGTATGATTGTCATTGCTGTTACCTGTTATTAACAGTGGATCCACACTAGTGGATCTCAAAGGGAACCACCGATGCAGATCCCTAGTGGGAAACGGAGCTGCTCCAGGTTACCTGCTGGTCCGGGTGAAGCTGCAGGCGGAGGTCAGGTCTCTCCAGCTGCAGTTCAGTGCTGTATGTATGGGCCAAAAACTACAATAGAAGCAGTTCATGAGAAAAATCTGTGTAAGTCACGACTAACATCCTTCAAAGTGCTGAAATTGCTTGCTGGTTTTTTTTGTAACACTTTTTGGCAGAACTTAAAGTAATTAATAACAGTAAAAGCTCCCAGCCCACCACACTCCCTCATAGGCAGCAGACGCAAGTGTAACCGATCAGCTAATTAAGTAAACAAAAACATCTAAAAAGGAAACCTTGACAAAACCCCAACATTTCTTAATAGCTTCAGATCAAGTAGCAATTGCCAGATTGTCTTAAAACTATAGGCCATTGTGGAGAATTCAAAGGGCTCATCTTTGATTTGCAAGTTTTTAAAAGCTGCGTATGGGTGATAGTTGCCTCATACCAAAGCTGGGCATAGTCTATGTACCATGTTTCGTCGCACTGATGATGATAGCCATTCTGCTCTCTCGAATCACACTTTTTTCAAAGTTGGCTGATCCAACCTGCCTCAAGGTTACCAAAACGAACACTTTCAGGCACCATTTTTGAGACTGTTCATTACACGTTGAAACCCCGCGGTGTGCGGCGGTAGAAGTCACACTGCGAGAGGATGGCCTAGCATTTCCATACCCAAAGTTATTTGCCTTTCTGTAATTTGAGTTTTCTAATGAGTTTAGACTTGCTAGGTGAGGCTGAAACAAAATCAATAAGACCCAGTCATCCTTTGCTATTTTTCTTTTAAGGGCTGGATCAAAACACAGTGGATATACTTTCATTTATTTAAGAGGATCAGGCATTTAAGCTCTGTTGTGTGTAGAAGGATGACTGGGGCTGTAATAAAAAGAGTGTTTAGAGAAAGTAAAACATAACTACAGAAAAAAAGTAAAAACATAATGGAATCGAAGGTTCTCAGCCGCCTGGCCAAGAAGGCAGAAATAGCTCATTCTGAGGTTTTCAGACTTACTGAACTCCAATAATTGAAGAAAAGTCTGGTATATCTCAGATATTAATCTTGCAATAAAGTAATTTTAAATGTAGCTTTACAAAAGATTTGGAGTACAGTTTAATTCTGAAGTGACATTTACTAAGTTGTTTTTTTTTTTTATCAGCAAAATAGGAATGTGCTTCTGTGAGCCCAGAGTCCACCTGAGTTCAAGTCCTATCTGCAGAGCCCAGCACAGAAAGCAGAGACACATCCCGGGCACAGAAACTGAGGAATCACGAATGGAGATAATTTCAAATATATTTGCATATGAAGTGGTTCTGCTTTGTTTTGCTCTGTCAAAAGTCAAAAAGGTTGATGGTTGCATCCAGGTGGTATTTGGTATTAGAAATTATCTGCTACAGAGCTGCCCTACTTACCTCTGCCTTTCATTTACTTTTACTGGGGGGGTGGATGGAGTTGTAGATGCAGAAGAAGATGCAGCTGATGTGAACTCATGGGAGGTGGGCTGGAAAATCAAGTAGCTTTTGGGACATGTGGGAAGCAGGTGGTACCACCAGTGCTGCCAAGTGCCCTAGTGGGTATATTTTGTCTAAGGAAACTAATACTATTAATATACACTATAATTAAATATGCTATAATCAAATTAACCTAAAAGTCAAGCCTGGACAGCTGCTTTGGAGCTGCTGAGAAGGATCTCAGCTTGCTGTGAGGAGGACACCACCATTCCTGCAGGGCCACAGCGAAGGGTTGAGACCTCCCAGGCTTGAGCAGTGGGTGAAGTTTCCCTTCTCCGCTGGTCGGGGCAGCCGGGGATGCAGCGTGGTGGCTCGCTCAGAGCTTTCAGAGATTCAGGTCATGCTGGCTGCAGGCAGTGGTCCTGCCAAAGAGCCTGAAGAATGCGTCGTTTGGTATTGATCGGGTCGTGTGCTGGTAGGAAGGGGTGCTTTGGTCTGTGACCAGGCTAAAAGAGACCTTTGTTGGGTTTTTCTACTTATTTGTTGAACACTTCATTAGTGCAGGAAGAGAAAGTTTAGTTTTGCCCATGTATGTACATACCGTGTGTCCTCCTCTGCAGAGGAGCCTGCAGCTTTCATCTGCAGGGTGCCACCGCTGTGGCGGATCTTTCAAGACCTAAAAAATTCACAATTCAGGGATTTCTTTTTCATTTTGGCTTTCCAAACTTAACCACTTTGGATGAGTTGTTGGCTTCCCTCCTAGTCTTCATCCTCCACATTGAGTAGAAGTACCACTCACTGGCCATCAGGTCCAAACATCTGCCTGTCCACGTGCAGCGCTCTCCCTGCACATCTCCTGCCCTAAACTGGTCCAGAGCAAATCCAGGTGTTCACGCACTGGATTTGCAGCCAACAGGGGAAAGAATACAGCGGCCTTACCCAGCACCTCTAAACACTGAGAAGCTGCTGCTGTAATATTCCCTCACAAAACACAGATCCCGCCGGCCCCACAAATGGGAACTGAAACGATCTTTTCCTGCGATGTTGGCTTACATGGGGCAACATCTTTTCTGCAGCACATGGGTCGCTCCCACCAGTAGACACCACCCTGCTGTCCTGTCCCAGTTAAGTCCCACCAGTTGCATGGAGGGTTCCTGTGCTAGCACTCAACACACAAGAGATCCAACCAATGTCCAAGATTCCAGAAATATTAGTGGAGCAAGACATGACGTAAAATTGGGATAAGGGTATTTGGATTTTGTAGGAGCACCTTTGTAGGTACCAAAATCTTCATGAAAAATGGCATTTTATTTCTAGTGTTTTATCATTCTGCCTTATTTGTTGTTAGCATTTTCTTTACTGCCAGCCCTTTTTACATATGTAGCTACCTAGTTAGTACACATAAATACTTGAAATTATTACCCAATTTTCAGGATCTTTTTGTTTGATCTGTAATGTTTTATTTCTTTTCTCCCTGTGCACGCTCTGACAAGTTTTTCTAGTTAGCCCAGGAGAGTTTTCACAGCACACTCATGCTTTATATGCTTTCATCTTTTCTGTTAATCTGGTTTATCTATATTCCTCTTCCATTAGTCTTGTTATTTATGTTTCACAGGCAGAATATTTACTTCAGGGATAAGTCATCCCTGTTGGTTTTTTTTTTCTAGAAAATGTACTACTTCTCTTTTATTAAAAAAAAATATCCTGTCAAAGGTTGCAATACCGTAAGTCAGAGAAACCAAATTCTTTCTGTTTCATTTAAAGCCTACATTTTAATTAGATGATGTATTCTTTTCCTCTTTATATTGTCAGAGAATAAAGTTTAAGACAATATTCTTCAATACTTTATGCTTTCAATAAATAATTTATACTGAGGTATATCCTAAGCTACGCTAGCTGCTTATTTTACAAGGGCAAGGACTCTGCAGAAGGAGAACAGTATCCATAAATATTCTAAAAAGATATATTTAAAGGAAACAAATACAGAGGAAGCTATTACAAGCAGAAGTTTGGAAATCAGATTGCAAAAACTGTATGATAATTTTGATCGCTACCAGACTTGAAGTGGATATCTGGGTCATGTTTACAACAGCATTTTCTCGCTGTAGACTTAAGAGTTTTAGGTAAAAAACTTTTGTGAAAAAGTGGATTGGGATATGAAAACCTGAGAAGCATAAATTTCTCTAACAGGTTTCCCCAGCAGCTGTAAAGTGCATGGGCTGGGCTCGGTTAAAGAAATAAAGAAGCATGTGTGGCCGATCATAATATATCCAAAATTTGACTGCACTTCTTTCATTTTTCTGACTTTCAAATGTTATTTCAAAAACTAAATAAATATCCTGAAGTTACTAACCTGATGTGTTAAAGCAGAATTATTTAAGCCCAAAGTTTATGCTTAGTACCAATGGAAACAATTAGAAAACAATTAGGAAAATGTCATCAGCTGCAACAGAGCGAACTACCCTGTTCATGGATTAACAATTCCCCTTCCTATTTAGATATGCAATATTTTTAAGCAAATATTTTGACCCAGTTTTTGCATACTGCTTATGCAACCTCTGATGTTGAACTAAAATACTTGTGTTTGATGTTTAGTGAATGAGGTAGCGCATTATTTCCTTTACAACGTGCATTTAACTTGAGGAAAATTCTCTGATTTTTCTGTGCTGCTGTAAAAATTCAGTATAGAAATGCTTGCCAGAGACATTCTGAATATCACCTTGTGTTTACTTAGCAAACAATGTATTTTTAAAAAATAACATCTGATTACATTAAACCCTATAAACCCCAGCCTTTCTAGGGCACCTTCACCATGCCATTATGGGCACTGTGCACTCTTTGCACATGCACTTGTTACTTTCTTTTCTCTGACAGAGTTTTTCTTCAAAGAATATGCAGATTTGCTGTCTTTTCACATCGGTTTTAGAGTGTGTTGGTGTCTGGTTTAAATTTTGGATTCAGTAGTTTGTCATAACCAGATGCAGTTAGAAGAAAAATCAATCCTTCAGGCTGAACAAAGGCTATCTGTCTGCGTGCTGATCAGCCGGTGAAGATGATGGCTTTAATTAGCTGATTGCAGATGATGGGTGTCATTTGCCTTTGGTTTGTACTACAAATTGAAGAATGACTAGAAATATTATTAAAAAGATAGATAGAAGGGGCTTTGTCAAGTAAGGAGGGGCTGTCTGTGTCTGAAATGTCATACCGATTCCTGAGAGGAGTTGTGATCCAAGACCAAAGGTTTTGTGTATGCACACAGAGAGACAACTTCGGTACGAACTGAATGTGGAGAGGATAATCTCCTTTCCCAAAAATTTATCTACAAAAAAGTACAATAGTTGGCGTTTCTCTGTAATTAGTAATCCAAATCTTTAAGTCCTTACCCGGTTCTATCCTTGCAAAACAACCGTTGATTTCCAAAATATTTTGTCACATCAGGGATTTCTGAGTTTTATATAAAGAACCAAGTGGTCTGTTCCTTCCATATGGAAAGATCGAGTGTTACTTATATGGCTAAAATAGGCCACAGGGACAGCAGCAGCATATTAAAGTCCAGAAAGTCGTCGTTTTATTTCAGTCAGCCTCATATTTCATGAGAAGCTCTTGGATGGGAGGGTGTTTCTTTTGGTTTTATACCTATGGGTCAATTTAAGGGTCGTCTTCCCACCCAAACTCTGAAGTTCTCCTGTCAGATCCAGGAATAACTTGAAGCGATCCCTCAATACAAAGGGATGAGGAAATCACAAGACACATACCCTCAGCTGCATGCAGTCGCGGTGGGAAGTCTTGCTTTGGCCCGTGTGTAAAGACCATTTGGGAGAGTTTTCCTACACATTTGCCCTATCACTCCTTTCGTGGTCGCTGCGTGCTGCTGCAAACTGTGGGACTCTCTGCATTTCTGCTCCTTTCGCATCAGTTGCCCATGCTGAGCAGCACTGGAAACCAGTATCATCATCTAAAATCGTAGAGCAACTTTGAGTAACTGCTCCATGTCCTGGGCACAACACGGTACCTGCCACACAGATGCAACATGTTATGAGGTCACCTTTAAACAGCGTATACTCTACTGCAGTATGGAGTAGATAATGTGAAAACTTTGCCACTTTCCTGGTGCTTGTGCCAGTGTGGTGGGCTAAGCTAACTCCTGAACTGCAGTGTGACCAACCCAGACTTGTGCTGGTGTTGTAACAGCAGAGATACGTTATCCCATGCTTTATCTGTTTGCTCATTCTCCATGAAATGTAGGTACACACTGCATGGCCAATTAAAATGTTCTGTACTTTGCCTGGCTGGAAATTTTCATTTACATAACACCGCATCATCCGTATTTCACTAAATACACTGATTATTTATATTATGCAATATATTATTTATATTGTATCAAGAATCCTTGAAATACAACTGAAAATGAAGTTTATCCCAGCCTTATATCCTTCTGCAACATGAAGAATGTACAAAGCAAAATTTTATCTGTTTAGATCATGTTTCTCACTGATTTTCAGTAATTCACATATAAATATAACTGCATGTGAATTTTTGCAAGGGACGCATTACTTTTTATGGTAACTGTGCTGTTATTGATGTACATTTGCTCCCTGAGTTCTTTGAGCATTTAGGCTCAGATTTGAGGCATTACCTTCTGTCTTCAAACAATGAAAAATATTAAGTGCCTTATAAATACTGTATATTAGCTTTGTTTCCTTGGGTCATCTTATGGGTACAAACTCTGCACCTCCAAAAATGAACCAGAGGAAATATGTCCTCCTCAAGGGCAGAATCATTTTGTCTGTACTTAGATATGACTTCTCTCCATTTCTGTGTTACTGGATTGATGTCTGACATGATGAATGAGAATTTTCTTAGCTAAAACCAAATACTCTACAGTGAGGAGATGGTTTGAATACTGCAAATGTGATATACACACTTAAACATCCCATGAGTCTGCAATTCCATCTCCGGTTGAATTCACCCCAGTCTAAAGCTCTGCAAGATCAATTTCAGGCTGAACAAAGTTTACACTACCATTTTATTTCCTGATTTTGGACTCATTAAGAAGTAAAACCAGCACAACTTTACATACAGAAAGGTTATCAGAAGTAAATCACTTAAGTTTTGCCCACTGCTAAAAAAACACGGACCCTTTTTATTAGTTAAATCACATGTTCAATTAGAGCTTCATTGCAGTTAGTAGCATGATGTGTAAACTGATGAAGCCCCATAAAGCTGATGGTTAAGACTCTGGACACAAATAAAAGAAAGAACATGTTACACTTCTTTTTAAGTGGCAGTTCTAGTGTACTGTAACTAAATGGTAAGGTAGTGAATGCAATGTAATGAATAATATGGCAAATGCACTGCAGTGCAAATAAACTGTTATGAGTTACACTTCATTTTAATTAGGCACTCAGTTCATATTCTTCCACGCTTTGAACAGACCAAACAAATAAAAATAAGGCATAGTGCTTTGTACGCAGTTCATGCAATGCTCGGTGTACAGTTTAGTTCCCATGTATTTTTATTATAAGTGTATAAGCAGTCTGATAACCATAGTATATTTATATTGATTGTCACTTAGTAGAGAAAAGTTAAATCTGTTGCTCAATAGAAATAATTGTCAGAATGAAGTAGGTCACTAAACCAGGGAACTTGCACAAGAGAGCAAGAGATACATCTTCTGTAATGCCGTATGCACTCTGCACACCATGCGTTGTTAGTAGGCAGTCTTGTTTGATATTGTCACAATCTTCCAATCATGAAGCTAAGTGCCAAATTAACAGTGGCGGCTTTTCCAGTCCTTTGTAGTTCAAAGGTCAGTATCATGTGCAGATTCTTCTTAAAAGTGAATTTACGGTGCTCTTCCAGCTGCCTGTAACTTTGAACTGACCAGTGCTTCTTTGGCACCAACACCGTACCTCACCCCCATGGAGGTGCTTAGGTGAGGGCATTATAATCTTCATTGCATCACCTGCAGCCAAAGACAGCTTTTCGGGGCCAAAAGAAAAATTCTTGCAGGCAGTTACATAGGGGGTAAACAGAAGCAACAGCGTTGAGTACCAAACTTACTTTTGCAAAACAGCGTATCATGCTTTAAACAATTCTGCTCCAGCCATTCAACCCCACCGTAATCGCAGCCTGGGTCCTAGCTTATCTTCTCAAGGTACTGCATGCAATAGTGCTATAAATGTCATTTGTGGTAGTGGGACCTATCCTCCAGGCAGTGGATCAATATCACAGCTCATTCTACACAGTTTATTAGTTCTACGTTCGGTGGTCACAGCTTTTGGTCTGATCTGGTCTCTAATGAAAGACTGAGAATGCAAGAGATGTGAAATAGGCTCCGTGTAGCATTACCAGACAATGCATTTTCAATCAGGTTCATGCAGCTACAATATGGTATTTATATCTAACATTCAGGGATTTAAAATGTCTATGGTTAACACGTTACTTGAAAGCAAAGAGCCATGAAGAACATGACAAGCCTTGGAATCAGCATTAAATCTAATGGATGACTGTTAGCAAAGGGGATGGGAGGTATTTGTAAGCAATGAGTTAATCAAATGATCAGAAGGAACAACAAGTCCTCATTTTACTTCCACTGTGAAGCTAGGCTGCTGGAAAAAGATCATATTATGTAAACATGCATACATATAATTGTTACATATGTATGTTTATATGCATATATATATCAGACAGCATTCATATATATGTGTATACATATCTAGATAAATATACCTGTGTGTATATAAGTATGTATCTCAGACATTTTCAGTCCTTCAGGCAATAGCCTGCCATTTACCTTCATGTGGCTATAATTACCTATACTCTCAATTACCGCATTATACATTTTACTTTCATCTCACTGATAGAAATCCAGAGTTACGCAGGTGATTTTGATTTCCCCCCAGTTTCATCAAATCTGAACCTGTGGGCTGAATCCCTCCGTATCTATTTAAGGCAAGTGCATTTGCCCCCTTGGCTATCTAGGTGAAAGGGGCAGGAGCAGGCTGTGTCTGACCTGGGAAGCACTTGAAGTGTGTGCTAGACAGACTTTTGTGAATGATTCACGTACCACAATTCCTGGAGTCTGGGAGACGGTGTCTGTGCTGGATATGACCTTGCTGGAGAGTGAAGACTTGAGGAAGATGTTTAAAGTTCAGGTATAATATGGAAGAGGGAGGGAGTAATGGATGTGATGTTGAGTTTTGCTTATTTTCCGCTGCAGTTTTGAAAACCTGCAGGAGCAGCTTGGGTAAAGAGATGGCACTAGAGAGCTCTGCCTTCTTCCTTTTTTCCTTTCTAAAAGCAAACCCACTGAGCTACAACTTTGATTAATCCAAGTGTTTCACCTTTCACTGTGGGCCACAGTTTTAAGCTATTGACATTGGGTATGTTCTTGTGCATTTGCAACTAGGAACAGAGGGTTTTTTTCCAGTTGCACTTAAGCTTTCAAGATTCCTGGAAACTATAGAGAAGGCTTGATTGAAAGGATTAGTACATATTTCATGCAGAGTAAATGCTTTTTTTTTTCTATTTGCAGGGTCTGCATTATATGCAGACAGCATTATGGCATCTAAGTAGTGTTAATAAATTTCAGCATTCTTAATCTTCAAATGTTTCAATTCAATTGACCAGTTCATTTTAAATGGGGTCAATGCTGTGTTTTTTCTAATGTGCAGTGATTGGTTGATTTCTCTGTGGCAGTATTAAATTGCCATAGTAAAGTGGAGTTAAAAATCCCCTGAAGTAAATGTATAGTATTATTTCTGACCCTAAGAATGGGGTCAAAATAGGACAAATTACACTTGCAAATAACCTCTTCCTTGAGCTTGAGGTGCGGACGGAGGCATAAACTCCAAAGATCAGGAAATGACTGTTTCTACTGCTACTACTAGAAGGTCAACGTATTTAATAAAGAGCGTGATACCAAATACACCTTTTTTCCATGATGTTATATGTTTATTTTACACTGCTATTCAGTGACTTTGCCAAAATGAAGAAGAGAAGGAGATGTAATCTTTCTCAGCCTGTGTTATCAAAGGCTCTTGTCACCCACGTCACCTCTCTGAACTACATATGGTCAACACAACAGCAACTTCTTCTATGGAAGCTGCAGGACAACATCAATACTTACTGTAATCCCTAAAAGCCATCCAATACTGTTATTTACATCCTTGCAGATAAGGAGCATTGACATAGAAATGCTTGTCTGGTTGCTCCTTGCTTGTTGCAGGCTTTCACAGCCCAGGACGTCTCCCTTATGTGAGATGAAGCAATTGTGGACTCCCATAGCACACTAGAAGGAGACTTTTGTCATAAGAACGTCACAAAAAACTCCCCTACTGTTAGTGGTTTGAACACCTTACACTTGAAACACTACTTTTAGTAAATTGCTTGCATTTACAGAGCTGCAGGACTGGAAATGTCCATCAACTTAGTATTTTCTACTATAAAGATACTTATTGTTGCTTCTGTGAAGCTAGGAATGGGATGAAAGGGTAAATATAGGGTACGCTTGGGTCAATATGATGTTACTGTGTTGCCCAGGGAAATAGGAAGTAGTGTGGAGCATTGTGCTAATCTGAGCACTTTCAAATTGGTTGCAAATTACATGCTATCTGGTCTGCCAATTACCTGTTAAAACTTAATGGTCTTAACCTGTTCTTAGCTCGCTTGACTAGATGACAGCTATTCAAATTCTTTCCAAGGCTAATTAGGAAAGTGTAATCATTGACTTCTTACCTGCTTCTTCATCTCACTTGTCAACTGCTCACGTCTTCATCAGGGGACTCCAGAGACTTTTAAGACTTGCTCACTCTTTTTCTTGTGTTAGTGAGATCACCTGATCTCCCATCTTTAAACTCTTCCTTTGGGATCTACCTCCACAGTCTGGCCATTCCCCAGTTTTCATGTGTGCCACAGATATCCCCACTGTATTACTGAAAATGGTGGTGAAGAGAAGTGGTATACTGTTCTGACCTTTAACTTAAAAAATCCTACCTGCTATTCTCAGCTGGTAGGAAGAGTAAACACCGACAGCTAATATTGCTGCAACACAACACAGACTATAAATTTCCAGGGATTCTGGAAAATAAATATTCCATATGATCCATCCAGACTCTCTGATTTTTCACTGAGCAAGCAGCAAGTTAGAGAAACAGGAAAGATGTCTAGGAATTAGATATCCAAAGAGAAGTCAAGAATGATTGCTTCACACAGTTTAGTGAAAAGAGCTAATAAGTCGGTCAAAGCAAAGGGCTTCCAGCAAATCAAAGACCCAAGAACTGGAACCAGAGAATTTAGATCAGCTCTCAGGGGCAGAAAAACCAACCAAATAAAAAAAACAAAACAAAAAAAAAAAACAACCACACCTGCTTCCCTTCTTGGCCAATCAATTCTCCAGAACTTAAACTACTTAACTGTGTTGATGCAAGATGCTTTAAATCACACTTTACTGTGTCCCTAAAATCTTCTGCTTTCTGTACCTGTGCTCCTGCCAGGTTTCAAGCACATCTTTCCAAACCAGGGCGTCAGCAATGCTCTTCAGCAGTAAGACAAATGCTGCTGTATTAATTGGTGTTGATTGGTGAAGTGGCTGTTCATATTGTTGGAGGGAAGGGAGCGGTTTAAGAATTTTTAGCCTGTCAGCATAATTTGATAAGTATTAAATCAGAAAAACAAATTTGGTATTGTAACAGTTTTATGGACTTCTGGAATATGTGCTGCTGAACGCTTGCATGAAGCTTCTTTTGTAATTTAGTCCACGTAGTTGTCTTCAGCTGATAAAACCACAACAGAGCCCTTTTATCACAGTAGGAAACTTCCCTCTCCCCTCAGATTTTGAGCTATAACAATCCTGTGGGGTAATAATTATTCCAGATGCACTGTACCGTGTAAATTAATCTGTTGCTTTGGTAGTACTACTCCAAAAGCAATGCTGATGGTGTATGCTCAGAATGAGCAAATTAATTAGCCAAACTGTGAAATCAAATAAATCTCACAGCAGTGACCTCTGTGTCACTGAATAAAGAAAGACATGGAGTTGATGTAGCTGCTTTAGTTGAAGTAAAACCAGAACTTAAAAGGGCTAAATGTTCTCATTATTCTGACTTGAAACAGACGTTCGGGTTGGCAATACATGGCTGGCAATGAGAGATGGATATTTGATGTCCGTTTAGCTTTTTGTCTGGATCTGCTGCTGACAGGCATATAAAGCAAACGCCACAAACCAGAATGTTTCATTGGAAAGCTGCATCAGGGACAAAAATCAAAACCTATAGATTTCCTATTGATACCAGTTCGCATTGTGCAATGTCTCTGCCGTACACAGAAGCTCACCGGAGCTAGCAGCTAATTTGGCTTTGTGTGGCACTTGGCCTCTCAGCTGCTGAACTTGGAGATACCCTTCAGCGCTGATGCCTTTATCTCATCCTCTCTGGGGGGTGAGAGTTTCCAGAAGCTCTGAGGAGCATTCATGACTTCAGATAACAGCGGTACTCCGCTGTCTCCCTTCTTTCTATACTAACCCAAAAAAATAAAGCCTGATATTTGCAGCTTTTTACATAGCAAAGAAAGGAAATTTATGAGTGCAGTATCAGGGTTGTACAGCAGCATATGCTCTGCAGGGTTGCAGATGTTATCAGCCATGGTATTATCAGTATATGCTGATGGGACAGGAATTTAGGGATGTTTTGCAAGAAAATGATTACAGATAGCTCAAAATCTTGTCTGTTTTTATGCTGTCATCTATCACGGAATTACTGCAGGACGAATAAGTATTTTTCATCCAAGGGAAAAAAATAATACAGCCCTTACTGCATTTATTTAGAAAAGGTCAGGGTGATACATGGAAAAGTTCACCGGGTTATTCTATCCAGAATTTGATGTTCAGCAGTCAGTAAGTGCGTACGATTTACTGCCGGGAACGTGTGTGAGAAGCGAAGGGGCTTTTGCCCGAGTGATGCATCGGTGGCAGGAGTCGTCCCTCAATGGGAAACCTGTCTTGGGAGAGGAGGCTTGGTGGGGTTTGGTGCCAGTGGTCGCCCAGCCAGCAAGTCCCGTCGGAGGCAATTGCCTTGTAACACTTTCAGCCTGCAACCTTTAGTTATTGGAGAGTTTGTTTCCCCTGTTCGTCAAATCTTTCCGCATCCTGATGGTGACCAAAATCTTTCACGCTGGGGGGTTTCTACAGCACAAATGGGAGTGTTGGTAATTCCTTTTTCACACGCTAATTTTTGGCTAGGCTGCAGGAATGACCCTGAACCTGAATCCATTTTTAGCTAACTCCCACCAGTTTCAATGGAGAAGAGGTGCCTGTGCAGGAATTCAACACCTAAAATCTTGGATAATCAAAACTGTATTAAGGTTTTAATGTATAATCAGCAAAATGAGGAATTATGTTTCATTTTGCTATGGATGCAATGGTTCTGTGGGACAAAATCATTAAAAATCGCTGCACTGTTACTAAGGAAGAATATATGTGTATGATACTGATGCTTACAAGGTAGACAGGTACTGTACATGAATTGCAATATTCCTGTCCAGAGTACTCCGTGTTAATCCCTCTGATCAGGAACGATCACAAACTCAATTCCCCCGGGCTGGTAGCTGTAGTATTGATAGTGAACGCATTTATCTGCCAGTTAATTCTGTCTATCAACCTTGCAAAATACATGAATAAATGAAAAGGATCTGTCTGAGGTGAGACATAAGACCCCTGTGTCTGTGTATCCATATACAAGCAGGAAAGTGATTCCTAATATAAGCCTTGAGAGATAATTGATAATAGTTTATATATAACTTATATAACAAAATGGAGTGCTTTTTGGAAACTTCATTTTACAGCAGGTGATTAATAGTAAGATTTTAAGTATTATAAAAATTTTGTGTCTTTCAAAAGCGAAGCCCCGGGTACGTACAGCTGCTGGTTCCTGCCGTGCCCCAGATAGAAGGCTGGCATCGGGTGTAATTCAGTGCAGGATTCGGATGAAATGCAAAGACAAAGACCAATAGCGAACCCAGCGGGAGCCCAGCGCTTCATTCTCCATGTCCCATTAGGTTTGTAATATGGATACTTTAAGCACTGGGGGTTTTTCCATTAAAGGAACAATATTCCTTTTTAAGGAACCTGTTGGTGATAATTTTCCTTCAGAGACTTAATTTGCACCATGCTTTCTCTAGAAAATAGCAAACCAACTTTCTTGCGAAGTTTTATTTAATCCTGCTGAAGACGCGCTGTTCTCCAGCACCTCTGCCTTGGCTGCAGGCTGGGGTCAGTTATCGACGAGATGATGATGATGGAACAAATATCTCCATCCAATATTTGTTTGATAAAGGCAATTTGCAGTCGTTTGTTACAGTTTTGCACTTTCATTTTTTAATTCCTATTTCAAGCCACTTCCCCAGTTCTTGGTTTCAAATCTACCCAAAAGACTCTCCTCAGAAGATGAAAACATTGGGATTTTCCTTTCAGATAAAGCTAGTAGGAGGAAGTTATTACAACTAATAAATGATATTTCAGTAAAGTACATTTGATAAGATCGACTTTTTCCTTTGACCATGCTGATGTATCTTCATTGAACAATTCCTGATTTATGTCGGGATCACTGAAAGGAAAACCAAGCTGGAAGGGTTCATCTAAAATTCAGCTAGCAGGAGCAGAGTGGAATAACCTGGTTGGACATTGGCATAGAAGATTATGATGTAGAAAATATGTGGGAAAGTTCCTCAAAAAATGAATTAAGCAAACTGTTTCAGTTATACCAAAACTGCACCATTTTGAAGTGATTAAAATTTCATTTTGAGTATTATTTTGATAAATCTTAGTCTTTCACAGTTTATGAATTATGTAATATTGTACATCATAATACATTATTCAAAGCAATATTTTAATATAAATGAATTAGAATAAATCAAAACAAAAGATTTTTATTTTATGCTAAAGATATATTTTGACATTGCTAAACCCAATTAGGAAATAATGCATTTCTTGCTTTAAAAGCATTCTTTAAAAATCTCCTCTGCAACTGCTGCTAAGCTGCACACTTCAACCCAAACACAATTCTTCAAAAACTTGTAGACCAATTGTAATTTTAATGTTTCCTATTCAGAACTAAAATATATTTCAAGAGCCACGCTCAGATTAGATAAATATACTATTGTTTACAGTTATGATAACCTTAAGATCCTGAAAATGCCTTACAAAAGCTAATTACATGCTTTTATTTGCTGTTAGTAAAAACAGAAGAATAACAACCCAACTCATTTCATCCCTACTGTGATTTCCTCTGGGCTAATTAAAGTGTACTCGACTGATATCTTAACTGCACAGCTATAGGCAATCAAAATATTTAAAGGGACAAGCATCATCTTAGTGCTGTGCTCTCCGTAAGGAGCTGTGCTGCTAAACAGGACTGAGGGTGCATTTGTGGGCACTGCTGAGTTGAGTGTCCCAAGGAACTGCCTTGGAGAAAGAGCCTGTGCTGGATGGTCCTGCCAGTGCTCACACTGGGGGCTCCTGTCACCCAGTGCTGATTGGGGGTAATACCGGGGGTGACCCTGCTCCAAACACCTGCAGAACTCTTTGCAAGGCCTCCCATTCCACCTCCCACACTCTTACTCCACCACTGGTACCACAAACCCTCCTGGAAACCATCTCACAGGTGTAAACCCAATGGGGTCAGCCAGCACATGTGCTGCTCTGCCCACACCAGCAAGCCCAGGCAAACTTTCCCTAGGGTGGCTGTGGAAGCAGTAAGAGAAATAGCACGTTAAAGCATGTTAAAGCCAGAACTACTGGTAAGCACACTGCCTGAGGGTATTGCTGCCCTCCACAGGAGCTTTCAACACCAGTTACCACCACTCTTCACTTTCAGAGAGGATGGACTCTTTGTTACCAAACTCTTCCAAAAAGAACAGGTCTTGTGCTGTCTATATCTACCAACGTGTCTGCAATTCAGCAAAAGGAACCTTCAAAATACTTGTATTCAAAGATCAAAATAGGCTTTACACACAAACATATAGTACTAGCATACATAATAAGTATTTTGAAGGAAATGGAGGTGCCATCGAGGTCAAAAAGAGGGTGATTAAACAAAAAAATCACCCTCTTATTCAACAATTCCCCCTCTATGCCTCAGTGCAAATGGACAGATTTTCGTAAGTAATGGCTAGATTAACACTTTTGAATGTCTGGCTAATGCATTGTGGTGCTGATGAAAAAATGAGCTCTTAAGAAAAGCTGATTCTTTACAAGCAACTACCATTGACTTTTTTGACATTGACATTTACATTTATAAGTGGCATGAATGGACTATTTTTCACCTTTAAATGCACATGATATTTGTCTTTCCTATTTCTAGGTGCTCCAGCTTGCTGATGAGTCTTTAATGCCAAGGTTCAGTGTGTATTAATTTTTACAGCTGTTAAGGAAGAGATATGCTAGAATGCAAATACTAAGTCGTCAGCCCTTCCCTATCATAATATACTATCGTGCTCTGAGGCAATAAATAACAGTGATTCACTCAGAGTATGTAAACCTCTCCATTAAAATACTCAGTAGGCTAAAGAGACCATCAGTGGTCTCCTGTGGTTTTTGTTTTCTTGAAATGTTAATATTTATCTCATCTTATTTTCTGTCTACCCTAAACAGTAGTGTTCTCTCATACTACTCCTGAGGTAGACACGGGTATAAGTCTTACTTTTTTGGGCATTCAGCCCACAGGGGATGCCTGAAGCCATTAGCAGAAACAGGTTTGTTTGCTTTTACGATATGAATACAAATTATGTCCTAACTTCTGTTGCGGCTTTTTCTTATTCTTGAGAAATGAATCTTTCTCCTTCAATATGCATTTGTTCTACTGTGATTTTCCTCGAGATCTTTTTTCCATATTATTGCAGCATATCATATGAGTTTCCAAGAGAAATCTTCTTTTTTTTTCTTTTTTCCACTTGCAGTTCTTTGTAATCCCATGGATTAACTATTTTTGCTTCTACATATTTAAAATACATTTCATCGTTCTTGTTAGGCCAAACAAGAATTGAAAAGACTTTTAAAAAAACCCACACCTCCTGTTTTGTTTCAAGCTATGACCTGAAATTGCTGGAAAAAGAAAACAGGACCATTTTCTGAGTGAAGCTTTGCTATACTAATGAGATTTAAGTAGTATGTATAAAATGTTATCCAACATTTAAGTGCTTAACCTGAAACAGTTCCATTTCATCCATCATCCAAAGCATGTACAATAGCTTTATTCAAGCATTAAGAGAAAATAATTCCTTCTGTCTTTACCAGAAACCCCAATCAGTGCCCATTATGTCAGTCAAGGTCTGGCTATAACGTTACCACTGAGTAGAGCAAAGGGAACCAGGGCTTTGTAGTAAAGTGAAATCTCTCCTGAAGGCCCTTTTCCTTTTAAAATTCTAATTGCAGAGGATTATGGTTATTATTTCTTACACCGAATATAAGAATTCGTACCCACTGAAGTTGACAGATGATAGAACTTTATTAAACATCAATAGAAGCATCTAAATTGGCCTCAAAGAGATAACCCATTTTGTCTCTTGTGTTTTACAAGTTCGTACTTTGAATGACTCATAGAATTTCTGCAGTCATTTGCCTTGTCCTTGAACTTTCCATGTCTCGTGTGTGGGAAGGCAGAGACATGCTACTAATAGGGAAAATTATCAGACCAGTCTCCTTTTTGTTTTTGTTTTGTGTTGATAGCAAGGGTACTGAGTGTCCAAGGTAACTTGCCACTTCCCAAGGTAATGCCTCAATAGTTTAACAATGAAAAGTACCATAAGATATATAGCAAAAGATGACTGGGAGAGAAAAATCTGTCCTTGGCATGTGTGTGCTCTCTCTCACGTGCTCTCTCCATCTTCTTTAAACAAATGCTAGGAGCACAGTAAGAGTGCTGAATTGGAGTTATATGTTTTCAAGGACAAGTACAATATCATTAGAATAACAGACACATGGCTGACCCAGAAAAAGAACTGAGGATGTAAAATACTAGAATGTAGAATTTGCCAGAAAACCGGGCAAAGTAAAAGAGAAGTGGTAACACTGATAAGGGATTATACAGGATCGACAATGAGAAACAATCATATTTTGGCAGGTAAAGCAGAGTGATATTGATAGAATGTCAGGGCAACAAAGTTACTTATAGCTTTGGTTTTTCAGCATTTCACTTTGATTTAAATTTCCCCTTGTGAATATACTTTATAGTTCTTATTAGACTTGAGGTGGGGGGAGGTGGGGAAAGGAAGCAGGCTTTCCCCTAAAAAGTGTTACTCCAGCCATAGTCTACAAGCAATGTAGTCCTGGATCTACGCAATTGCAATAAGATTTAGGCAGTCATGGGACAGTTCAAAATGACACCTAAAGTTTCACATCCCCGAATTCCACAATAGCTTAACCTAATTCCACCACTAATACATCTGCCAGAGTAAAAGCGAGCTTCTAAGAGGCCGTTCAAAAAGATTTTTCTGTCCGTGATTTCCCTTTTCACCAAAAGAACACCAGAGGGCTGATTTGGCCAAACATATAGCTCTTTTGCGTGGCAGGCCCATAGACATCCATGTTCCAAACAAATGCAAAAGTACTTAACATAAAGTTGGAAATCTTGTGGTTTGTGTTCTGTCCGTACCTTCAGGCAGCTTCTGTCATAACCTCACCTGTGCGGACATCAGCAGCTTTTGCTGTAAGCAAGCAGTTAGCCAGGAGCATCACGGCCCGTCGGTCCTTCCAGTTCTCTTCCTGTGCAAGAGAAATGTTTTCAGAAGTTACGACACTGCTGCTAAGACACAAAATGTTAACACAGCCACTGAAATGTTAATTGAAAGAAGACTTATTCTCCTATAGTCTAATGATGGAGTACAGAGACTAATTGCAAGTAAGGAAAAGGAAGACCTGCCAAACTTGGGGACCAGCTTCAGAGAACAAAACTTGTTTATAGAAAGACTGTGTTTGAATCACTGCACAGGATTTAGTAGTAAGAAACCCACCAGTATTTAAGTGTATTTATATAAATTGTCAACAAATAATCTATCATGTTGAAGAAAATAATACCTGGAACAGTTTTGCCAGTGGTTTCCTAGGGACTGTGATACACAGCTCTATCTGCACACAGATCAGATGCATGGAGCTCTGGAAGGCTTTGAGGACAACCATTCTGCAGACGATAGTACAGCAGAATAGCCTACTTAAGCAAACACGGTAAAATTGGCTAAAGAAAACCCACGAATAGCAGCCCATGGAATTGTGCTGATCTACCCAACTTCCTCTACAGCACCTGACCGATGAGAAGGGAAAGTACACAAGCTATAGAGCAACACCGCTGCCACAATCTCCATAGCTATGTACGCTATGTCCCACGTAGAGAAGATTCAGCTTTACGTAGAAAAGACTATTCAGCTTTCAGTACAGTTCTACATCTGTAGACCACTCTCATCCTTTCTCCACATAGGTAAGGAACTGCCATTTGGAAATTCCTGTGAATTTGCACCAATGCAAATAAAAGCAGATTTGCTCCCACTGAGGTGCTAAAAGACCCATATACAGCCAACTAATTTCCTTATTAGAACAGGGGGACAATGAGCTACTGAAATCAAAACTACACATTCTTTACTTGCAAATTACAATTACAGTTGTTCTCTGTAGCGGTTTTTTGTGTTCGAGTCTTTTCTGTCCAACTCAGGGTATAGGATTTCAAATACAGTCAAATCTTGTTCTTAAGAAAATTCCCTGTCATTACGGATTACTGCTGCACATTGCAATTGTCTTTTCAGCATTAGAATCTTTGTTTTGTTGTGAAACCTTTAAAGTAAAACTCATTGTCACACCTGAATAACAAACACAGGGTTTAAAACAGTGTATGCATACTACGTTAAGGATTGTAACAAGGAAAAATTAGCATAGCTCTGCAACTAGCTCAGAAAGCTTTACTTGGATTGATACAAAATATTGTTATTAGTTTGTTCAATTTTTTTGTGTGCGTTTAAATGGTCATTCAAATAAAAGAAAAAATAATTTTGTTTCAGTTCTCTCCCATGCCATAAGACCAAATTTTGATTCCTCAGTTTCTTTAAATAGTATGTTAGAAAGCAAATTGCAATTTGAGTTCATGGGGAATCCCACACCCAAAGGGGATCCCTTCCAGTTGGTTGCTTCATCAGGTTCACAGGCAGGTACTAGAATGTGATCTTCCCAACCAAGCCTTCTCCACCGCAGATCCAGAACCATGCAACAGCTTCTTCATCCGTGTGCCTTTACAGACATTAAAGTGAAATTTTGGCCCTTTGAAATCAAAAGTTCCCATTGGATTCAGCTGGTCCAGAACAGAGTAGCACTCAACTAATTAATGATTTAAATGAAATCAAACATTCAGGCAGTAACATACTTGAGTAAATTCAGAAAAAAACTACTTTAGAGTGTGCATGCAACACCTACAATCCCTATACTAAAAATGGAGAATGAATAGACTACTAGTAGTCATACTGCAGATTAAGAGTATCTCCATGAGCTCAGAATAATTGGAAACAGAGAGCGCAGGTTTTTTTCAATAGGCAACCAGTGAATTTCTATGCTTTTTACAATGTCAGCTCAGTGAAGCTTTTCATCTTCACCAATAGAAGGGAGATGAGTAGCTGGTTAATGAAGTTCTGGTACAGATCTATTGCAATTTTTGAGCTCTGGCATTATTGGAAAGAGATTAATATATATATTTACTGAAATCATAAAAAAAAAAATGATGAAGAAAAAAGTCAGTTTGTTCATGGCTTTGACACCATTTTTGGCTAAGCTATCAGCTATTCAAAGTGATTCTACATTAAGTTTAATTAGAGGCTTCATTTTCATTTGGAAAAGATTGGTTCAGTTTAATCAAACAAGAGGATGACCACTTCTTTGGAACGGCAGTACTTTTTTATTATACTTCATTATTATACTTTCGAAAGAAAAGATAGTCTTTTTACTGTCTTTGCAAGATGTCATTGAATTAAACATCCCCTTTGAGTCAAAATGACCTGGTTCCCAATTAATGTTTTCCATTCAGATGAAACCAGGAAACCGTAGCTTTAAGAGATTTTTCCAAGTAAAACAATTGTTGGAATTCGCGTTTCTACATAATTTTTAGCTTTCATTAAACTAGAGGGTTGGATGAAAATGCATTTCACCCAAAATTCTGACAAAAATAGGAATATACTTTGTGATCAATCTGTATGATTAATAAGATCTTCATTGAAATGCACATGTAAAAAGAAAACTTTTAAGGCTAACCTGACATTCAGAGAGACAGAAGGTGAAATCATAATCTCCTTGCCCTGTGGTGAAAATTTCATTGACACAAAAAGGGCAAGTGCTATACTTCTTAGCATCCTCCTAAATCTGAGTTAAAGCTGCATTCAATATCTTTATGGGCAATTTATAGAATCATTTATAAAAATAAAACCATATACATGCATACTGTACTCAGTTTTCATAGTAGAACTTGTATTTTCAAAGCAGATTTTAAGTCTCTCTTCAAATTCTACAGGCCAAGTAAAAATACAGCAAAAAAAAAGTTAGAAAAATGTTCCCTTAGGCCTGTACCATGCGAACTTGTTAAGAATATCTTAGCTATAAACAAATCACAACAAAAATCTCTGGAGAATGGATGTAGGGAGTTTTTTATCACAGAATTTTAAATTTTTTAATCTGCTGTGAGAATGCAGGGTCTCTGGATGCATCACTGGATGGGTGCACGTTGAAGTACTGGGACCTTACTGAAGGCAAAGAAAGAGCGAGGAAACTGTCAGCCCAACCGTGTAGAATTCTGTGAATTAAAGCAGCTGCACCGGTTTTTACTGGGTTTGAGAAGAAGTCACAAATGCCTCCAACTTCCAGTGCAATCAACAGTTGACTTTGCATTTCAGTGCCTTGCAGGACGCATTTCAGCATCTTGCACCTCCTGTAAACCCAAGCATGCAGGTGTAGGTAGTGACTCATTGTAACTAGCCTGATAAAATGCTGTGATGGAGAAGGAAACTAAATCTGAACCACATGATTAGAGCCAAGGCCAACACCGTAATTTGATAATTTCCATCAGTTGTTCATGTCGGTGCACTGATAAACCGCTCCGGCTCATGGCAAACCCTGCAGGCGAGGGAACACCCAGGTGAAGTTTATGATGTGAAGGGGCTTCACATGCTAAGAATTAGGAAACAAATCTAACCCTTGCAGATTATTTGCATTTCAAAACATGTTCTGAGGAATCAAAGTAAATATACACAGTAAAATACACAGACGGGTCTCCCCCCTTATAAAACAGCCACTGCTGTGGTGCAGATGCTCCTTTGCTAACCCACAGCTCTCCTGGGAGGGCAATAACAGGTTAATTCATGCAGTCACCACCCTCAAACCCGCCCTCCTGGGTCTGTTTTGCCTGATATAAGGTCAAAATAGTGGTCCAGGAGCATGGGCAGGATGGAGCGTGGTCTCAGCATTGTGTCACAGGATGGTTCTGGTCTTGCAGGTGAGGCTTCCAGGAGCTTTCTCTCCTATGAAATGAAATGGTTTATAGCTCCTTTTTGCCTACAGGAGTATTTGATTTTAAACAGATCCCCGTTTCTCAAAGAATATGCTAAATTAAACCACTCTTAGAAGGTATTTGGAGGTATCAGGAATAATGCCCTTATTGAAACTAAATATGAGTTACTTCTCCCTGCTGAATCCAAGGTATAAGCTGCTACAGAGTTTCTAGTTTATAATTATAATTATTTCCATTCCATATGGAACTTAATTGTAAATCTGCCAATGAATTTACTTTAACATTGAACTTGCCTGCCTGGATGAGTTTGGAATTTATTATTTCGATTTTATTCCCTACCCTTCTTGGAGGAAATATTTTGTATTCTTTAGTGAAAGAACTCACACTGAATTTACAGCCCTTTCTTCATCAATAAATTCAGAAAAATCAAATTATTGTTAGGCATAAACCCCCAAATACTATATTATTAAAGTACATTTTGAGACAAGGCATCATCTTGTTTTATGAGATGTAGTTCATGCTAGAATGGCGTTAGAGTCTTGTGTACGAGATAGTTGGAGTGATTTTTTTTTTTTTTGGAGGGGGTTAAAAGATTGGTCTGGGAAATAAGTGAATATTTTTACTACTATTAATTTGCTTCTGTTGGTGTTATTTTCAGTGCTTCCATTTTTTTTTTTTTGTTCTTTTTGCACCAGCTATTTTTAATTGGGATCCAAACTTGAATGTATTACTCATAGTGATGAGTAGTAAGTGCCTTATGCAGCCTTGCTGTTTTTGGGAAGCTATTTTTGCAAATAAGCACTGACCGGTGCTGTGGCAGGAGTTACCCTTCCTGGCAAGGAGGGGAAGGCTGAGGCTGTGTGCTCCTCGTTATACAAAGCGTACTTAGGCCCCTGCGGGCCAGTGAGATTTCTCATTAGGAAAATGGAAAAGATGAAATGAAAAATCATACTATATTTATGACTACCATATTCCTCCAACACTTGCCCCATCAACAACAATCAGGCTGACTTAAGAGCCTTCCCTGGAAACAAGGACAGAACAGGGCTAAATATTGTTCTGAAGCCGCTCTGAAATAAATTACCAGAATTGAGGCATTTTACATAAAATTTTGTAAGCTCCGTACGATAAAATGAACAGCAGGATGGAAATGCAAGGTAGGCCAAACAAAATCAAAGCGATGGATGATTTATAACTTGTGGGCTGTCATATCCATCCTAAATCTCACTAAGATAAACGTGTAGCTTAAAATGCATCTGAATTCTAGGCACAGGCTAAAAATTATAAAATGTAAAGGCCCTCTAGAGGAGAGGGTCTACATCTATTCGTTGAACCATACATTAATGAAGAGAACCATCGTATTGCAGTATGTATTCCCTAAAACACCCAACAAAAGAACAGTCTTGCTGCCAGAATTGTCAATATGCAAAGCCAAAATCAAATCATTATAAATTTGAGAGTAAAAACTAAAATAATAATTTTAAAAAATTATCTTGTTTGGACCAGAATTGGATGGTTTATTAATTGGAGCTCCTTCTGAAGTTTGCTAACATGAAGTGTGTTACATCTATTCATGAAACTCTGCGAAAGACTAGAGTCCAATATCAATCCTAAGGAGATTAAATACTTAAGCATTATACTGTCCTCTAAATTAAGGAAGTTGTATAAGCTTAATTTCCAGAGGATTCTAAATGTGATTAAACTGGATATGCCATGATTAAATATCTTGCTGCTATCCATTTCTGGGTGGATTAACTAAGTTAAAATGAACTCTTCCGTAATATTTATTTCAGATAACTCCCTGGGAGATTTCTTATTCTGTGTTTTAGAATCTCGCCCATATTTTGGCAGTTTTGCACAGAAAATAAAAAGTCTGACTGAAAGCACAGATATTACAGAAATCTGCTGAAAGCTCTTGGGTACTCCTCAGATTTGTATGCTGACACCAGCCCTCTCTGGCAGCCGCATTAAGTTATAGGGGAATCTGAGTTGCACATTCTGAAGTTGAAGCTTCTCACGTTCCACCTTTGGAGATTGCTACCGCTGGATTCTCCACCTCCCCCGTGATTCACCCAATACCTGCTCAAAAAAAACCTCACAAAAGCCTTCACGCAACTTCCCACTGCTCACACCTCTTTAACAAAACTAGTTTCTTTCTGTATCTGACACTGCTACATCTAAGAGGAAAAAAGTCTTTTTACAAGAATTAAGGGGCAATTTCACCTTGCACTGGGATTTGCAAAGAGGTCCGAAGGGTTTCTTCGTAGCCTTGAATATTTCCCTATGCTTTACAAATCTATTGAACCTGATTTTTCCTTGCGAATTAACAGACTGGGAAATAATAATTCCATGTAATTCGTTGTCATGACATTGTGAGGGATAACCAGGGACTCCAGTTTCCAGTATTCCTTAAATGAATGCATTGTGTTAAAGTTTTCACTGACCACAATGAACATTTCGGGAGCACTGTATGTTTCCAGAATTTCAGCAGATATCAGCATGTAAATGTCGCCTTTAAATAGGGTTTTTTTAGATGGTAACTGTTCTCTGAAAGAAGGACCAGGAGAAGTCCAGCCCTTGTGGTCCCTGTTTGTGGAACCTCCTGCTCCACCCTACCGTGGTACATTCCCCTCACAGCTGATCTGTGCATTACATTTCACATGCGAGAAACATTTCTTCAGTTACAATTTTTTCCCTGGCAGACCTTACTTTTTCTTACTCTCATGTTAGATATGGGATTTGCTGGATGTGAGCGGAGGTGAAAGTGCATTGACCTACTGCTGGCTGCAGTTATGAGAAGCGTGTCCAGGAGGACAGAGGGAGACCTGGAATAAGCTACGCACCAACTTACAAAAATGCACTTAAATCTGCATTGAGAGATAGAGTAGCATCCCCACCCAGAGTTGCACATGACCTGGATCAAACAAATGTATCTAATTTACTCTGTAAAGTTATCCACCACAAAAATTCAGGAAGGCTTCTTCTGTGTTTCCACACGGATTAATACGGGTATAGCGTAGGCTTTCTCTTCTACCTACTCTGTCCCACCACGCCTGAATACAGAGACATGTAGGAACCATTTACCAATTTCTTTTTAACTTGCAAAGATATTAATGTATGCATTTTTTAATATATACTCATTATCCATTTATTACGAGGTGAACCACTCAGAGTTCATTGGTATAAGACGGCTAAACTATTGCCGAGGTTACTGTGGATACTTTAATGGCTTTTGTTGAGTTCATCCATTATTCTTATCCTTGGCGCTTTATAAACATGAGTTGTTCCCTCTGTAATAGCTACTTCACGTTCTTTCTTTCTCTGACCTTATGGCTATATATATGCATGTATGTACATATTTGGCTGGCTTGCCATCTCTGCTTTCAGCTGGCCTAATGGATAAACCATATACAGAAGAAAGGTTTTTAAGCCACTAGTTTTGTTCTTCCATTTAAAGCCAGTTCAATTCAAATAAACATCAAATCTACCTGACTGCATCTGCTTGTCAGATAGGTGAATGTCTAAAATCCATAGCTTATACGTAGAAACGCTCGAGATTGCAAAATCAGTAGTTTGGTCAACACCCTTTAAAAGAAAATTACCCTGACGCAGGGACTGTTCAACAAAACTCTGGAAAATATAGGAAAAAGAAATAAAATAATCTGAAAGAATGACATACTATGGCACTAGATAATATCCTTCATTCCCCCAGATGTTATCTCACCGGGAGAAGATAGCTTACAGAAATGCCATCTCATTGGAGTGAAAGTAAATAATGCTCTCTTCTCCAAGTTTCTTACCCCAAATGCCAATGATCAGGTCAACATCAGAAAACTGCCCCCAGCACCTGCTCACAATGAATGAAAGGTCTGTCAACAACAAAGTTAGCACTATTCATGATCTGATTTTGGATGAAACACTAGACCTAGCCCCAAGCGAAAGGACCTCGTTTAATGTCACCACTGCAGCTCAGTCCGGTATTACAAGTTTCTCAGTACAGTACAAAACAAGCCCTCCAGAAAAGAAGCGGCAGCTGCAATTTGTCAGATATTTACTGAGCCTTCCCTTAACTCACTCTCGCACTCCTGTCCGGCATCTGTTCACGGAGGCACGGATTGGGCTCTGCTATAGATGATGGAGAGAGCAGCCCTCGTGGGCTTCCCCGTCTATTTGCTTTACAGAAAGAAAAGATTTTCTCAAGCTCACTGTCTTCCTTTGCATACTGACCGCTCACTGATCTCTAAAAGAAATACTGACATCAGGCTGGAAAAATTAAACTGTGCTTATTCCTGTTTCTGCGTAGAAAAAGGTGCTTTTCTTACATGGCGTTGCAAACTCACATGTGCAAGATAACGGGCGAACCCGAGCACCTTATCGCTCAGAACTATTGCTGAGGGTTCAGAAAGCACATACTCAAATATGTGCATTTCATGGTAATTCAATTGGAGTTAGAAGATGAAAATGTTGGGTTTTTTTCATGGTATATGCAGAGTCCTAAATAACCGAAAGAGAGATCGGGCTGATCTGAGTAAACATGATTTTTCAGCCCTTTCGTAAGACAGCTGTCAAATGGCAAAAGGATCTATTGGCAATATGGCTACTGTTGAGTTAGCTACAATATTCCCCTCTCCCTATAATTTTCCTTTTCACCTGCCAAACCTATCCATTTATATGCTTATATCCTGTTATTATATAAAATCAGGATGACAAATTGTATGTCTGCAGCCCTCTTTGTTCCCATTCTACAGCCCAGTGAACATTCCCGGTGTACATCAGTTTTATGTGAATGTAGGATGTTTGGGGTTTGTGAAAAATGTTGCTCTGCATGATTCATTTTACTGCAGCTAATGCCAGGGAAAAAAAAACCCACCATAACACAGCACCTCTATTGAAAATAATAGCCTGCTTCTTGGACTTTGCACATATATTTCTTTTGTCTGGTTGTTCTTTTGTTTAAGCCGCTATCCAGGTGGAATAATCAGGTCTCTACAAGGCAGAAACCTATCAACTATGGCGTTATATATTATGGTTTCTAAGCATCAGTCACACATGTCAGTGAAGGGGGTTCGTGCCTTATTTATTTATTTTCAGGTTTCTAAAGCTGCACCCACGGGGAAGGCTGGGAGCCGAGCGCAGCCCTGGCGTGGGCAGAGGGGAGGTGGTGGCCTCCAGCGGGGAGGAAGAGTGTGGTCCCTTTGATTCATCCCCCCCTTGGTGCCCAGGCGGGTGCTGACACCATCAGCGCGTACCCACGTACAGGAATAACTGTAAAAAGCGGAGATGAGATCTTGGTTCCACTTGCATCAGGCATAAAACTCTCATTGACTCCGTTGGGGCCAGGATTTTATTCCTGGTATGAATTTTCTCTGTCAGACAATTTAAAGATGCTTTTTATGAGGAAAGGAATCTCACCATCTAAAATACCATGTTTGCAATTCTGGAAATCTCTGACATATGTTTTAAGAGTGTGTCATATTTCCTGCAGGGGAACTTTATGACGCCAGTAGCATTGTGGGAAGGTAGCTCCACGAAGGCTGCGATAAAGAAGCGGAGATATTTGGTGACGGTGCTGGAGGTCATTTTAAAGTTACAACTTTTTCTTTTTTTAATCGACTTCCTAAGCCTCACTGTGTTGTTTAAGTAAAAAAGGGGTTGTCGCTATTTTTCTTCGGGCCTCTTTCATTCAGATCTAATATTATTTCATGTACACCTGAGAGAAGCCATACTTGTCTCTTTCATTTTGTGAGTTTCTTATTTATTTTACTTTATTATTTCAATAACACGCTAAGGGCCTTGTCCAAAATTCTTTCAAAGCATAGGTGGATTTCCCTCTGGTTTCAGTGGAGTTTGAATCATTACTATGAAGAATATATATTTTTTTTTTTTTTGCAAGTGCCACAAATACTCATGTGCTTCTGAATCTTTAAGTCTGTAATTGAAAATAACCCACTTTACCTTGTCTTTGTTTCTTCCGTGAAGCTACCCTGTCATATACCAAGTACGCAGTTATCAGCAAAATACCATGCAGTATTTTGTGGTAACACAGGATATATCTTGTGTCACTGCTCTATGTGAGTTTAGCACAAAATATAACCCTATTAAAATTACAATGCATTTATCACCTAGCTCAGTTCAAAGAACTCACGAGCTGCAAAGAATTTAATTAAAACATGATGATTTAATAGGCAGGATCCATCTATTGTTTACTCAGGAGGTTGAGATTCTGTTTAAAATTAGGTCCCAAATTTAATTTAGGCTTCCACCAACCTTGTCATAGAAATGAGACTCCTGTAGAAAGAACAGACAGTGAGAGCGGGTCCTTTCCTTTTACACAGACACAGAATAGTTTGGGAATCGTAGAATCACAGAGTGGTTTGGGTTGGAAGGGACCTTAAAGGCCACCCAGTGCCACCCCCTGCCCTGGGCAGGGACACCTCCCACCAGCCCAGGCTGCTCCAAGCCCCGTCCAACCTGGCCTTGAACCCCTCCAGGGATGGGGCAGCCACAGCTTCTCTGGGCACCCTGTTCCACTGGGAGGTTGAAGAAGATGGTGTCCACGTTTCTTTTCTAGGAGGATCCTGAGAAAAAGAGCATATTCGCTTCCAGGAGGTTTCAGTGGTGCTCATAAACCACAGGTCGTGGGACAAAGGGACCTGCAGCGTGGCCTGAGGAGAGCAAACCTGGGTTCACATTCCTCTTCCCTCACCTCACCCTGGCCCTAGGGATCCTCGGCAGAATTTGTCAGCTTGAATTGCTTTGTTTTGTGCTAATCATTTTTTCTGTTTTCAAATAATGAGTTGTTCCCTGAGGCAAAGGTCTTTTCAGGAATAAAGCTGGTTTTAATTTCTTTCTCAGGCTTATGACACCCAGTTTACAAAAGGATACCACAAAAGGTCCTTGAAATGCATTTTATAAGAGAAACTTCTCATAGAAATATGACTAGTAAAGAAGAGGTGCTGCAGCACAGCAAGTCCCGAGAGAAGAAGAAAGAGTCACTGCCATTTTGTACAGCATTGAATGTTTAATACCGTGGGGGACCTGCAAAACAGGGGGCTGCTTCTCCATGCCAGGCGCTATCTTGCACCCATACGTCCAGAAAGACTTTTTCACGCCCGCTCACCAACGCCGCGAAGATTGGCACCGCCACGTCCACAGTCGCCTTTCAATAATCTCATTTATCGGTTCCGCAAAGCAGCCAGCACTGGGCAGCCCTCCCTGCAGGAGCGTGCCACCCCAAGGGATCTGGGGGGCAGGACGTTTTTAACGCACACCTCTTTCCAAGGCAAATATATCTTTCTTTATACAGATGGATCTCGGTGTGACTCAAGGAAGATATCGTACATGACTTCTATAAACAGGAAAAAATGTAAAAATCCTGCCACGAAATGCATGATTTAATGTACATATAAGAAAAGGCACTCTGCCAGTTTCTCAGTTTCTGTCACAGTTTTAATGAAAAGTGATTCTAGCATTTGAAAAATCTTAAAAGCTGTCCCAGCCAAATGCCATGTTTCTATATATTATCTGAGCTGTAAATCTAAGTTTTGGTAGGGTATTACCTACATCGCTTGATGAAAGACAGTATTTAATAATTTCTTATTATGAAATTAATCCTTATTTATTATAGTCATAGCTATATAATGAAACATTTTAGGGAAATTTCCTCCGCGTTGCAAAACGATCCATGGGAAAAATATGTTAATTCAGTTTCACTGCACAAACCTATTATGTACTCACTGGTAATGTGCTGCAGTCCTAATTCACTGGATCCAGGAAGCTGCTTGGATAGTCAGTACATGTGTTTTCTCATCAGAGCGCCCAGCTTTAACATCCATACCTTGACTCTTAGCAGGAAATTGAAGCTGAAATGCCTGCTGTGTTTTGCATATCAGTAACCCACATTATTCAAATTTACAGCTCTGAAACCACTTGTGCCCATCTGGCTTTTGAAAATTGAGAATTCTGCCCTTGCCCTCGGTCCAGGGAAAGGTTACGGTCCAGCACGCATGGGCTATGTCAACACCACACCTGCTTACAGAAGTTGACCAAATGCATTATAAATTCATGGGTTTGGAAACAAAATATTTACGCGGTTAACTGGACTGCATGGTATGGGATGGCGTCGCTGCTGGTGGGGTCAGTGATTGCCTGCAATGCCCAGGCTGCCTACAGACGTGCTATGGAATGGAGAGCCGTTGGTTGGTGTTATGAAGGTGGCTCAGCAGCCCACACCTCCAGTCCATGCCACTCTGACAGTTTAGACTATCTTTGGGTTAAAAGACTGTTTCTTCTTCCATGTTCAAAAAGCTCCAGTCCCATTTTCTGTGTCACCTTCCACTGAACAACAGCTGAGGACATGGCGTGGTGTAACCCACACCCAACAAGAAGCTGGTCCTGGACACCATCTCCTTCGGAGGCAGCCCGGAACAATGGGAGCTTCACCAGGTACTTTCAACAGCCGTGGGCTCAGGTCACCGAGTTCTATGTTACCAGTGGGTTTTGCCATTCTCTATAGGGTTTAGTTGCGATTTTGGTGTCACTTGGCCAGGTGCTTGCTCCCTCGCCTTGGTGGGACCCTGCTCTGCTGAGAGCTGCAGGCTGTTTCTGCTGAATAGAGCCATAAATTATTTACATCACCTTCATATAGCAACTTATTGACTACAGCATTGTAAAGTACCCTATTAATGTTTTAAGCATTTCACTTTATTTTAATACAAGTAAATTATTTAGGAAATGTTAAAATGCTTTATGCTTTGACTAATGAGAAAGAAAAGCGTACACTGCATCTTATTTTAATTGGATGTTTACCCTATCCTGTAGAAATCAGGCATTTATTATTTCATACTTAATTAACTATGTATACAATCCTTGATGGATATGCATTCAGTTTTTCCACTTGATCTAGTCATTAAGAGCCATAAATGTGCAGATTATTTTTACTTGGAAATACGAAATAATTCTGGTTTTCAGGTAACTTGGTTACCATATAAGGAGTCAGTTACTATATCGCTGATCATACTGATGCGTTCGGTTCTCTGAATGAATGCAGTGCAGTACATTAAATTTGGGATAATGTAAATTGATTCAAGTGGTGCAAAACTCAGTCAACCTGAAATGAGTGATGTCTTTGAGTCTGTCTTTTATCTTTGTTAGCACAGAAGTATTCTGCAAGATTATTTTTATTATGTCACAGTACATTATAGTCATTTTTATGCAATATTGCAGTGTTTTATGTGGACTTACAGAATGTTTGCAGTATTTCAACATTGTCTCGATTGTCGTTTGGATAAAGATGTGGAGTATCTACTTTTTTCCTAAACCATTTACTTACATTACAAATAACATTCACAGAGGTGGGATAAAAGGCCTAGCAGTAAGCTGAATTTTGCTTTATCTTCTACCTGCCCAGTAGAGCTTTTTCTGAGGAGAAATAATCAAAATTGAATTTGTGGAAAACAGAAGAGCAGAGTCTCTAAAAATGCAGTCCCTGCATCACGCTGAGGACAAGACAGCCAAGTGCTGCTCCTCGGCTTGCAGTAAAACTCTATTTTAGCTCAGTCTTACTATTATTTCTCTTGTTAATGTTTCTGTTTTGTGTCATAGATCTGAAACCTATTGATTAACAAACGTCTAAGCTAATGCCTGATCCTGAGCAACAGCAATCTGGAAGTCAGGAACAGTTTAATGCTGAGAGTGTGTTTCAGGCGAGGCCTTTGACAGACAAGTCATGTAATACGCTATAATGTTGTACCAGGGAAAAAGAGAGTTGGATGATGACTACAGGAAAAAGAGAGCTATAAAAGACCAGGCAGCAGATTCTTCCTTATGTATATTTGATCAGCCAGCTGTTGTTTCCTTACAATGGTCGTATTTTCTTCTAAAATAAAGAACTTTAGGCTTCAATTTGAGAAGCAGCAGATTAGAAAGAGCAAGTTTCTAGCCAAAGGAGATGTTGGAGGAGGAAAATAAAGGCAAGGAAACCTGCAGACAGCATGGGAAGGTGCTGGTGGTGGAGAACTGCTGAAGAAGGTGCAGCAGACTGAGAATGAGGGTGGCAGAGAGCTTGCAGAGAAAGCCAGTGACACCCCAGGCACAGGAGAGCTTGAATAATGAGGATGTCGTTGCTGCGGCTTTCGGATTTTTCAGTGTGAATGCTTTCTAACCACAGAAATGCTGTGGAACACCAAGAGCTCATCCCACATTTAACGAGAGCGCCCTCTTAAAGCTTCCCCTGGCAAAAGCGGGTCTGAACACGCAACATCGGTGACAGGGGCAAAAGTGGCACTAATAAAGCAAACTCAGGTCTGGTCTAATTTACCAACCATTAACATCAGAGCATAGACCACCACCAGATGCCAGGTCCTGATTAGATGAAGCGGAGGTCAATGAAGAAACAGGGCCTTTGCCTGTTGCCGAAGTTCCACAATGTTGGGTTACAGTAATTGAAACAAATTAGTCTTTCCCAGCCTGTAATATCGGCAATTTTCTTAAAACCACCCATTTAAAAGCTGCTTTCCAAATTGCAGGCTTCATAAAACAATTATAAGAGTGCAAACAAACCCCATCACACTGATGCACTAATTACCCTCCAGGCTCCTGATCTTTTGGGTTGCCTTTTGTTAGGAAATTGAGACTGAGAAGCGAGTTCCTGCCTCCATGGGCTGTTGGAAGTGGCCATTTACAGATGCACACTTCACTTGTTTGTAAATTTTAAATGCACAATTTACTTGTCTGTAACCAATTCTGTCCTCATGGTAGCTGAGTTTTAGATGTTTCCCAGATATTTCCAAATATTCCACTTTTAGAAGTTTACCAGATATTTCCAAATATTCTACTTTTTTCCAGGGAAAATACATTTCTTCTTATGAGTAGTTATGAAATATACTATTGGTCTATACAGCACTGATGCCAATAAGGACTCCCACTGAGGTGTCAGCTGAGTTTGATGGGAAGAAATGCATCCCTGTGATAAAGACTAAAATAAAAAGCTACATGGAGAGTTTAGCTAGTGATCTGTTTAGTCCAGAGGTAAAGCAGAAATGTCCTGCACTAAACTCACACTATGGGGTACACCTGACTGCTTATTTCTTACTTTTCAGCAGGAAAAAGGGGTGGTTTCTTGATAGCTGCTTTAACAGATGTTGATATAAAAATATTTTCGCTTAATATTCCTGCTTATTTTGTTCACGCCACATTCCATCACTTTTGACTTGTTACGCTCCTGGATTCGTTGCTTCCCTGTGTCTGTACATTCCACAGGCAAATTAGTCTGAAAATGCATTAATTGTGCGTGTAACCCTTTCTGCGTTCCTGGGTTGTCCCTCTATTTTCATGTTGGGTAAAAGGCAGAAAGACATCTAGTTTTCAGTACCATTCATAAATCATTTTTACTCACTTGTAAACCTGCTGCAGAATAAAGGATAACTCTATTACACTGTATTAGCCCATTGCCGGCAGCTCCTTGAAACAGGTTTACATGCTATAGATATCATGGAAAATGTGCCAAGGGGAAAACTGTTACCTCTTTACAGATGGGGGGAAAAAAAAAAAGCCATGCCAAGCTGCGATGAGCTCACGCATTCCTGGTTTTGGGGTTTTTTTTTCCCCAAAAATGCAGGTCTACTCTTTGAACTTGGTACAAGACTCAAGCTTCTTCTCTCCTAATTAGCAAAGTAACATTCACAAGTGCAGTAGAAGCTCTATGTCACCAGAACTTTTCCTGATCTTACCCAGGCAATTCCTCTAAGAGCTTTCCTATTTTTTTCAGAAATATAGAAAAATGGAGACATAAAGAAAATAACATATTAGCTATTTTTATCACTTAAGTCATTTTGGTCAAAACTGACTTTTTAGAGATGAAAACCTAGCAATCTAGATAAAGATGGATAAGAAAAAGGCTATTTCCTATCCCAAAGCAATTCTTTATGTCTTGAGATGTCAACAACCTTATCATTCCTATTGGGGATGAAGTGGTGCTTTGAAATAAGAGGGAAAAAGAGTTCCTCCAAAGAGTCACAGCCTTATGGTTGAGATACTAAACCAAGACTACCAGAACTGTGGGAAATGCAGGTAGAGGGACCTCAAGAAGCCATTAATTTCATTCGACTTAGAGACAGGATTAACGACATCATACCTGTCCTTAGAAATTTCCAGAGATAGAGATCCCACAGGTTTAGAGTGAAAACAGTTGTATTGATAAATGGACTTTCCTGTTAAAATGTCTTTTCTTTTTTTTCCTGTTGTTCATCCTGCATCTTCCTCCCAGATATTTCTGTGTCAGAGTGGAGAATCTGTTGCCTTTGCTGAAGTTTGCCCGTTGTGCTTTAACAAGACTGTTCCTCTCTCTTTGTGCCACAGTAGTATCAGGTTGATTGTTAGTAACTTCATTTAAGATTGACAAAATCAGTAAAATCCTCCACTGGGGGCTTGTTTTTTTTCCTCCTTAGCATTCTGTGAAATCCTGCAGGAAAGTTCTCCTGGTGTTGCAGAGCCGCAGTGGAGTAGATCTGGAAACCACTGGGGAACACGGGGGAGCAGGTATGGATAAGCGCAGGGGGAGTGGGTTCACCATCGGCACTGTTGCAGACCACTTCCATTCCTGAAGTCTTAAGAAAGAGGCAGTTTAAAGGACAGAAATCAATTCAGCTCACTGTGAAGAGCCTGCTGGTGCTGGGGTAGGGCCCATTTTGGGAGGTGTGTTTTCCCAGCTACAGCAACAGCCGGAGGGAGCAAAGTGTTTGAGGTGCTCCTCTGTGCAGCTGCCAACGCAGGGCACGGCGCGCTGAACGGCAGCCCGCTTCTCGCTTTCTAAGAAATTCTATTTTGGCAGGTGGATTCAGGCAGAGTCTGACATTTATGACTTTTTCCTTTAAATACAGGCTCATTTAAACTGATGAAAAAAATCAGGTTTTTTTCTGATTGATTTGTGACCCTCTGGAGCACATTCCTGTGGGTGCTCTGTATCCTTCCTCTTTGTAAACACGTATTAAATCAGTTGCTGATTTAGTTCTGATTTTATATATATACATAAACAAAAAAATGAAGGGGGGACATACGTGTGTGTGTGTATGTATATATATATATAGCCACACATACAAAGGTTTAATCATTTATAATAGTGAAGGCACTCATTCCTGTTCATGATAATGTAATCTTTAGGACTTATTTTTTACATCCAACCATATGGTGCACTGACGGATGGCTGAGCTGTTTGCGTTGTTCACAGTTTACCATATATGCGCTGCAGATTTTATGTTTTGCATAAAAAGACACGTCTGGGTGGAGGCAGGGGAGAGCTGCTCACTGGAGCCCTCCTGGATGCCACTTTGTGGCAGGGGACCCACGGGAGGGATGGGGGCTCCTTCTGCCGGGACAGCCTGGGAGCAATGGGCGAGATGGAGGGAAAAATCCCTGGGGAAAGCTCTGGGTGTGTTGGCAGGAGGGAGCAGGTTCACGCAGACGTGACGGAAGGAAGATGGCTCTTCCAGGGCCCAGGATGAACCCTGTGGGGCTGGTTCAACCTAGGAGCCATGAAACCTGCGGGACAGCAAAGCAGGGCTTGCAGGAAATCACCAGGTGGGCTGGCAAGGACAAGAATCCTCCCACCCTGGTTTTTTCCTCGCTGCTCTTTCAAAAATAACCAGCTTTCTGTGTCTGGCCCAACAACTCTCCTGTGTGTTTATCAAGAGTTGCTCAGGAGCTGAGTCCCCTCTCGAACATCTGATAAATTGCCATCGCTCCCTATCGCTTCTGCTGCCCTGAGTCGCCCTTCTGTGTCCTCCACAAACCACCGTGACATGAGCGAGCCCAGAGCCTGCACCCTGGTCACCCCAGTGCTGACCAGCTCTTGTATAAGGAATTTGCGTGATCACACGCAAAGAAAACCCTAATCTACCATCTACCAAATTACCGAGGGGTGGTGAATGGGTGTTTGTCAGAGCCCTCTGCAGCGGGGAGAGAAAATACTGCTTGCTGTGTCGTGCGGGCTGTTTGCTCCTCACTCCTCTCTCTTTTTAAGATGGCTAATACCTGAAAGAACATAAAAGGGACAATCTTCCAGCTTTGAAAAATGGACCGGCAAGAAATGTCCGCAGGCAGTATTTAGAGTGCAGGATTGTATAGCATCTCCTCCCCCTCTCAGTTTCCCTGCCCAGGACTTGGCCATAGCACAACCCCTTGCTGAAAGAGCTGAGCTGCAGGTATGTAAAGGGTTCCCATATTGGAACATATCAATGGCTCTGTTAATTTGATGTAATAAAGAGGGTTTTTTGTCTTGCTCTCCTCAAACAGCTGCTAGTCTTCACTTATAGATCCTGTGATAGTATCATTGTGTAAGATTTCAGTCTAGAGCGATAGTTAAATACTGCATATCTCTGTAGGGATAAGGTTTTCCCAGGCAGAAAATGTCAGTATGTGAACTGCTTATCTTGTCTAACACTTTTTTTTTATTTTTTAAAATGTGAAAAAGATGCTGCCAGTTTTAAAACTATTCAAATTACTTCACCCTAAAGGACGATGAAGCCAGGACTCTGCAGCCGGCGCTCGCAGCCTGGATCCCTGGCTCCCAAAATCTCCACTGACCCCGCAAAGTGCTCCCAGTGTGCCCAGAGCTGTGAAAGGAGAGCAGAAAATCGAAGGATGTCTTTGGAGCAAAGCCGAGCCCTGGGGCTGAACACACCATGAAGGGCTGATTGGGGGTAGGTGGTGGGTCTTGTCCTCCTCCTCAGCTCTCTGCCGTGAGTCGGTCCTTCTGCAAGAAGGAAACTCTTCATTAATCCAAGTGGCAGCTGTCACCCCGGAGCCAGAGGTCCTCCCAGGTCTCGCTGCTTTGGCCACAGCAAAATACTTTGCAAAAAGTTGTCTGGAGCTTGTTGCGTTAGCCCACTGAGCCACCGTGGAGGAGATCGACATCTTATTACATGCAGGGGTGCATGCACTGTATCGCTGTACAGCAGATGACAGCATGAGAAAGTTAAACGAAAGAATTTAGATAATTCTTTGTCCATCGATCACTGCGCAATTTTGTATTTAGTCATATTCCAAGGAGATATGCAGGTCTGCTGTACTCCAACTAAGGCAGGATAAACTGGCAGGAATGCTTGGTGTGGTCATCCAGAGAACCAGGTATTAGAAAAGTTCGCGTGCAAAAATTCTCTGTAATGCTGAGCACTTTTACCACAGATCACGTCAGGGCCTGTTGTTACAGATTAATGCTTAGGAAATAAATTGTAAGCATTATTAATTTTTAAAAGTCGCAGCATGGTTAGGTGTATATTATGTAGCCTTTTGTCTGTGCGTTTTATCACGCTTGGCTTGAGTGGGTTTATTTGCTGCCTTTGAAGGCAGAGCATCACTCTCTGCATCCCTTCCCAAACCGTCCTGCACTGTAGCCACATCGCCGAGATCCCCTTTGGGTGGGGACTAGAGGTGACCACAGTAAACACTCTGGGACTGGGACAGTCTTCTCCTTCCCAGGAGGCCTGCACAGCACATCTGTGGTTTGACTCCAGCTGGAAGAGCTTCAGTGACACGTAAGAAGAATTTTGATTTCATTTATTTCCCTAAATGGATGGTATACATTGGAATATCATAATATATATTCTATATAATGTTACAACCGTCCACATAATATTAATATTTCTATATACTAACAGTATCATAATGTATATAATTTCTATATAATAATATAAATTTACTTGCAATGTTATAGTCTACACAGATGTGGACTTTCATTTATCTCTCCATGTGTGAGGAAGGACCACAGTAATACACTGTGTGTGTCTGTATGTCTCAGGCAGCAATGGATATCAGAGAAAGGTCAAAAACTAAAACACTCCATGTAAATGTTCAAACCACGACAATAATATAAACTATTCTTTTGGGAAAAGCTGCACGGGCTCATCATTCCCTTGAGTACCGCACAGGCCACAGCTGTTGTAGGAGAAGCATCACAGAAAATGGAAGAAGATCCTGATTGACCAGGAGAGAGGAGACGAATCACCACAAGACCCTTACAAACCGTGGATCTCTGTTTCTCAGTGGCAGTTCCATCCCTCCCCTTTTCCTTCCCCTTCTCTCCTGTCCCCTGCCAAGAAGGGGTTTGCTGTAGGTGCCACCGTGGTTGACCTGATGCCCACCACGGGTTAGGTCTGCACATCGCGCTCGGTGGTGCACGGGGCTGTCACACCATGCCTTCAGCTGAGAGCAGCCGTCGGAAATGTTAAACTTATTAAAATAGCGTTTGTGCATCCTTTTAGAAAAAGAAAATGCCTTACAGCATGTTTTACACTCCGAGCGGAGCAGACCCACCCGGCGAGCACAGACAGAGCTCCAGACGAAGGAAATGAGTGCTTTGTTTGTGACAGATTTCTGTTTTTATTCCCAAGGTTCAGAAGTAAATTACTACAAAAATGCAGACAGAACCCGCAATATTTGCCTCAGCATTATTCATCCAGCGATTCGGGAGCCGCAGATCAGCCTGTGAAAGACAGCAGCTAAAATACGGGCCTTCTCCAATCTCTTTTGGGCTGGTGTAAATCAAGAGTAACTTTCACTGAAGCCAATGGAGTGTAAAATTGGTGTAAGTGAGAATCAGTACTATCTCCTGTACCTATACGTCAGTGAAACTATTTGTTTAAAGTGTTTATAGACACTGCTATCATAAATAGCTTATTTTCTTACACATTAAATAGATCAAAGGTATCCAGAGTAATTTTCTAGCATGACTAAAATAAACATGTATATTTATTGCCACATAACTCGCAGGAGTCACACTCTTGTTGAATCTGAATCCAAAAATAGTGATTGATTTTTTTTCTTGGTTTAATAAAAGGAATCACAGTGCTCTATGAAAACATGCATTCATTTTATTTGATTGACATCTTCAATTTTGGATATATAGTCTAACTAATGGAATGAATATTGCAATACATGAATCAATTATATTTGTTCAGTTGTCAGGTTTGTACAGTGAGAAGAGTTTAAATCATATATGATCCAGCTGCCTATATATTATGTTGTCTTAATAGACAATACGACCATCAATACATATGTTTTAATGAGGAGCTTATCAGCATACATAGCTCATATCTGATCCACTGTTATTTATTGAAGCAATAGGGTTTTATCCATGTTTACCTCAAAATATAATCTTCCTCACTTCAAGACCAGAAGAAAATAGACGATGACGAAAGATTTGCTGGTGTAATCAGCATCACTGTTAACATTACTGAAATCACTAGTTTACACTCATTATTATTTATATTATTGTAACCGTATTTTGCCTTGTGTTTTAGGCAGTGTTCTCAAAATGCTCCAGTCTCAAAGATGGGCTAATGACTAAAATTATTTCAGTATGGACTGGGCTTAAAGCACAGAACCAATCATTTTTGAGAATATAATTCAGCAAAGGACTAGATCTTTAAGGAATCAGGGATATGGAAAATTTTGCAAACTTCCATTTGCTGCAATTTTCCCATTTCTTGACCTTTCCTATAATTCAGCAATTTGATAAGTATTAAGTTCTTAGAAAGCTTATTCTAATAAAACAAGAATTGGCTGCAAAACTCAGTAGATAAACATACTTAAAGAATTCATGATTCCTTATCAAAAAGGAAAGATAGATCAAATGGGATTCTTTAGGAGTAGTAGACAATATTTTTTTTAATGACATGGATGATTGAATAGAAAACTTTCTCGTCAAATTTGTGAACTTGGAAGAACTGGGAGTACTTTCGAGGATAAAACTTGAATTTCAGATGACCTTGATGAAATGTCCTAAAAAAAGGCAGACTGAAATAAAATAGGGACAAGGGTAACATAGAAAACAGGAATGGTTGGTATTGCAGCCTTCATTTTCTATAATTCTATTATGACCTGTATGTATTTAATATATTTCCTTTTTTTTTTTTTTTTGCAGCTTATATCACCATTTTTATTATGCAAATCATCAAAATGGCAAAAATATTACAAATTGGTCCAAGAAACTTTTCCAAGCAGACGGGTAAGTTCTTGGGTTTTGTTATTTTAGTTCCTTCAGATTTGCAGAGCGTTTAAAGAACTGAATTTTATGGAAATAGGATGAATATTTGTTTGTCTGACAAGCAAGTTTAGAAACAGCACAAGAAATCCTGAGTAGGAAAAATAGCTTGGCTGAGGTTGATTTTTTCAGTGTTTTAAGAAGAGACTGCACGGAAATTCTGATGAACCCTCTGTGATGCACTCTGACCTGGTACCTGAGCTTTTAGCTGGAGGTGGAAACCTCCTGAGCATAAAATGCAAGTGGAAGAATTCAACCTTTGTCTTTTCAAATTGGAAAGTGTCTTTCTGCTTATCGGACCCAGTGCCTGCCCAGGTTGTCCTGTGTCTCAGTTCCCCTAATGTTGCCCGGAGGACATGGAGCTCTGGAGCAGAGATGCTCTGCTCAACTGGGGCCTCCAGATAGGAATAGAGAAGGAGTATGAAGTGATCTCATGCTATAAAAGTAAATAATTTTCTGCTAGTATGCTGAATTCATACACATTTGAGTTGAAACCAGGAAGAGATGTTTTTTCTGTACTCCACCACAGTGCTCCGTGTAACGAGATTTCTTTTCTGTTTTCTTTTCTGCTCAATTTTAAGGAATGAGGGCGTGTAGGCAGTGGGACTTACCCACTCGTGGGGAATACAGTGTGCAGCGTCATGTGCTGTTGGAAATGAACTTTTGCAGAAGCACACGTGGTTTGTTAGAGAAAAGGCAGGAGGGTGCAGTGCGGAGTGGGGAGCAGCCCTGAGCCCCCAGTACCCCCAGTACCCGCAGTGCAAGGGCATAGCCATAGCTCTGCCATAACAGACCAGCTCATCTGTGAACGAGTCTTTCTTTTTCTATTCGCTCAGTGATCTGGGAGCTAAAAGAGAGCAAGATAATGGAGTATGGCAGATGCGGTTGACTTATTGTGGTCTATTCAGTAAAGAGTACCATCTTGGAAAATTAACAAAAATAGATGCTCACACGATGAGATATAGATGACATAGCACTTAGCACTCCTAAAAAAAAAATAAAAAATCAGCAACCAAAAAAAGAAATAAATATTTCCTTAGTCCTTAGGCTGCCGCTACATGTCAGCTTGCACTCACTCCCATGTTGCAATCCCTTTTTACATAAACAAATGTCACTAAATCAATCAAGAACATTAAGTCAAGATTGTAACAGTGATCTCAATGGGTCCGGTAACAACTAGAACAAAGAGGATCGTTTCAAGAGCATAAACATTCATGCCTTCAGGTACTAAACAACCTCTAATTCACAACAGCAAGGAAGGATCTTTCTGTGTGAGCGTGTTATCTTGTAACTGTCAGCTAGAGACCTTGGCAGCGCATTATTCCAGAGTTTGTTCTGGCCTCCTTTGTAAAGAGAACCGGGACATCGGGGGAGATCGGCCGCTTCTTAATTCCTGTGCTCTGAACCAAATCCGGAGCCATTTTTCCGACAGGGAGGAAACGGCTACGTTGCAAGTTAAGTGATCCCTTGGCAAGATTCAGAATCTCTCAGAGCGATTCACCTACAAGAGATGCTGGTAATAGGCGGGATGGGGACTGCAGCCCTGCCTCGATAGCGCTTCCTTAATTAATTTCATACCTTTGTCTATACAACATCTTATATACTCTGTGCTCTCTTCCCACCTATAAGGAGCGCAGGGCAGGAAGGCCCATGGTCCTGTGCCATCATCCGCTCTCTTCAGCTCTGCTGGAAGACTAAGAAAATCTGCTTTCCTTAGGTATGGACTGGTGTCTGAATTCAGCCTTGTCTGTGGCCATGAATGTTAATTTCCACACGTGGGGGAATTATGTGACTGAGTTCAAAGCTCTTCCTAGACCTCCAGGTACCCAAGAGAACTGAAGAAGTGTTCATGAAGGAGAAAATATACAGAAATTCCTTTTTTGTAATATTGACGCTTTTTCACATAGGCTTTGGGTGCTCACAAACAGAACAGGAACACGCATCTGTCTTCGGATTGCGGGTTTTTTTTACTAGTGTGATGTTCTTGGCAGTATTCTCAGGATACTAATTTGTTACTGGTAATGATAATTCTTTCTCCACATGAGAACAGGCATACATCACACACACGCACATATACACTGTACACGCTTGCATGAAATATTTATGAGTCATTATTGGCATTAGGGATATCTGAAGCCAAAATTCGTAGGAGGCAATTTTGTAGAAAATGAAATTATGGAATATTTATCCATCCAGTAAGCTGCCCTGAGTACGTGTCTCCAGCAGAATTAGGGAGTTATTTATTTATGAGCTGGTCTCCTATTCTCTTCCTTAAAGAGAAATCGCGGAACAGGTTGAACAGGATGTTTGTTTACAAATTGGCCAGAGAGCATTGTTCTCAGTTTGATCTGCAATGACTAATGAGCAACATAATTTTTAATCATAGGTTTTCAAGCCTGACACACTGACAAGCACATCCTGCATGTGTTACATTCGGCATGGCATAATGCAGGCAGCTGTGTATGCTAACGAGAGAACAAAAGCAGTGTGAAAAAGATCAATGCGTCAGGAGAGAATAAGACTTTTCTAGCAAGCAAGCTGCGATGTAAACATTTTTCATTTTAGGACTTCCTAGGACATGTTTTTGTGCGCACAGAAAAGCCGAATCCTCAGCTCGGGATGCAGAGGAAAGAGGCAGAAAGAAATCAGTTTGTCTGCCTAATGAATCAAAGGCTGGCAGTCACCAGGGACAAATAGAGCATGAGATCTCAGGATCGGAAGTTCCTGAGGATGGCTCCTAAGACACCCCGGACTGTACGTCAGGGGAGGCTGGAAGCAAATTGACGTTGATAAAGCTTTTAAAATTTATCTACCCGCTCACCAGCAGTTCAGCAGGACAGATGCTCACTTGCTCTGTCACCTTCTGCAAAAAGGACCACATTCACAGCCCAGCTTTATCCTCTGCCCCTGGCCCCCCAGTGCCGAACTGTCCCGGGGGAGACCCGGGGACTCCTCTCCTCCCGCGGTGCTGGCTGAGGGTGGCACTGACTTTTGCAGCATCCCCAAACACAGTGACCTCAAGGAGCTTTGCAACCTTGTGTTTCCCTTCCCAAGACTGGGAAAGAGCAAAAATAACTTTCTTCATCTCCCAAGTCCAAAGAAGGATTTTCAAAGGCGAAAACTGGGAGAGGACAGGGCAGGACAAGGATGATCCTGGGTATTAAAACACATCCTCAGCGGGCACCAGTGCCAAATTCAGCAGTAGCTCTGCCTCTCCACTGCATGTGTGTATCTCACCCCACCTCCCCCAGCTGTGCAGAAGCTCAGAAGTCCCTTCTGCACATGCCCAACATGACACCCAAAGCATTATTATTCCCTTAATAACTATATGCAAATATATACTATTATTCCTTGATAAACTCTTGCTTGAGTGAACATAAAGGTGGGTTTCTTTAAAACTCAGCCTGTCGAAACAAGCTATTTTGGCTTGAAAAAGGTTTTCATCTACTTTTTCCTAGCAACAAAGAGCCTCTTTAAAGTGAAGATGACTCTGATAGCACTGGAGATATTAACACATGTTGTTGATGCAACCCCTTTAACACTTCTAGGAATTTAATTTTAATTAATTACTTTGTTCCGAGAATGGAAAAAGAGAGAAATGGATCACCTGCTTTTAGGGGGAAGAAGAGCAAAGTTCAAGACTTCTTGAAAGACTTAGTGAGAGGGAAAACAGGACCGCTGCGTTTTCTGCTTCTGATTTAGGGCTGAAAGATACTTTGCATTAGATTATCAACTTGCTTTGCATTTTAATCTACATAAATCCCATCAGCATGTGCCAAGTGCTACCAGAAACGAGCTTCTGTGCTGCCACTTTTCTGACCATATATTACAGGAAACCCTGGATGTAATGTCAGCAAACAAAGAATATAGAATAATGACACAGAATTTAGCCAGGATCTTTTGTAAGACAACATAAAAGGTGTACCAGCTATACTCTGTGTTTATAAAGAGACTGGGCTTCCTCATTTTAGAAGTGCTTGGGTAGCTTTAATGGAGGAGGATTCTAATGATTTTTGACACGTGTTAATGGTGCGTGTCACGTTCTTTATATTTTCATAACGACATGTCTAATTTCTGATGGCATGTGTCACATTGCATATATTTGTTAAATATAGGTCATGAGCTAAAAATATGCACAATATTAGCAAAATATATATGATAACAATTGCATATATCTCTCTCAGTGCAGCAAGCTCAACTGATCATAAATCTGATTCTGGAGGGTTTCCTAAAAGTCAGCGGCAAAATGTTTCTTAAGCCCTGTCGTAAAAGATGGTGGCAAAAAGTTAGGCTTTGGCGGAGTTGGTATTGATGAGAAACAGGAATTCTTCCTCACTGGGGGTTATTCTTAGAGATGGTGCCTCTTCCTATGTAAGAAAACTGAAAAAATGCTGATACGGTAGTGTGGTAGTCATTGATTTATATGGTTTGGCAAAAGCTAGAAACAGCACCTCTGGGGAGAAAGGGTAACGGGAGAGACACATTTCAGGCTATTGTTGAAAAACGGCTGCTCAGCATTACGGCTGTGACCTTCTGCCACTCGAAGTGTATGGTTGATATTATTCTTCTTCAGGGAGGAGCACAGGTGATAAGTAACCATTCTTTAGGTCCCACGAGTCACATAAAGGCTTGTGATATGAAAGCTGGAGCCCCTGGAGAGGTGGCAGGTGACCGTCCCTGCAGTTGTTGTTCTCTTACCAATTATCTATTGCTTTCTGGGCAGTGGGCAGTGGTCATGTAGCTAGAAGCGAGTCTTATACACAGCGTCTAATCCAGATATTTCCAGCATTCAGATTTCATGCTTTAGTTCAATCCAGTCTGGATCCTGTCCCAATCTCACAGGACATCTTCGTGATCTCGATGAGATTTTTTCCTTTGCAAAGTTTTACGTAAGGAGTAAATGGGTCTTAGTCACCAGACAGAAGTAAGTCAGGTTATGGGGAGGGTGGTGGACGCGTATCTTTTAAGAAGACATTATCATTTTGTCTTATTAGAGAAAGATTGCAGTGACTATTTTTGCCACTTAAAGAAAGAAAACAAGGTTGCGATGCTTCTCCTGTGTTTGAATGTTAGTCTTGTTTTTCACAACTGGTTTTATTATAGTTAAATAAAACTGTAAGGACTGTTATAAAACCACCCTCCTCCGGCACTTGCTAGGTCAAGCTGCAGTACTGGTGTGAGCTGAATGATGCTGATAGTGTGTATAGGATGTAAATGGGAGTAAGGCTTGCTTTTGCTAGCTAAGAAGAAATAGATACCCTAATGGACTAACAAGTATTACTGAGAAATGAATATGAAAAATAGATAAAGTAAGCTCTAAAAGCCATATGACTGAGATAGATATAGAGAGATATATACACGTCCAGTTCAGCCAAGCTTTGAATGAAGGAAACATGATAAGAGATTAGACGGAAAACCACTTCATAGTAGTTGGAGTCTATCTAATCCCCCTTTAATTCAATGGTCAACAGTTTTAAATGAAACGGTGGAATTACTTCTGTTACATACATTTGAGCTTTCAAAGGGCTTCTACTCTTCCCCTTTGATTCCACCAGCAGTGATGCATCAGGGGAAAAAAGGAACATCAGCTTAGCCAAGAAACTTCCTCAACTTGGTAACTTTACTCCAAAACCATTTGTAAGTCATAAATCCTTTAAATAACAGCCCCCCTCATATCTGACCTACTTCTGCCCGTGAACGCACCACTACTTCAGCTTTGGCGGTCACCTCCTGTTTTCTTCCTTCCGATAACTTTTATGCATAGCGTAGGGATTAGGCTGTGCTCTCCCCTACACCAGCTTCACCAGAGATGCTCCAGCTTTCTTCCCCTCCTTCCACACCCTCTGCCAGCTCCTCGCGTTTGCCCCACTCATGAACCTACTGTGGAAAAAGCATTTTTCCATGAATGTGTGCCAGCCTTTGAGAGAGAAATCTGATGACCGAGGATTGCCGCAACAAAGGCAATTAGAAGTCTGCTGCATATGCATTAAATAGACTGTATAATCCTAGAATGAAGATGTTACTAAGAACAGCCCATGAGGATGCTGAGCTAGAGGAAGCATGACAATAGATAATTTCAAATCTAGCCAAGCTTGACAGAGCTGTGTTTTCCTCCTTCCAAAAAGTTAAGAAAGAGCTATAAAAACCCCTGACTTGAACAAACAACACTCACTTTCTCTGTGCCCTATCCTTAGTTTCACACCACTCAGCAGAGATCATTTCGTTCATCTTTGGGAGATAACAATTATTAACGAGCTAAAAAAAAAAAAAAGTTTATCCACAATACCAAAAACTGACACTAACAAACGAATTTCCTTTTGGATGAAGTTATCCCCTACCCTGTAACACCCAGGTGTGGTTATGAGGCTTGCAGGAAGATTAGCACTTTCCATTTGCAAGAGAAATATTCACTGCAGAGCCCAAATGTAGAAGATGAAATTGGTTCAGATAGAAATAAGGATCCCTCCAAGAGACCAGCCGCAACACAAGGTGATCTCAGGCTAAAGACTTTTTTCAACAGTGTTAACATATCTGTTTTCCTTCTCTTCAACCTGAAGGCTTTCTGAGGTCCAGCCAGGTCTGATATTCACCCTACAGGAGCAGAGTGGGCAAAGGAAGATTTGGGGTCCATAGGTCTTAGTACGCAAGGTGTTCGCGGCAGGACTGAGGGGTACTGTTGATATTGCCAATATTAATATGGCAAAATGTCATTTATAAAATAATAGATTCAAGCCATAAAAAAAGACTTTCCATTATGAGAAAGGCCTATGGAGTATCCTGGGGAGCTGAAACACTCACTATTATAGATTCATAAGGCTGAGATTCCCTGCTGAATTCTAGAGAATTATTTTTAAAACCTGAGAGAGCGAGGGTTGGAAATGACAAAGGAAACCATGATTTCTATATAGTGCTTTTATTTCCACCTTTCTCTATTCTTACTTCAGCAAAATACTGAATGTGTGGGACTTTTAAGATCAAGGTGGAGTTGCTTATTTATCCCTACATTTCTGCTAGCTACCGCCTAACTTCTGAAGGACATTTTCATAAGAGTGATATCAAAAGCCCATGAAGCTGCATTTTACCCGGATTAGAGATATGTCGTGTTCTTCACTTACCCTTCCATCGAAAATACCCATTTACTTATCCTTCACTGAAAAATGGCATGTGCAGTGTTCAGCACAGTGAGCACTGAAAACCTGATGCAGTTTGTGAGTAAATGAGGTTTCAATGCCTCTTTTAAATACCTCAGGAATGTTACTAATATCCTGATGTGATGAACACATAAAAGACAGATAGGTTAGCTCCCATATTTAATATTCTGAGCATATTGCAATGCCTACAATTCTCCTTCTGAAGTGAAACAAAGTGGCTGCGCACGTAAAGGAAGTGGTTAGGTGATTGATTGAAAATAGCTGGGACACGAAATAATTGTGAATTAGGCTTACCAATGAAAGAAATGATCCAGTGATGAGGATCACGAGTACCTGCTATTTTGACAAAGAGCAAGAAGTCTGGAATTTTCTCCAAATTCCTCTGCAATGTTTTGGGCATGCTAGATGTACATTTTGCTGTACTTCCCACAAATCATATTTTTCTTGTAAAGAAGAAAGATGGAAGAAGAAATTCCCCTGTTGTTGTTGCGATGGACTTTATTAGAGTAAAGAGAGAGCTGCTAATGTCAGAAAGAGGTCATCAGGCTGATGTAAGAGGAACACGGAGCATGGCAGGGTGTTAAACCTGTGTGGGAAAGAGCAGGGTACAGGTCTCGGTTTCTCCCTGGCTGGTGTCTCTCTGTGGAGCACCTGGGCCATCACTGCTGTCTTGCCACAGTCCTCCTACGCCAACACCACCACCCGCGGAGGAGCCCGACGGGCACCCTGTGACAGCTCACCTCCACGTCCTACAAGACCATCCCAACCCACAACAGTAGGCTCCCATACACTGGAGGGACAAATTGGTTGCTAGCTGGATAACACGGCACATCATCTGCTGTACAATCTGAAATTAAGGTCTATATAGGCTTAAGTAACAAGGGGCCCTGGGTTTGTCCCAGCTCCCCAGCAGTGCCTATGTAGGAGGTTAGGAGAGCAGCAGCCACCCTGTACCTCCGAAGGTCATCTCCCACTACCATGGATGGCTACAGCGTGTAATTCCTTCCTCACAAAACCCCATCTCATTACTAAGACACACTGAGCATCAGCAGGCGGCAATACCGAATACCTAGAACGGCAGCTGGGTGAGGTGTGAATGCCAAATACCTGTACTGAAATCAGCCTATTTGCATTAATGTATAATAGACATTTAATTTTGCAGCAATCAGGCATCAGCTTCCACCTTTCTTGTTCCTGAAACTACTGTGCAGGTTTTATGTCACATATTCTTTGGCTTATGTCAATAATGTAGAAACAGAGAGCATTGCTTTAAGGAACAAAACCAAACACAACAGCAAATAAGAAGGATGCAGACTATAAAAAGCCTGGAAAACCAGAGTTTTTATTTTACTATAGAGCTATCAACACAAACAAAAAATAAATTATTTTTAAAGTTCAGATATTGAACTCAGGAAGAAAATCAGAAGTGCTTTCCCTGCCGTTCTTTTCAATATTCACTTCATGTTTTATTTGGAAGTTAGATTCATCTCCACTCTAAAATGTACTGTACTTTTATCTTAAGTATTGCTATTTCCAAAGGAACAAAGAATATTTCTTATCAGCGTCTTCCGGCTGGACTTCCTAATGCATTTGATTTCCAGCTATTAACCTAGGAGCCCAATATTCGCAATCACTTTGTGGTTTTTAAGACCCTACATGTTTAGAAGTGTATGGACATTCTTATAAAGGTTATTACTTTATTTTGTACTTAACAATGCTTGCCAATATCCTCTTGGCTCGTGGCTAAAAGATGACTGGAAGATCAGCAAGTCAGACCTCTGCCCATCTATGTGCTCCTCTTGCACTGCTATTTGTTCTCAATGAGCCCCTCAAAACACATAGCTTCAACAGCAGCTCACACCGCTTTAAGGCAGAATTACCACGCCATAGTCCTCTGCTCATCAGGAACATTCATGTGAAAATAATTGCAAGAATCACGTCAAACTTTTCTAAAATCTGATTTAGAAGCAAAACCTTCTTCCAGGTTCTCTTAAATTAGTTGTCCGGGTTCTGTTCTCACATCTCACATTTTCCCCCTGTACTGGGCACTAGTGAGGCCCCACCTCGAGGGCTGTGTCCAGTTTTGGGCCCCTCACCACAAAAAAGACCTCGAGGTGCTGGAGCGTGTCCAGAGAAGGGCAACGGAGCTGGCGACGGGTCTGGAGCACAAGTCTGGTGAGGAGCGGCTGAGGGAGCTGGGGGTGTTCAGCCTGGAGAAAAGGGGGCTGAGGGGAGACCTTCTCGCTCTCTGCAGCTCCCTGAAAGGAGGGGGTAGCCAGGGGGGGTCGGGCTCTTCTCCCAACGAACAAGTGATAGGACAAGAGAAAATGGCCTCAAATTGTGCCAGAGGATATTTAGGAAGGATATTAGAAAAAATTTCTTCATTGAAAGTGTTATCAAGCTTTGGAACAGGTTGCTCCAGGAATCACCATCCCTGGGCGTATTTAAAAGATGGGCAGATGTGGTGCTGAGGGACGTGGTTTAGTGGTGGTTTTGGCAGTGATAAGTTGATGGTTGGACTCGATGATCTGAAAGGTCCCTTCCAACCTAGACAATTCTATGATTTTATGATTCTATCTGAAAACTGCTGAAATCAGCAGTCTCATTGCAAGGAGGTGGGTGGAAGTGGAATCAGAGCTGAACCGAATGCCTTCGGGGGAAAAATGTTGGGCCACAACAAGAGCTGGGTTTCGGGAGCGTAATGCATGGAGATGCCAGCACACGGCCCTGGCTCCCCCTTGCTCTCCACAACAGCCCCTCAATGCTGCTGTTAACTTTAGTTAAGACTAGAATATTTCAAGTAAAAGTCAGCAAAGACTGCTGTTTTGTCACAGGCTAATTTACATCTCATTTCAAATTGTTCGCAAAGTTTATTATAAAATTTCAGATCACATTGCAATGTTTTCTTTCAGCTGGTAAATCACCAATTTAACCGAATGTCATTCCTTTGATTTTTTATGAAAATTAGGATCAAATTTGCAGGACTCGTTTACTATTTAAAACCATAAGCGATTGGCTAGCAATTCTCATTGAAAAACTTATGTTTTATTCTGCTACATATTTTTATGAGACTTTTGCTGGTAATCCATTTAACATAGATGGGAAATGTGTGTTTAACAAAATAGTCTTCAAATACCGACCTAAAGTTTGTATGTCTGATTTAAGTTACATGTAACATTAAATGCTTTCCCAAGCACATGGCCCTTTTGCAGCAAAGCATTGCACATGTACTTAGCTTTAATCACACTTCTAAAGCTCTCTGATTTCAATGGGGCTTAAGTGTGTGCTTGAAGGTAAGCCTGTGACTAAATGGTTTCTTGTACCAAGCTCCTAATCCACATGCATGAGCAAGGAGATCTCAAAAGAATAGTATGTTTTTCCTTGATCCAAGTAAATTAAGAAAAAGAAAATAATTTTTCACGATATCTTTGATTCAACAATAAAGTACCCACAGTAAAACTGCGTGCACAGTATCAGTCTTATAAAGTGTGAATATCCTTGTCGTATGCAGACTGAAATTATATCAGGAAATAACTTTCTGTGGTAGCGGTTCTCCCCTTGCAGCTGCCAAGATGCCGCTGTCTGGTCTGAAAAGCATTTCCACGCCGAGCTCCTGCAGGCTGGATTCAGCCATCAGCTTGGTGCTGCTGTTATTCCCGTAAAATACCTTCCTCCAAAGCATTATGCTCTGGCGTTATGATTTATTGCTCACATTTCTAGCAATAAAAAAAAAAAGGAGGAAATACCATCCTATTAATTGCTTTCTTCTACTCCTAAAATCAAATATCCATGGACTAAAAAAACTTTGTGTCATAGAAGGTTATTTGTCTATTAACACAAATACACAGACATACCAAATACATATATTTGTGCTCTGAGGGAGTCTCTGTGTCTGTATTATTTGATACATGGGTTTAGATTAACTCTTGGATTGTTTGCCCAAAAAGGTCTTAATAATTATTTAGTAAATTTAAGGTTCAAGGCAAATCTTAAAATTGGATATCAAGTACCCTCAGGCTTAATTTAGAGTGTACGTATCGAAACTGGCACAATTCCAATTAGCTTATTAGTTTTATAGATTGGAATTCTCTTGGTGTGTTATCAGAAATAATCCAAAGTTTCACACCTAACAGCATTTCTGGACAGATATAGTCAATCAAATCATCGTTTGCATTTAAAACTGGTATAAAATTCCACATTTTTCTAGTTCCAAATCCCTACCTCTGTGCATTTGTGCCTTTTATGCACACCTTGCATGAACTCCCTATGCACAATCATGTGAAGATTAAGTTTAAATCAATGAGAAAAATATGTGAAACATCTGGAAGCATTCATATTTCCACAAAAATACTTCATCTGCAGAGCCCATTATGTAGAAACCACGGGAACAGTAATTTACCTCTACGGCTATAAAGTCTGTACGGTTATAAAATCTTATCAAATAGAAGTGCATTGTCTTGTCTATGGAAATTCTGTAAGCAGTCCGTAATTATTTACGATAATTTACTGTTATTACCATTTACAATAGAAAAATAAAGAACATTCTGGGTTAATTACATTATGTCTAATTTACTGGTGCTAAATATAGACTGGCCTACAATGAATGCTGAACGGTAGGAAGTGGAGATCCAGAAGGGGGAATTATTTCAGCACATCTGATTTCTGCTGTTCTTGGCAACGTATTTCACCAAGACGGGAACCCTGGGCGACTGCACACACGTCGTCCTTGTGTTCAGACTCAGAAGCTGCATTTGTTTTGCTGACGAAACAAACTCCCTTCTGCCCGCTCCCCTGAAGCCTGCCCTGGGCTCCTCTCTCCGAGCACACACTGGCCACAGCCATGGGATTTGGTCCTTTGGGGTTTCATGGCTCTCGGGGGGACTCCCGAGCCCTTGTGGGCAAGCGCATCTTCCCCGCAGATGGCCGTGAGCCTCCGGTGGCCAAGGTTTTGAGCTTTTGTTCTCAATTTGTTTATGTCGGTGATTCACGCTGATGTTTCAAACGATATGACCGCTTTTCTGAGATACTGTTTGGAATACTTTAGGAGCATCCCAGCAGGTCCCACGCTGAAAACTGCTGTCGGAGGCTTTCTCCCCGCTCCCGAGGAGCATCCAGGTCTGGGGCAAAATGACCTGGTTTTGCTTCACTCTTGGGAATCAATGCCCTCCCATGGGGCTCGCTCCTGGAGGCTCCTTCACTATTTCCTGCTTTTATTTCAGTATCGCCTTCCAGGGGCAGCGGTAGATGAAGGGCCAGCCACCCTAGCAGCCGTGCAAGCACAAAACAGCCACAGGAAACTGCATCTTTGACCTAAAATGTTCGTATCTGGACATAAGCACCCGAGAAAATAGATAGATACCGACTGGAAGCAAAGGAAAGTGTAGAGGTAAATTGATCGGCAGCAGAGCACACGGGATGCCTAATCAGGAGCTGGCTTCTCTCTGTTTTACTTACGTGCAACCTACAAAACAAACTGTATATCCTTAGTAGCGCTAAATGAAGCACCGTAACACTCGGCACAATTCTCATTTAAACCTGCCTTCCCCAGGTTTTCCTAAGGAAGTATTTTCCCCTCTGTTTGGTGCCTTTCTCTCGTATTTTTGTTCTATATGCAGAGGGTTTTTTTCAATGCCTGTGGTTTGTCATAGCTATCACAGGTGTAGTGATTCGATTCACACACAAAATCCTCTTCCTAACATTATAGGAGTATTAGCAGCAGCGCGAGCAAGTTGGAAACTCGAGTTTGTGTTAATGCTTGTTTCCTATTAGGAGACTCATTTGGAGTGAGCCCAAAATTAGTCCCCCAAAATTTTCAGGTGGAAATAAATCTGCTTCCACCTGCGCATCCAGAAAAATCCTCCCAAATCCGGGCGGCTGGCTCCCCTGCACAGCCTGTGCCTGGTTGTGAATGGCTTCCCCTGCGCCAGCTGCGCTGCTGAAAATATTCTCAGTGTGCTGCCATAAGATTAGTGGACACTTTACCCAGCCTGTGAACTCCAGATAAATCCCAGAACAGCAGCAGGAAGAAAGCAACATAAGCTCAAGCAGAAGGTCTCCGTTTATTGGAAATCCGCATACTGTATGCTTGAATGGCTCCAGGGTAACAAACTGCTATACCTGCCTCTCCATATATGCAAGATCAGAAAAGCAGATGCTGCCCTGACCTCTATCCATTGCATTTGTGTTGCTCTACTGATCTGTAGTTATTTGTGCCCCAATTATTTTGCTACATTTATTATTCCTATTTAATTCAGTTGCTTGTGTGTGGTTTCTAGATGTGTTGTGTCTGGAAAAAAAAGCTAGATAGGGGGATTGCGTAGTCTGTAATTTTTCAGGGTTTCCGGTTCATATATTCCCATTATAAAAAGCTGAAATTTCTGCTTTTAGCAACTTTACAGGTCATAACCTGCTTGGCCGTGTCACCCGGCCAAGACCTGCTGCCGGGGTAGCTGGTCTCCATGGCCAGCCCAAAGGCAGACCAGGGTAAAGCCCGGATCTTCCTAACAGCGCTGCAAACTGAACACAGCCTGGGCTGCAGAAGCTGCAGAAGCTCTACGCTGAGGTCAAAGGTGTGAACTGTGTTGGTGGACCCTTCAACAGAAAGAAAACCAGCCTGGCTTGGATGAGAGTGTTTTGCCATCAAGGTTTCTAAGGGTAATGGCGGCTTTCCTGTATTCCCAAGGTTTTGCGCCGCTATGCTGCCAGAAGAAACACCCCAAGTACAGGGAAAAGCTGCAGCACTGTGTCTCCTCCAGCACTAGTATCTGCCAGGCCCCGGGGATGGTCACCCAGCAAGGTCCAGGCGTGAGATGCAACCCGAGTGGCCCCAGGGTATGGACAACACCATCCCTAAACATCCTCATATCCCTGGGTGGTTTCAGAGCAATACTGATGAAGCCGGTGACAAGCTAAAGCCCCAAGGGATGCTCCAGCAGAGAAAGACCAAGCACTCCTGTCTTCTCTGTCTCTTGGAAATACATGTCGTCTCACAGGGAGTAAGTGGCCCCTCGGGGACAGGGGTGGAGAAGGCCACCACAAGGGCCAGCAAGGAGATGTAGATGGAAAATGTCTGACTTAAGCAACAGCTTCCAGGCGTCTGCATCCCTCAGGCAGAACGTACAAACCCCAGCTCTGAGGTACTTTCCAAACCTTTCTCATAATGAGGTACCTACTCCAGGTCTACACCATAGGCAATGTGGGCTTAGTTTGACAGCTTTACTGCTCATCAGATACTTCTTGCAGATAAAAGGGTAACCTAGCCGCCTGCCTGCCTGCCTTTATTGTAGGCTGTACGGAAATGCAGAGCTGAGCCCAATGTTTTAAAAATGTTTAACTGTAAAAAGAAGGGAATTCATAAAGATGGGAACACATTTTATTTGCTCATTTGTAGCCTTTTACTTACAAAATCTATTTTAAGCCAAGATACAATTTGAGGTTTACAGATATTTGTGGACCATGCCTTAAGGAAAAACTCTTTACTAATAGACATGGAAATTAATTGAGGTTTATATTTTTTCACTAAAACTCTAAGGTTTTTTCTCACTATTTTTAGCTCAATGAAACAGCAGACTGTTAGAAGAAATAGAAGTGCACAGGCAAGGAAGATTGCTTTGTGAAAGGACTAGTTCTAGCTAGTGATGGATTTATCAAAGCTCGCGTCTCTGGGAGTAGATATCAACAGATATGTATCCTGAGTAGGCAAAAGAAAAATCATTAGATTTACAGCATTTGATGAAGTCCACCCTGAAAATGAGCAGATATAAGGAAGAATCTTCTTTCAGCCTGCCAGGCAAGACTTTTTGTGTGCTTCACATACACACTGACAGCACATCATGGCTAAACTCAACTTTTTGAACTTCTCCTGACCCTTTAATTAGGGAAATAGTTTGCAGTCATCACTGACTCCGGTTTGATCTCTTTCTGCTTTGGAGAGCCTATTCTTTACTTTCCCTACTAGGAACGCATGATTCCCACAGCATTCCCACTTTTTCATCCATCCTGCAGGGATGTACGCAAGGAGCGTAAAAACTGAAAAACTGAATATCACAGAGCACAAGATCAGATCCAGTTAAATTCCATGCTTTTTCCCCCCTTTTCATTTTTCTAAGGCTTAATAAACAGTCCTGTGTTTTGTTAACTCTTCCATAAGCTCCTTCCTGCAGATTCCTCTCTTTCTTATATTATTCAGGGAACACATAAAATGTGCACAGACCACACAATAAATGTTGCTTTTTGAAATAGCATCCAAATCCAAATAAGGCACCAATTAGACAGACACTTGATGAAATCCAGTCTGCTATTTCACTACCATTTCTTGTTTCTCCTAGCAATTGGTTAGGATGATTAAAAACTGATGTCTCTGTATTAGTGGAGATAGCGCATTCCTAAGAAAACATACGTCATGGAAAACCTCCCTGAAGCATACATTCAGCTCTCCTAAATGCTTACTGAAGCAAGAGCCAGAGGAATCCTTGTTGGTTAAAGAAATGACCAGCATCAATGTTATTAATCCTAATAGCAATGATATCGGATAATTTCTTGATCTCCTTTCACAGATCCCCAAGAGACTCAGCCGACCTTTGAAAATGTACCAAGTTCAAAACCACCCTCATTGAAAATAACAATTCCACTCGGATGGACCAGACTGCATTTTTTTCATCCAACAACTGTGAAGAATTTTTTTTTATATCATTCATCCCTGACTAGTGCCAGAGACGAGCAAATGCACGTAAGCCCCTGTGCCAGCCATCTGTTGAGTAAAGCCCGGTGCCAGCTGCTTATCGTGGGCTGCAGGTAAGAACAGGGCTGTAGGAAAGTCGACGGGAAGTTTATGCCCATTTAAAGAGTTTAGGTAGGGATTCATAAAGAAAACCATATTCCAAGCGCAGTAACGTCATTTGGAGCATAGCGTTTGCCGACATACTGAAGGGGGTTTTTTAATCCATGTTTAGCCTGCCAGCAAAACTGCATTGCCTATCTTCGTTTGGATATTTTTGTAATATAGATGACTCAAACCTTGCTCTCTTTATGTCTTTGAACACAAGTCTTCTGCAAGACATTAAAATACAATCACTGAGACTTTCCTTTCATGGGAACTCAATCAATACCCATGTAAGTCAAATGCTGAAACAGGTCTTAAGTAGGTCTTTCATAACCCTGGGTGGCACTCAGGCCTTCGCGGCCCGTCTCCCGGGTAACCCTGCAGTGTTCAAATAATAGTAGCTCCATCAACTTTGATTTATTCCACACTACTTCTCAAGATGACTCTTTTTTATTATTAGTTTTAAGCCAGGCTAGGAGTGAATGAGAGAACAAGGGAGCGGTGTTTGTAGATCCAGTGAGCTGCCAGTTTGGGATGTGTGAGTTTTATTTTCAGGACAAACAGGTACATAGAGCTAGGAAAGAGTGTCCCCTCTTCCACAGCCTGATCTCTTTGGGGACATTTCTGTACTACGGGTATGAGAAATGCTCCTCCTGCAGCATTCAGCTGTATTTACGAGAAGTTTGGACCACAGAGTAATGCTTTATCCATGCTTTATCACCTTCTTTCCTCTGATCCTGATACAACTACAACCCTGAAAACAGATAATGTCTTAACACTGCCAACTATCTGGAAGAGTTTTCAGCAAAAGCCCCGCAGATAAGATATCTGAACTCTGTCCCTGGACAGAATTGATCTGATTTCACGATCAGTAAGACGCAAATGCCCTGGGACATTCAGCTGATGTTCATGCTCGTTTCCCATATTCTGACGGTTAAAATCAACTCTCAATCACGGTCCAAGGAAATGAGTTTGGTGATTTTAAGCTTCTTTCCCGATGCCCAGCCCACCAAATGCACCCATTTATGGCATACCTAAATTACTCACGTTCAAGTCTGTATTTTTAGTAGACCTTTACAATATCCCTGGTCTCTTGACCAAAGTCCACCACCTCTGTTCTGTGGTACTACTTGAACGGCCATGCGTAGTGTGCTTTGGCCATCTCCTAAATACTAAAATTGCATGATTTAACAGATGCCAGTTCCACTATTCTGTGCATGGAAACATGCATTCTTTACCAATACAGGAACGGAGAGACTTTTTTGAAAAAATATTTATGTATAGCTTTGTAATTATCTTCATTAGAAACACTTCATATTTTGACTTTTAGTAAATTCAGTTTTTCTTAGCTGTTCCCCATGGCAATTATATTCTGGTTGTAAAGAAGACTGTTACTTAGGAAGATGAATCATATCTTCTGTGAAGACACTGACTACCACATCCATTATGATTTCTTATTTTAAAATAATCTTGAAAACAAAATGCTTTAAACTACCAGTTGCAGCAGCCTGCATGTTTTTTACTGGGTCGGAGTAATTTCCTTTACTAAAAATCGCTGCTAAAGGGGGCTTCACTCGTTGTATAAATGATGCAGCTGTTGACAAGGGAGACCTGTGCACATTCAAAAATTAAAAGCTATAAAATTGAAGTAATCAAAATAACACATCAATCACATTAAGATGTTAATTAGCAGATCTTGTTATTTTCAGCCTTACATTTTGACTGCATAAAGATGGTAAAAGGATCAGATTATAAGTGTTATAATGCTTGAAATGTGGATTCAGGGTGATTTGTATTTTTGTCACGTTTAAAAACTTCAGGAATGATCCATCCATTAAAAACTTTAGAGTAAGTGTGACTCTATTGATTTAAAGGAAACAAGCTCAGAGACATCAAAAACTGTCTCCTTGTTCTCAATATTTACTAGCCCTTTCCAAAAGAAACACGTTAATATCGTTCTGTCCTATTCATATGTGCTATCTGGACTTTTCTTTTTCCTTTGGTTTATTAGTTTTCATTGGGTTATTTTAGATATCTGATTTTACAAGACAACTGATGTAAAAGATATACATCTGGTTTTTTTACCTAACATATAATTGGACCAGCAAGGGTCTAGGTCTTACAACAAAGCCTTAAAAATGATAACTTGGTTCCCAGTATGTGACTGAGAGATTTAGATCTCCTCTCGAGGGAATTTGGAAACTACCAGTCCAGCTATTTGAAGATGAACAGCATGAAAATACACCAAATTCACTCAGGTAAAGTACAAGAATTGTGCTGTTATTAATTTTAAAACCTGTGAGGGGACTCCTATAAAGATAAATTCAGGACAAAAGAGGCCAGCTATCTACCTTTTACAGGGCAGGAAAACTGTCTTTGGGAGGCAATGGGAGGATTTTAGATGTGTCTGGAAAAAAAAAGAGCTGAAGACTCAGAAGTTTTGGAAACATAATTTTATTATTGTTATTATTTTTTTGCTCTTGCTATTACTTTTTCCCTGTTGCTTTTCCTTATTAATTTTTAACTGGCAAGCCCAGAGTCTTGTGCAAAGGAATCTAGGTTTCTTCCCACTTCTAAAACTTTCTAGTCCAGAAAGGAGGGAAGGAAGGCAACTCTGATAGGGACTGCCCAGACCACAGCAAGAGCAGAGTGGAGACCAAAGTGGGATGGGTCTTCAACTGTCTGTTGCCAGTATCCACTCCTGTGACAGCATTGCCCCTGAGAAGGAAGTTATTTGTGCCAGGAAAAAGCTATATACCGCATGCAGCGTCCCTGTGTAGAGAGCAAGAATCAAATTTGGCAGTTGGGTCCTACCCAGCACTGGCGTAATATAGCGGGCTCTTGCCCCATTTGTTTGTAGGATTACAAACTGCACTCAGGCTAAGACAAAAAGCTGCAATAACTTCAAAACACATTAATAAATATCCCCTGCTGTTATGCCATAAGTCAGGGGATTTTCTGAGTTCAGCCTATTACACATAATGCTTCAGTAAAATTCGCTAATAATGTATATTCTGCTATTGAAATAGGTTGCTCCATAGGAACTATAAGTTCAGTCATTTTCAAAGTCGTATTTGATATAGTTGGCTATTAGGTGCTAGTGCATGAGCTTGACAATTTTTGTTCTCCAATTAAAAAGCAGAACTGACTTCATCCACGCTTCAAGGATAGCCTTAAAACATAAAAGCTGACCAGTAGATGTCTAGGCAGAGCATGATTCAGAAATCACACATTAAGAAGCTATTTTGGATTTTCTGCTGGTTTTCATCAACAGAAGATCTATGAATTGTGTGTCGTGCCATGCTTTTCATCACAATGGTGGCAACCTTTTGTTTTTCATATGACTCCTTGTTTTTGTCCCAATCAAATTTCAAGTAGCAAATAATTAATTGAGTCCCAATATCTGACACATAAAATAGATGTTTTTCAGAAGGAATTCAGTTTATTGCAATAAAGTATTTTTGTTCATTCCTGGGAAATATCCTAAAGTCTGACGTAGCCCTTCAAGATCAAAGGCTACTTGGCCACAAGAGCTGTCCTGTGCAGGAGACATTTATGCATCTGTTATGGACATTATTTTTCAACAATTTCAAGATGATATTTTTGTGCAGCATTAGAGTACCTCCTCAGACTTACTCTCTTGCCTTCTTTCAGACTAAAGCACAAGTGTGCACCACGGTGGATACCTCTTGGAGAAAAGCCACCTCCACTTACCTCTGCAATGCGCTCTGAAGAAATCCCGTAGAACATAATTCAAGTGAATGGACCGTGACTAGCAAAATTTTCAGCTGTCAAGAGACCTGTCGTCTGTTGTTTCCCATTTGTCTCACTGTACAAGATTTCCATTTTAACTGGCTGGGGCGGAATCTAATCCATACCTCAAACATGTACATTCAGTGTGCTTTAGCAATGTTTTTATAATTGACAAAAATAGACCTAACTACTTGCAAGCTCATGCTACTTATGATGGCACAAAGGAGGACATTCTCCTCCCTTCATCTTTCTATGTAATAACTAATTCGGCTATACCATGAACAGCAACAATGTCCCTGATAAATTTATCTATGTGTTTTGTATATCGCAATATAAAAAAAATCAACTTTTCTAATTATCATCGCAATTTGAACACCCTCTGAAAACCTGAGCTTGAGGCTCAACTTTTATCTTTTCTTCAGAGATCTCTGTCTTGGCTCTTGAACTCCTGTTCACTTCTCTTCAGACAAGGGGCAATAGTTCTACTGACTATCGTGGGAACAGGATTGGGCCTTTTATGTGTATTTGACACCAAGAAGCAGACTAATTGAAGTCAAAATGGCTTTAGAGGTCTAGTTAGGTTGATTTTAATGAGGATTTTTAAAGCTGTCGTACTTCTCATGTTTTTTTTTCCTCTGGGAATTTTTTCCTTCACAGCAATGTGAGTTATAAAGTGTTCAACCAATCTTTTGTGTTTTCTCAATACCATAGAATCTGTGCACCTCACAAATTCTAAAAATAAATACAAATGAAAGCCAAACCCTTTCTCTTTCTTTTCTTTAATCACACCTCTCCGTGAGTAGGGAGTGCATTTTGCCCAATTGAATTTTCTTTCACTCAAAACTTCACGAAAAGCAAACACTAATGGAGATGCAATCTCCATTGCAGAGTGAACTTACTTTGAAATTCAAGCGACTATACATAGAATTTTTTTCAGATCTATTCTGCAGTAGCAATGCGGCTTTTAAATGGCATCAATGGCAACTATTCAACAACTGAAATTACAGCAGCCAAATTATATTCTGGTAATTGCAACATTAACTTGTGTCGCTGTTTCAAGAGGGTGTTTACCCCTGGGAAGAGGGCTGAGCCAGGTATGGGCATCCTAGGCCACCTTTCATTTAGCAGTATATATTAGTTTGATTAAAGTTAATAAAGCAAGAACAGATTTAGCAAATGGAACTAATGTTCAGAGATAATTTCAGTTGGAACGAATGAACAAGAGATGTGGAGAAGTAATTACAGGAATTTGCTAAAGACCTCTAGGGTGAAATGCACATGACCACAACACACTGTATGAAGAAACAGAATGAGACACAAAACATAGTTAGTAATAGGATACTTCAATTATCCAGAAGTAAATTGGGAACAGCCTGTGGTAATACTGCCAGTATGCTTATAACAATGCAGAGCTAATGCAGCATTGTGAGAGAACCAGTTGGTAAGCAGCCTGCAAAGGGCTGGAGGAAAATAAGTAAGCTAAGTATTATTAGGGCGTCTGCCATTCTGCCATTCATGGTGTTCAGTGCCTCGCCGCTGGAGCAGCTCCTCTGGCTGACCAAGGGGTCAGCCAACACCAACACTCATCCAGCCAAGGGTGGAATGAAGAGGACTTGCCTCAACTTAGATACTTTTATTTAATTTTGTTCTGTATAGTTCGGGAGTAATTTTTAGAAAGCAAAATAATAAGAAACAGAAGGGTTTTAAACTATAAAGCAATGTACTTGTTAGCATTTTACTCCCCTCTGGCTGATCTGGATTACAGCATGGTAGTACTTATTTACTCTGATGAACTCTGACTTTGAGAGACTCTGACAGGACTTAGCTGCACTCTTTTAATCTAAGAGTATAACCTGTAATCAATAAGAAAGGCTTTTAAAATCATCAATAATTTATTCAAAATTATTCAGTTTTTCAGCCTTCCAGGAACACTGTTTGTGATTCAGTGTAATTCCAGCATAAATAACATGTTAATTTTACCCTTCTCCAAATATAATGTTGTTGTTGTAATATGAATTAATACTGAAAAGCTACAATTCATTCTGTTGTATAAAATATTAAAATGCTGATAGACGCTCTATAGTTGTCCTCGTGCTTCTGCCAGTTTGAAGCTAAGCGATTTCTGCGGCAGATATCAATGGATACAGCAGGTCTCAGCACACCAGTGCCGATAGCCTGAAGGAAGGGTCTCAGCGCATATTTTGCAGATCCCGTGCTGTGGAAAATGCTGCTCTCATCTGGAAAGCGACTGCAGGAAAGTGTGGACGCAGAGTTTTATTCGACTGTCTCTCGGTGATTCCTGGACAGATGTGTTTAATTTATAACTCAAGGTTGTTTCTTCAACAGCCAGACTCAGCAAACTCATCCTAATATCTGAGATTCAAGCTGGATTTACTCATTCCTGCCTTCTTTCTGTCCATCCTTCCTTCCATCTTGATTTCAGTCTTTCATTTCACTGTTTGATCTAGACTAACAAAGATACAGATGTATTTTTATACCCTAAAGAACACTATATGTTTCCAACTACACAGAGGTGACGAGTCTAGAGCTGATGTGCTTAATTTACAAAGCAGAATCAAATTGCACCCATTCTCCTCAGAATTTGAGTATCCTCTCTGAAAAGCAACTTAATGAGGATTCACTTCAAATCTCATGTATGTAGGAAATTTCTGTAGATCCAGCGTCATTTTAGATAGATTCGTTTGGCTGGCTGGCATTTCAAAATAGATGTATAAGCAGATACCATGGGACTAAATTTGTAACAAGCATAAAAAACCGTATTATTTACTTAGTAGAAATTTGATTTAAAAGTATCAGGGAATAACATTATTAGCTAATTGGAAAAACTGCTGTATGAACGCACACGTGGAAGGTGACGTCCTCAACAGAGGTGGCAAGATACTGGCATTAAAAGCACGAAATTCCTTAACTCGCATGTGTGGACGTTGATATGATAAATGTCTTGGTGATAAGAGGATTCTATCCTGAATAAGAACACGGATTCTTACAGCTGCCTCTGTTTCCAGCCCTAGCACTGGCCTCATTTGATGCCATTTTACCTTCAGATTGGATTTTCACCCAATCCCTCAACTAAACTTAAAAGCGTATTGCTGGGGCACCGCATCTCAGGGCAAGTACAACTTCTGCACATGCCCTTTGGGACGTCACCTTTGGTTTGGTGACGCTGAACCTCGCCTCATTCAACAGGGCTGGGCTGTCCTAAGCAAGAACTGAAATAGCATTTCCTTTCATGAATGAAGTAAGACTCCTCTGCCCACCCTGCTGGACATTTAGGAGAATGACCGTTAGTTTTATTCTTGTTTTGGTGTTAGTGATGGTTTAACATGTGCAAGAAAGCTCTTATGTTACTTGCTAGCCTTGAGATAAATGAGCACCTTAACGCTGTATAAGCAGTTTACATGGGGATACTCCCTGCACAATTACAACTCATTTTGCGCCACTAATTCCTATGAGGGACAGAGGTCAGGAGCCTTTAAGGTTCAACGAGTAAAATAATAAACAAAAATGGGCACAGAAAACAATACCAGCAAATTTTCATTTTCTCATGGTGACAATGAGAACGCTGTCACATGTAAAATGTAATTCTTTGGGTTTTAACTTGCCATTGTCTTCTTGTTTTGCTTTAACCTGCAAAACTTCTCATCAGGTTCTCTACATTATTCTTTCTCTTGTGTGGATCACACAATTAAGTGATAAAGCCATGTTTTTGACATCTGTCTGATTTCCATGACAACCGATTATGAAACCAGCTGTAGTGAGCATGTGAGATGAAAACTAAGAAAAGTGATGAAGCTAAATGAAGATTTAATCAATATGAAGAACAGCGACAAAGGGTGGGAAGGAAGCACATAACAAAGGTATTTCCTTTACAGGAGGAACGTAGTTCTGTATTTTCTATCCGCTGTGCAAACGTTATAGGACATAAGAATAGCCTGTACTCATTAGGGAAAGACAACATTAGTAGATTTTTGAAAGAGAAGAGCCTTGGTCAATCTCGTGGCTCTCACTAAGCAAGTCATGGGTCCTTCCCTGCAAGAAGGAGAACTCACCCTTGCCACCCAGCCAACACCTCCTCTCCAAGCTGAGCAACACCAGAGCACCATGACCAACAGGCCCATGTCTCAGCCACCAAGCACTCTTCCTTCTTTCTCTTCTTCTTATGAAAAAACGTGACCTATAAGGGAAGACAGAAGGACTGACAGTTGTTTTGTCAGGACAAAATAGCCTGAAGGGACATACAAGTTTCAAACGTCACTTCAGGGCAGAAATTAGGCTGTTTTCCATGCCTGCTGTGAATCGGCCAAAGCAGTAATGAATCCAGACTGCAGCAGAGACAGTTAAGTTTTCTAGAAAAAAATCTTCGTAATAGTTCAGAAAGGTGATTGCTGGGGAACAAAAAAACCGCTAAGGGAAGCTGCGGATTCTCCATAGTGGGAGACAAGAACAGGTCAGAGAAGCAGCTGTCAAGGCTGGTTCAGGTCCTCTCTTGGGACGAGAAAGGATTGCACAGACTTTCTGAATCTCTTCAAGACCAATTTTCCACAGTGGTCAGACCATGAACACTGAAAACTCCTTCATTCTTTAGCCTGTGATTTCAGCTTCAGCGGTTTGCTTGTACCGCTTGCTTAAGTTCATAAACTATGTCATAACAGGCTAAGCCGGACATCCTGAAGTGCCACCAAAAAAAGCAAGCGAAAAAAATAACTGTAACCACGGTATTTTGAAAAGAAGAGGCATAAATAAGTTTTAAAGCCATGAGCACACAGAAAAAGAAATCATGGGAAGAGACCTGACTGACCGAGAAAAGAACGGGTATTTAGACTCCGTGTTCGTATTTCCAAAGCCAGGCAGTGAATAATAATGGGAAGATTGGTGTTGCCTGATTTTCAAGGGATATTTTATATCCATTTCAGTGATGTAATTCTGAACACACCTGGCTTTCCTTCAGGAATTTTCTTTCCACAGGTGGGGAGGTTGCTTAGCGGGACTGGAAAGCGGCTCTGGCAAGTGTAATCCATCTCCTCGACTTGCAGCGCGAGGAGCTCTGAGCTGGTGGCTGGTCAGGAAGAAATACATGTGAATTTTGGGACATTTGTCAAGAGCGTTAGGAGTTCAGTTTGGCACAGGCAGGGACATAATAATGCTAGAGTTACTTTTGGGCCTTTGTACTTTGCAATATAAATCTTACACCAGCTCAATTTGTGTTCATTTTATGTGTGAAACATTAATAGATTTTTAATATACTGGCACTAGATAAAATGAACTTCAGCAACATCAAAAAGAAAAATTGGCATTGCACAGTACGGAAGGAAATATACTTATGGCACTTTACACTGCTCTGAGAAGTTGTGTGAGAGGTCAGTATAGGTGAAACACAGGTTACATGGCCTTGAAGATTTGTTAGCTGTAGTAAATAATTGTTATTGGACTAGAGGCCAGAAAGTGTAGGTATATGTGCAGCTTGCAACTGAAACACTAAAGAACCTCCAAAGCATGCAAAAATCAGGCTACACTGGATAGATTAATTCTATATCTAGAGTTTAATCTAGATTAATTCTAAATCTATTCTATTCTATATTATATTATTATTAAAACTGATTGGCCAGTTACAACTGCTGGCTGAGTCCACTCTTCTTTATCATAATGGCCTTAAATCACTGGCAGTATTGGAAATGGTGAGTGACCGACCTGGAACCTCTTGTAAACAATGCCCATAGACATCCCTCAGTAAATTGAAAGACGTGGCTTTTTCTGTATAGGGAGAGGTTTGCTTGTGTATTATTAAAATCTACAGCATGTGCTGACCCAAATGAGAGAAGGTAAAAAGCTGAATACTGAAGCACTGGACTTCGGCAGTTTCCATTAACAAGGCCTGCTGTCTTGTGTAGGAAATACAAAACAGATCCAGTGCAATTAGTTAGCGAAGTTCCAGATATTATCTTATCCTGGATAAATAAAAAAAGGTTTTCTCTATGCCTCTTCTATCATTGCCATTGGTGTGCTCATAAATACTTTACACTTCTTGGCTGCAAGTTTTACTTTCTTGTTCTGTATGTTTGCCCAACAGCTAGTGCCATCAACTCTGCATCCTGAGGACTAAGACTGAAATATTAAAATGCTGAGATTCTCTGACTGCTGTCAATGAGCTGCTCCTGCGTGCACCAGAGGAGGAACCAGCCCTCCACAGGAGCAAATCCATTCACCAGGGTTAACAGTAAGCTGCAACATTATTTTGGGTAGCTGGTGTTTTTCATGCAAACTGCATCACAAATGTTATATGGAGTTATAAAGTTAATATAAAAAGCAGATGGAGAGAAATTAAAAGAGATAGTCAAGGGAGAAGAGAGGAGATATAAAAATAGATGGAACTGGTGAAGCATGGAAGTTGCAGAAAAGCTGTTCCAGATGCCAGGAGCTACTCCAGAGAGGAGTCTCATCCCAGAAACAGGGACCGGTACGAAAGTACAGTGAGCAGTTTAAGGGACAAAGGGAAGAATACACAAAAAGCCTGTAATGTTTGCCTCCAAAAATAAGCAAATGCTGTTTTGAATTCTTCATTTCTTGCAAATTATATAATGAACTTGAAGGAAGCAAATATATTTACCCTCTATATCAGCAGTTAGACAAAATTTAATATTTAAAATGTATTTATTAATACCCTATCTAGAAAATATAGAAATATATTTGTAATTTTACGACAGTAAGCAAGAGAAAAAGAGTGTGTGTACACATGTTATGGTATACGTACCTTACTTTGCACCCACAGAAACTCTTTATGTACTGTTTTCTTAATTTATTAAAGGTCTCAGCACATACCCAAATTTATCTCATAATCCGCTTATTATTTGGCCATCTCTGGGACTCAAATAGCATGGATGCCATAGTTTCTGCGTTACACCATGCTGACTAGGAGCTCCTCCTGTATGAACCACTCTCACTGCACTACTTCTGGGTGGAAAAATTTCATACAAATATTAGTTACATCATACTTTTTCCTTTTTGAAAAGGAAAGCCACCTCAAGGAGTAACTCCATAAACCCACAGGGAATAAAGCTTGAAATAATATATATAAATACAAATGTATAGACATTTTCAATCTTCCTTTCTAACATAAGTGGATAATAAGGGTAGAGTAGAAAAATGTGTCATTTTGTTATAACCTTGTTGACCACACTGATGAATATAGCTTTACTACAAGGAGCAGATGTTGTCTTAAACCCTCAAGGTATCTCAGATAAGGAGCATTGCCTTTCTGAATTTGCTGGCAAATATTATCTAATATTTCAATCTCACTGTTACCTACAACTCTACAAAACCGCTTTGCTCTCTCAAACAGTGAGTCATTACTCTTTGCAACGCATGTTCTCTTAGGACTGTCTTTGTCACAACGTGAGCCGAGTCAATCGTATCTGGTTTACAAATATTTTTACACATACGATCGATATTTTGTCTTTCATCCGAGTTTTTGCAACCTTTGACGCAACCCACGGTGATCACGGGTACAGATATCCTGACTTGGATGGTTAATTTCTCGAGTGAAATGTGTTACTTTCTGTGTGAGCCAAATTGTTTCCCAGAAGACTTTTTAGACTGGAGAGGCTCTCTATAGCAGTCTCCCCATCAGTACAAAGCTTAGACAAAGTAAGAATACAGCAATTAGATTACATTTGTGGCCATTACCATCAAAGAACAGTATATTAATGATGTTATACAGAACTATTTCCCAGTATTTCCTTAGAAACTCTTGTTGGGTCTACCCATAAATGTCTCATAAAAGCTATAAATATTCAAGAAAGGAAGTCAGTTACATATAAAGACCTCTAATAGGCACTATGAATGAATTCTGAACCATATAATAGCCAGGCACCTGTGAAAAATAGCAAGAGGATGTGATCTATACATTATATATGAGGCACTTTACTACAGCTGCAAAGATTTCTAGTTATTCAGCGAAGCTAGAAAATTAAAACAAGAGCATGTAACAAAAATGTCATTTGAATTAAGTCTTGTATGGTGTTGCTTCTTACTCAGCGATCATTATAATAATTAGTTTTGCACAAAATATATTTATAAAAGCTCATAAATTCAAGTAACATGCGAATTCAGATTTCTTGTATTTATTTAACTTTCTACAAGCTACTTGAAATGTTTTTATGATCAAAGTAAATGAATAATTCCAAGAAAATGCAACAGTCAGAGTTGGACACTGAGATATCACTGGGATATTTCAATTATGTTGTGTTTTTTTCAATATACAGCTAATAAAATCATGGCAATATTAATACTTAAAATTTTTACTGAACTCTGAGGTTTTCCCTCTCCTTCCTCCCTTCATTCTTTTTGTTTTAATCAGTAGCAGAAACAAAACTTGCTTCAGGTCCTTGGCTCACGTTGACATCAATAAAAATTTGTCAGGGGCACTGAGGAAAGCAATTCGTAGCTGCAAAACGCATCAGGAAGGGTCTGTCATTTCAGGTGGAGCTGTCAGAGACAGTCGTCAGATTTACAGGAGACTCGTTCAGAGGGCCTGAACCCACACAGCCTTTTTGAGGCTAATGGACCGACAGTAAATTACACCGCCTAAAAACCTGGCATCTTCACTTGTGACTGTCCTCAGCGTAAGATTTCCAAGTGATGGACCGCCTGGTGCAAACTCTTTGCCCAGCGGCTGTAATTCGTTGCACAGGAGTTCTGTGCTTCAGGAATGGTATTAAACAAACCAAGGGATGATCTCTCCTGTCAGGCAAGCACTGTGATGGCATGCTGCCTCTCTGACAGGTATCACACCTGCCCAGCTCGGGTGGGTGAAGGCATCTGAACCAGCCTGTGCGCGATCCCAGAGTCATCCTGCCACCGCACTGCTGGGCAGGTGTGCAAGTGCTGTGCATTACTCTGCGAAATATGCTTGGAAAGAAAAAAATGGAGACTGCATTTTCTTTTTCCCAGCTAAACAAGTTCCTCTCTTTTCTCACAGATCTGCCTCAGATAGGTTGAGAAAATTACCGGTGACTGGAAAAAACAGTTATGAGAAAGCCTGTTCTCAGCTCTGCAATAGAATTTCACCACTGAGAATAAAATTTCAAAATAAAATCAGAGAAGCCCTGGAAGATTTCTTGTTTCTCTGATCGTTTCTGTTAAAGGCTGACACGACGTCTCTTTAAGATGCTTCAGTCACTCGTGTGACATCGTAGACTTGAGAAACTTGAGATGTCTTTGCGTTTGTACCAGTAGCCAGACAAAAGAGAGGTTCCTTCACCACACAGCAGATTTATAGCTGTGTGATACACAACCTCCTCTTCACTCTATGTGACAGATGCCTGTCTTTTTGGAAACACCATTCCTGTGATTTCCGTTGAAGATATTCTTGTGCAACTCTTACTACACCTCAGCATTGATTGAGTGGGAGAAAAGCTACATCTGTGTCTGAGCATCCCCAGAACTCACTTTTGCTTCAACAAGCTGATGTCCAGCACCTCCCACAGAGCCTTCCCCTTTCTGAAAATTGTTGGAAGGATCTTACTAACTTGTGTTTTCAGCCTTTCTCACCTGGTGGTTTGTAATTTTTGGAGAAGAGATGGATGTCACATTTATATGCTTTGGAGGTTTAAGAAAATGATGTACTAGCACTTGGAAACATATGGCACAAGTAGAGGTCACAAACGTAAGTGTTTGTTTGAATACTACTTAATGAATGACTGTTCTTGCAAAATAAAAAATTAATGAATGCATTTACTGATGACAAATGCTGCTAGGATCTTTAGGCACTGAAGTTGAAAAAGCTACATAACAGGACACGAACACAGCATTGTTAAAAATGTTCTTTAAATTATTTGTATTGTAGGAAGTAGAAGCTGTATGTAAAAGTCCTTGAGATTTTGGTTGTTAAGATACTTTCCAAAATATCAGATTATTTTTCACCTTTTGGGAATGAAACACACACTTTCGTTAATGCACCAACCTGTGGGTCAGCATAGTTACAAGTTACCTACAAAAACTACCTCAGATTAGGAAACAGGTTTTCACTTTCAATGCCGCTGAATAATTTTCACAGTTTTGCTTTTGTATGTGCCTCAGCAAGTGGTCCCTTATCTATTCTTGTTCTCTTTCTTCTTAATAGATCGTTCATCTGCCTTCCTCCAAATCTAAGCAGAATGACATGCTGCAGTAAAACCCGTTGCCACCAGACTCTTCTTCAACCACAGAAGCGCAGCATTCCCCCAGGGATGACCCCCCCGGAGAAAGAAAAAAAAAACCCAACACAAACCATTAATATTTATCCGTACAGTGCTGCAGAAGGCAGAATTTCCATCTCTTTTTCTATGTCTGTAAATGCAGCAAAAAGAGGCAAAAAAATCCCTTCTCATGATAGTGGGAAGAAAATACGATCACTATTGTACTCGTGGAAGTCCTGTGCCTCATGAATTCATCACGCGGTGAAGCACGGTGCATCAGCAGCACTGGGAAAAGCCACTGTGCGTTTCCTGGGGTGGCACCTGGGGTGAGTTCCCCCCTTAAGGAGTCATCGGCAGTCCAAGGAGCAGGCTAGAGCCTTGGCTGGTGTAAATCAGCCTCAACACATCGACTTTGATTCACTGCTTTGATTTACTGAGGCTGAGAATCTGGCTCTGTGTGTTAAAGACTGGCCATGGAAAGGTATGTCAAGGCTGTAGAAATATACTCTCCACAATTTGGATCAAAGTAATGAGCACTCGAGGAGGAATATAAAGAGAATTGAGTTCACTTTAAAATTTATGGGAGTCCTTTATCATTCAAACTCCAATGGAAATGATTGCCTTGAAGATTATAACACTCATAGAGAAGCCAGCCCTGGACTGGCTTTTAATCGTTCTCAAAATTGACTTTAAAATACAGTATAGGAACTACAATACTAAAAATAAAAAGCGTCATAACAGGTTCACTCTTAAGCATTTTTGCCTTTGATGTAAGAAAGACATGTTACATGTCAAAAAATCCACAGTTCTAGGTCTTGGCATCAGTCTTTAGGGAAGGGATTACCCGTATGTGTGGTTGTCCATCACCTACTGTTGGGAAGTCCAAGGCTACAAATTAGGCATCTCTCAGTGTCATCATGTTAGGTATCTTTGGATAATTGTTGCTACCCACATGGTTACCCATATGTTTTACTGTGAAGTATGATTAATTCTCCTCCTCTTCAATACAATAAGTATTTTATGCAGGGAATACATCTTTACGAACAGGAAAATTCCTGTGTAACAGGAAAATAAAGCTCCTAATCCTGCCATTCTCCTGGGTAAAATTCAGCCCAGTTAAATGGCATCGACGTCTTAGTTTCCATGAGTTGTTTATAGTGACAGGAGGTCCCCCAGATAAGACAGGCTGCTCAAAATGTACCATCTGTCCAGACAACATAGCCCAATGCTTTTTAAAGTTTTAAATAGGCATTGTTTTTTAGGCCTGTATTTTTTTTTTTTCTCGTGCATTAACACATTCTGAAGAGGGGAGAACATCCCCTAATCCCTGCGTGCACCGCTCAGGGACTGCACAGGCATTCAGAGCCTCGCAAAGAACTGGCACAACTCTTCCAAAAATGCCTGAGGATGATGAATTGTTCAAGTGGTGAAAAAATTACCAGCTTTCTTTAAGTAGTTGAACACTGGAGCAATTTTTAATGTATTTTATTAAGCCACAGAAAGCTGTATTTGCTTCTCAGTAATGCACAAAATGCCTGCTTAAATCCCCAGCCTCTTGTTTGTCAGGTGGCAATTCTGTACGCTCTCTGACCAGCCCACATCCCCACCTGCCCCAATCTGGTACCAGGCTTCACCAGCAGGGAAAACAGCTAAAAATTGCAGTTCTTAGTCACTAGTCTCCTCTTCTTGTGAGTCATTAACATCAATTACTAACCACTGCGTTGTCAATTAAGACTATCACTTGCTGCTATTCACTGCTAATGTGGTAATTGTCATCAATTTACTGCTTCAATTATGCGGTCATATGCTTGCCTCAAGGTATACTGATTTGATGTAAGGGTCTTGAGGAGAAACATACTCTCAGAGTGATTTTAATGCAGGAAAAGAAACTCGGAGTGACTCTGAACATGTTGGGTGTACTTGTGGTATGTTTTAGTGAAAAATTATTCTAACAGATAGATGACGGTAAAGAAAAAAATGTGTTTAAACTGCACATTTTATAGGATTCCTGTTTATTCTCGACCCTTCTACTGAAATTATGATATTTCACCTGAAATAGTTCCTAGATCTTGTTCAGTCTGTAATCATGTATATATTTTTGCCTAATTATATCTGATTGCTTACTGTATATTGTACTTTCTAATGAGCACTGAATTATTAATCTGCTGCCTAGTCTGTCCCCGCATACAAAAGGGAAAGATGTCTGGTGTCATTGAAGCACAGTCTATTGTGTTCACTTCAAGAGGCAGCGGCAAACTTTAGGATTCAGCAGTGTGTCAAATTCTTACTACAGACGTAGCCAAGTTCTCTTTGACAGGTTTTAAATAATATGTTTTTGGTGTGCTTTATCTGACACTAAGCTGCCCTGAAAATAGTAGAGCAAGTCTGCTAGCAAGAATAAAATCAGGCAATCTCCTAAAAAAAAAATAAAAAAAACTGTGTCTCTCCTGCCTCTATTTTTCAATCCTTAGGCAAATAACCTTGTAGGCTGCATGAAATAGTTTAATTTCTCTTATATTGTTGCTCAGCAATACAAGGAAACAAAGCAGAGACACACTTATCTATAGCAAGGGTCCAGTGAAAATGATGTATCCTTTTTCTATCAAAGGAATATTGATTCTTTACGTAATATTGTGATGGGCACCTGATTTCCATGAATAATTATTCAGGGGGGCGGAAGGTGTGATACAAATTATTTCAGCAACCAAGAACCAAGTGATTCTCATAAACGTTGTGTTTAGCAGGTGGAGGCTGTGCTGTAAATGCCTCCCAGCCCCAACTCTTCTTGCCAGGACCCCAGCACAGAGGGAAGCCCATCGGGAGGCCAGGTAGGCTCCAAAAGGGTGGCTGTTGGGGGGATCTTGGAGTGGGAACACACCAAATGCCGATCTGATGTGACAGCTTCTAGCTGATACATTTTTTAAAAAGTCTGCCCTGGAGATAAGTGTCTTTAAGGTGAAGTTAGTGGTTATCTTGCTTTTCACAGGGTAGGCTTTGGAGATACTGATGGCAATTTGTTGTTAACTAATGGTTCTCATTAGTTGTAGAATCTGTTGTCTTATCTGCCGCCTTCCTGGTAGTTGCTCTGTGGGAACCTGCTGTTGCTGTGTGGGTTTCACCTCCGCATGGGCAGAAAGTTTTGGTGCGTCTGTCTCTGTCTGGCTGTTGGCTCGTCCTTGGCTCTGCAATTTGGTGCTTGCACGTCCAACCTTCATGTCAGCTGGTATTTTACTGTAAGAGAGGTATTGGGGAGGGGGGTGGGTGGGTGAGTTGAGTTTTCCAACCTTTAACTGGTTTTCTGAACCTCTTTCCTTGACATGCTGCTTATGCAGGACAATATAAATGGCTCTTTTGGTAGTTGGCATCTTTCTTTTTTGTTGACTTGTTCCGATCTAATGCTAAAGTTGTTTTTCATCTATAAAGGCATACCGGGTTCAGTGCATTGATTTAAACTTTGATGAAGAGGAATGACACTAGGAAAATAACTGAAGATATCTGTTAGTTTGTTTAGGAGCTTTTTTGATTAGCTTGGGGAAAATTTAGAGGAGACAAGTTTCAAATGTTTTGGAGATGTTGGGTTAAAGATTGCTTTGGCTCCATCACCACTGAAACATGGGCTTCATTAGAACTGACTGGCATAAATTTCGGTCTATTTTTTGCGGGTCTAGGTTTTTTTGCTTATCTATTCTTTTAGCTCTGTTCTGGGACAAAAAATTCTGGAAAAGAATAATCCAATAGAGATTCTGTACATTTTAACTGCTGTATATTAGTATACTGTAGCAATTACTTTCCTTTTTTTTTTAACCAAATATGCTTTCTGTGTAACCATACTCGAAATGCAATTCTGAATTTGGGAGGAG
>VYZM01018431.1:1271814-1332466 GCA_013398915.1 Dromas ardeola
GGGGGGGGAGGTAAAAGGGGGGGGGGGGGAAGTACTGAATAATAAAGTCACATAGTTGAGTTGCCAGGTCCAAGGGAGCAGTTTCCTGAAGGGCAGCGATCCCTTGTGCACGTATGCCACCCTCTGCCCATCGAACCCGATTGGACAGGGCTAATAAACCCGGTAACTCTGGAGAGTGTTCTTGTATCGACATGGTGGGGTCGTGATGTAAGTTGGGACACCAGTGCAAGCTCTGACCCCCTCTGAAAAATGTGATATCTAGATGCAGCTTAAATCAGCTTTGCACAGCCAAACTGATCTTTCCAGAACCTTAACAAGCATGTAAGGAAACATTTTGTTGATGTATAAAAATCTCCCAGACTCTCTAAATTGGTCACTTAAGATTTCATTTCTAGAGCCTATGGTCTCATTTTCTGGCGCTATTGGGTTCATGGCCAATAACCTCGTACTTCATTTTGTGTCTGAAGGACAGAAGTGACTGATACACATGTACTGACAGTGAATGTCTCAAGTTCTGCAGATTCTACATCTGACAACTATTTTTCCTTCACAACCATTTCACTTTGATCTCACCTCTAAAAGCAAAACCTAAAACCGATGATGCATCTGCTTCCAAAACCCTCTTCCTACAGCAGCCCTATGAGCACCTTGACGGTGAATACACCAGCTCACCGCCTGCCCATTCACGTTGCAATTTAAAGCTACCAAAAACATATTCATACACTGGGAACCTGTCAGCTTCCCAAATCCTTCTGAGAGCCCAGTGGGTACTTCAGTATGTATATACAACTAGGGACCTGAGAACATGCTACAAAAAAAAAAAAAAAAAAAAAAAAAAAAAAAAAAAAAAAAAAAAAAAAAAAAAAAAAAAAAAACCAAACAAAAAAAAAACTTAAACCCGTAAGAAGGACAGGAGAGCAGCACACTGTTTGTGAAGACTTAGTTAAAAACTCTTAGAGTTAACTGCTGGGAGTGGTGAGGGAAGTTGGCACTACAACAGCTGTGGAGATGTTTCTTGGTGGTGACAGTGTTGGTATCTGGTCTGAATAATGGCTGACGGTGTTAATGAGATACAGAATGGTTGTTAGCAACACAGACGTGGCTGGGCAAAAGCCTTGCAGAGCCTTGGTCCATGCGTGCAGGGTAATTGCAGCGAGGCGAGGCGGATGGGTGTGTTTTAATGTGACAAGTCTGAAGAATAATGGTTTTCCCCTGACCTCGCTCTCCCAGCTGTAAACTCCTACTCCACATGTAAAAGGCTACAGTTAAAATTAAAGATCTTTTGCTCTCCATCCTGCTTGTTGCAGGTCCCCACCTGAATCCCAATTAACATGTTGATTTATTTCAAGTGTAACTATAAAAGTAGGGATCCTCCTTTATTAATGGTAGGGAAGGGGAGAAATAAACAGCCCATAAATTACGTTAGCATCAGATGCTCAGCTAGGAACTGTTGGGTAGATCTCTGAGGACAAAGACAAAAGAGAGGGAAAGTCTGCTAATGTGGTTAGGAAGTAACTTGAAGTTGTAGGTGAGTTAAGAAAGAGGCACTGGCTTTGCCAGGGTGTGAAAGGAAAGGGCAGCACCAGTCCCTGCATCCCAGCGTGATGTTCCTGGCTCAGCGTGCCCCAGGACAGGGGATGCCATGGCGGATTGTGTCCCACCTCCCTCCAGCTCGCTCTCCTCTTCGCAACCCATTTACCGTTGGAACAGTACACTTAGACAAACTTCTGTATGGGGCTGGTGAAAGTGAAAAATAATCTGGGATTTCTGACAAAACCCAATATTTTTAATTCCTTGATAAAGTGGTAGTCAGATGAGTTTGATTCAAACACAGTGTTTTCTTTTAAAAAAAGAAAGTAATAAAAAGAAGTAAGAAACTGCCAAAGTGCAAGGCTTTTTTCAGGGGGAAAAAAAAAAGTTAAAACTTTTTTTCTTCCTCAAAAAATTCGCTCTAGTCCTAGAAACAATTTGAAAGACTTGAATACATTCCCCCCCCCCAACTCCCCCAGCTTTGAAAACTTCCATCCATTTCTATTATTTAGGTAGGTAATACCACAAATACAGATGGCATTTACCCTTGCCTTGTTTTCTCCCAATCTGTTCTCTTTTCTGGGTTAATACCTTCTCCCACTCTGCTCTTCTCTTTCAACATAGAGTGTTTAAAAATAAAATGGCAGATTTCTCTTTGCTTTTCCTCTCTATTTCTTCACATCTATATTCTGACTTTGTTACCTTTGGCTCACCTCATCTGCCTACATAGAAAGCTTTTTTTGTTTGTTTGTCAGATTTTCTAGATAACTTTTCGTAGAACTTGAAGAAAGCAGTTGTTAAAGAATAACTTTCATGCCTTTTAACCCAATTCATTTTTTCTGAAGAAATAATTTTGTTCTTTATAGTTTTATAACAGTGATTTGCAAACAGAAGACAAGTGAGGAGTTAAGGGGAAGAAAAAACAGAAGGGTGGGGGGTGGGAAAGAAAGCAGGCATTTTAGTTTTGGTTTCTGCCTATAATCATGACACTGGGTCCATTTTTCTCTGTTACAATTGAAGGTATTGAATTTGGAGATTCATGCATGAATTAAAAATTGGCAGGGAAAAAAGATCAGTTTAGTGAAATCCAAAGAAAGTTCTTACAACAAAATTGTGTGAGGAGTGGGGGTGTCAGGTTGATCTGTAATAGAACTTTTTCCTGAAAAAAAAAAAAATTATTTAATCATAGTATTTAAAGAAAAAAAAAAACAAACAACAAACCACAACCAACCAAAAAAAAACAAAAATTCAAGAATATATTGTTCACAACATAAAAGTTTAAAATACAGCATTTTGAAAACAGAACTGAAACTCTTCTGTCTTCTTCCAAACATCGTACTTCATTTTGCAAGTACTCCAAAAGGAATAATTTAAGACTTCCAGATGAACCTGTTTTATTTTCTTGCTCTAAAGGCATTCTTTAAGCCAGACTCTGTTTTGAAGACTTTCAGTTTCGTTAATAATGGTCTATTCGATGGACTTGACTTACCAGCAACAGAATAAAAAAAAAAATTATCCAGTTGCAATTGCGATACTTCCCAGTCCCAATAACATTAAAAAAGGTTCATGCCAGACCATCCTGTCACTTGCAAACTTTTTGTCACAGCAGGGATCAATATTTGCCGTGGCGCCAACGCAGCAGCTCCATATGCTACCTCTTTTATTAGCGCCTTGCACGGAGGGTATGGCAAAAATAACTCTGCAGAGGTACCGCTGCTGTCCCTCGGGGGAGGCTAGTGCTGTGGAGCTGTGTTAAGGCATACATGGTCACATTCCTGTCAGTAGAAGAGAAAAGACAACCAGCAGCTTCCCTATGGGTGATCTGGGGGTATGATCACTTGCCTTTTATTTTAGCGAGAGTTGGATGGGCGTTTGGGTGCTTAACACGACTCCAACACTTTTGCAGGCTGATTAATCCACAGAAAGCTTGTAATTATCTGAGTGTTTCCCTCTGGACTTCTTAGCATGTGTTGGTGTCTGGCTCTCTCTTTATAGCATATGCTATCCATTTCCCAAATCTATTACAAACCCATAAAAGATAACTTATGCCCAGTCAGACTGCACGACTACTCTTTCCCGTGCAGTGTGGTCTTTGTTTATCGAGTCATTCATTAAGTTACATGGGTAAAAATACCATGGCAACACAATGCTACGGTTACAGATAATGAAGTGATGTACCAATTATCAGAGAACATATACTAATTAAAGACAGCCCAACAATTTCCTTTCTTGCTGGATTATGAGCAGAAAGGAAAGAGGCGGCAGGTGCAATGGTGGTGCAAGTTTGTTACTTGAGGAAATGTGTGGTAGAAAACACGTTGCGTGCTGCGTGTTTTCCACTGGTGTCAGGCGGTTATGATTATGAAATGGTTTTTTTCTGAGAACCCAAAATGAATCACATATGTTTCCCTTGACCTAACGAATCTTCTATACCATTATGTTTCTAATAAAGGTACCGTTGTGACAAGGAAAGAATTTATGTTTACACACCAGTGGACATGATGTGTTTTCTGAAGGCCAGACCTGGTGACTATGGGTGTTGGTTTGATTGATATCCATTGACTTAAATTAATATTGAATTTCCAACTGCAGCTACTTTCTTGTATTAAAGCCACTTTGGAATCCGAGATGTTTATGTTCTGGCAAAAGCAGTTTTGGTTTTTTTTTCCTGATAACAAATGAAGTTCAGACAGTTGTTTTATCACAATAAAAAGATTACTCTACTCCTTAGACCACTTCTATGACCTTGTGTTTTTCACTTTCAGAAAATTAGTCCGGGAAGTGTATATCTATAAAATGCTTTCTTTATTTTTTTTCCCCTTTATGCACCCTGTGTTTCCCAGTAGCACAGTGTGGACAGGTTTGGAGAGGCGCACAGCAGGAGAGGTGACCAGACACATCCAGCCACGATGGCTGGATGGCCTCTCATGGTATTCTGCTTCTCTCTTTCAATGCATCGGTATTTTCCTAGGAGCTGAGGACACGACTTGAATAGGAGCTTTCATGGAAACAAGTTGAAAACAGTGGTTGATATGGTTCTGAACACAGCACACGGTGGTACCTCTGTCACTCATATCTGACGTTTCCTTCTTAAAGAAGGTGCTTTAAAGACATGCAGACATAGTCAAAGCTAACAGTTGACTACCTCACCTCAAAACATTTTGTAAAGCAGTTTGTCTTCGGACCTGTTCTCCTGAAGAATGAGGTTTAGATCTTCGCAGGCAGAGGAAAGAAGTGATCGTGGTTCTCTCCAACTGGAAGGCAGGATGTCACCAAGTCGTCATTTTCCCACAGAATTTTGTGGTCCCAACCCTTAGCTTTACTAATCTTTTTACTTCTAAAGTGTTTTTCACCTTATATTGTGTAGTATCCCATTCTTACATGGTTTTCACCATAATTACTTACTGGCTAGACAATACACCGGTTATCACAGCACAGTCAGGCAGTGGTCTAGGACTCTCTGACCTCTTGAAATCCCTTCAAGAGAGATTATTCTGCAACAGTAATCTGGCAAACAGAGCCAAGCACACTCATTGTCTATACAAACAGGAAAGTGCCTTGTCTCTGTATTAAAATGATTTGACGCCATCATTTAAGCAACTGAATATGCAGATATGGAAGAATACATGCAGACAGAAAATTAAATTGTATAGATCATGATCATCTCAGGGTTGATTAAATGGAATGAGAGTGCATTTCCTCTTTCATACAGAAAGAGGCTTAACATTAAAAAAACCTAATCTTTTCTAAGATAAAGTTCATTAACACAATGATTATTCATTTGGCTTTTATAATGATACTGCTGCTTAATCACCAGAACATTGCTTCCTGTGCTCTAGGAGAACCAGCAGGAAACATTTGAAGAGACAGAGCTAGTGCTCATGCAGCAGGAGACAGAATGGAAATTTCAGTGCTTTTCATTTTCAAAGTGGCATCGTATTCCTGCTCAGGTTTCTAAAAACCTACCCGTCAAACAGCGTGAGCTTTAAACCCAACATTAAATTTATACAGCAATGAAGCCTCAGGTTTCCTGTTTCTACACAGTTAACATCTAAGTTTCCTCCTGGGTCTATTTCCATTATTTATTATATTATTTGCCTAGAGTAGCACCCTAGAGGAGCATTGTAATCAGGAACTGAGACTGGGTTGGGAGAAATACAGTATAGTCACTCCAGAGTTGGTATGGCCTCTTGAGTTTATAATCCTAATAAACAAGGCAAACAGTAATAGAGATAGATAAACAAATGCTGGAGGTAGTTGTCTGGTTAATGACTTCCTTTCACTGCACTTTTGATTCCCCACTTCATGCTCCTCCACAGTTTCAGCCAAATCTCCTACGCTCAGCTGCCTGGGTCAATTTGTAACTCCAATGTCAATCCCATGTTCCCTTCCTTCACCTGTTGAATGTGTTCATTTGATCTTTCACTTCACCTTGACTTAGCATTTACATTTGTTGTTATCTTCCTTCATCTTTCTCTCCTTGAAACTTCCCCGCTGCTGATGGAGCAGCTCACGCGGGTCCATGGCTGGTCCCCTGGCATCAGGGTCGGGCTAGTCTCCTGCTGCCACCTCAAGTGCCATTGAGCAATCTCGCTTTCTCCACCCTCCCTGGCAATGTTATAGGGTAGGGCTTGGAATAATTTAACCCTTTTTTTTTTTTTTTTCTCTAGAGTGTTTTTCCTCTAAGAATCAGAGGGGGGAAAGGAAGTAGTTGGCAGATGTCTCCAAAGAAAGAGGAAATAATTTAGAAAGCAAGCACAGCTGATTTTAGGAGCTGATTATGTTGTAAACGTAGAGCAGGATGGGATCTGCTTGCAGCTACACAATGGCCCTTTCTCCATAATGAACGTTAATGCACCAGAAGTCAGCAAAGGCTTCCATTCATCAGCAGAAGAGTTTGTAGGAATACTGTGTTCTTCAGGCTGCTGCTCACAATCATTTGTTTGCACGTTTTTACTTCTGCAAGAAAAGGGAGTCTTATAAAGAGCGTGATTCTTGCTCACAAAAATGTCCATTGGGGTATAGAAAACTGGAACACGCAGCTGAGTAACTGTGTCTCCACACTTACTTATTGAAAAGACTGAAATCAAAAGGTCGCAGTCTGAGCCCAGATGAGTTTAAGAAAGCTGGGTACTAACTCTTACTGAAGAGTGTCACTGTAGCCCTGGTACAACCTAAGCAGGAAGACAGGATGCCTTCTGCTCGTTCTCCTGTGAAACTTCTTTTTGGCAAGCAACGTCTCATGCCGCTAGCTTATGCCCCTGATTAGCAGAAAGAGTGTGTACTGAATTGTTCATTATCTGCACTGTCCTAACGCAGGAAGCGACAGATAAAATTACCCCGTATCAGCCTTGTTTCCTCCTTCAAGGATCTATTAGACTTAATATGCACAAGAAGGGAGGATTAGGAAGTGGCTTGTTTTGCCTAAAAACTTCTAAAGGAATTCACGTTCTGTTTGTGCTATCCGCTCTTAATTGCAGGCTGTGTCCCTCCGTGTTCTTGCTCCCTGGGGATAATTTTATGGCTGTGCTCAGTAGGGACAGTAAGTGCCTTTATTTCTTGTACCTGCTCATTGCAGCAGTGAGAAAGCTGGATGAAAACAATTAAGGAAAATGTAACAACACTCTTCTGCTCTAATTGGAGCTTTCATAATCCAAATTAGCTGATACAAACATTCTTGCATGTGATCTGGTATTGGAGTCCACAAAAATGGTTAAACGGTTAAATCTGAAAGCAGAAATTCTGATTACAAGTATGTGTTGCCACACAAGTGCATTCGGCTATCTGGGAAGATCATGTTTAACACCTGGACTTGGGAGGCACAGCAGAGCCCTCGGTCTGCTGCAGACCCTTTCCATGAGCTGGGCCACGTCTTCTGAAGGACTGATGACAATTTTCAAGTGCCTTGTAAGTGCAATGAAGTGTTTAGTCCTTCCTCCTGCTGCTGTTGTGGGGTTTATGAGATGAGCTCAGAGGCTGTTAATGCACTCAAGCTCTGGAGAAAGGCTTTGAGCTGGGCATTGACTTCCGGAGGTCCTTTCCGACTCATTACTCAGCAACGGGTGCACAAAGCTACCTGTGAGGGGTCTGGTCACAGCCAGGAGATACTATCTGTGGCTGTAACAGGCAACTGAAACTTGTGTGCATAGTGTGGGCTCCACTTGAGTGGCAACACAAGCTGTGGGCATCGAGGTCACGAAGACCTGTTAGAGTCCTTGCTCATCTGTACTTTGACAGAATTCATGTGTGAGTGTGAACTGAGGCTACTTGACACTTAAGACTGAAGCATTCCCAGAGACGTCAAAAAGGAAACCTTTTGTTTGCGAAGGCACTCGGAGTTAGGTCAACTCCAGAACAAGCAGCAGTTTAATGAGAGGTCAGGGATTGCTGTTTTGGATTAGCCTCCTAAATTAAGAGATGAGAAAAATTTAGTACTGTAGAATGGAATAGGCTTTCCCCGCCCTCGAGGCACTATAAGAATACATAAATACATTCAAGACTAAAGAGATGCTATGCTATTAAGGATCATTAGAAGTAGCTTACCTCTACTATAATGCAGTGCATCATTTCGGAGGTTTTGGTGGATTTTTTTTTTTTTTTTTCCAAATCTCTGCCTTGCTCTTTCCATTTCCCTCTCAGATCCTTTAGTATTCACCTTCTAGAACAGCCAAAGGAACATGACAGCATTTTTCAAATGAAGATCAGAAATGTGTGAACAGCTGTCTGATTCTTCTCCCTCCACAGTCACACACATAAGAAAATGAAAAAGATTTACTACAGATCATTGTTGCTGCATTTAGTCATGTATTTATTTGTGTGAATTTATAAAAGTGTAAGAATCAGCCATCATACGCTCTGGGCACTCCTAGCTATTAATTGCAGATGCAGTATGCCATACAATTAAGGCAAACAAAACAAGACTGAAAAGCTTCACAGTAAATAAAGGAAAGAGCAATGCCTGTTTACAGTAACTGAAAAAGTCACCAAAATCCTGTGTTCGTGCAGGAGATCAGCTGCGAGTGCAGGACAAAGGCATGAGCTGGGCTTTGGAGAGACAATTCCCTCGGGGCAGGGTCGCCTGGTTCCTCCGGTAGAGTGGATCAGGCGGGAGAGAGCCAGGGAGCACCGAAACACAAATGTTCTTCAAATCAAAACAATCGGCTATCAACCTCAATGAGAATTTTGCTCACAGGCAACTCTTTCCCAAGACATCTCTTACATGGTTCTTCCAGCATAAATAGCCCCTCATTCTTCAGTTTTAAAGAAAATAAATGATGCTTTCAGCCCAGTCCTTTTCATTCCCTATGACTGATATCAGAAAAGCAACGGTGCTGGTTATGTCTATGTAGATACAGCCTTGCAGTGCAGATGTGTTATTTAAATTACAATGCTGGGAATACATTTGTGTCAGTAGCTTTCCATCTCCTCTACCAAGCATTAAAGTTATGATCAGAAGAAAGTACTGTTTCATGAGCACCACTGTATTTTCCTCCTTTCACAAGTCAGTTTGCTACATCTGAAGACCTTACTCATGCATTCCCATCCAGTTCATTTTTATTACAGCTATGTGTTTGTTATAGATAAGCTCCAAGGATGCGGCTGAAATCTGAGCCCTTTCCAGATTCCATGTATTTTCCCAGGTTTTAATCGTTATATAACACCATGTTATGACACAAGCTCCCTCTTGCTGAAATAAAATTGCCAAACCCGGTTTATCGAATTTTTCAAGGGTACAAAGTTCAGATAAGAAATGTTGAGATAGTAATCAAAAATGTCAGTGAGAATTATTTAAGTTTCTGAAAGCATAAAAGGGTTTTTTCTTATTTTTTTTTCTTTCCTCTTTTTCTTATGGTATTCTGATTTCCCAAATACTTAATATTTGGGGAAATCTCCTCTTTGTAGACTGTTCTTCTTTTCCATCTTTTTTTTTTCCTAACAAAAAACCTACCAGTTGCATTGCAATGACTCTGCAGAGAATAATCCGTGGTCACTTTTCAGTCATTGGGAATGGCCACCTGCCCTTGATGGCGGCTGCTGACTGCACTAATTTAACCGCAGAGTGGGAATCTGATGAGCTTATTGCAGAAGGCAACACGTGTTTGGCCCAGAAGCTGCTACCTAATGAGTGACATTAGAAAAGACAAGGTCAGATTTATTTCTTGGAGGCACACGGCTGGAGTGGAGCCAACAAAAGTCGCAAGGGAAATTCTTGTTAAATATTAGGGGATAACCCCCACCCCCCCCACCCCCATGATTCACACTGAGGATAGTCAGACACTGGAACTGTGGAAGCTCTATAATTGAAGATGATCAGAACTCAGACCTCTTGCTCACAGCCAAACTAGAGCCACTTCCAGTATTGGTCTTTCTCTGAGTGCTGGGGTTGGACTGGGTGACCTCCAGAGGTCCCTTTCCACCTAAATTGCTCTACAGTTGTAACGTCTTGTTGGTTTCTCTCCATGCAAGGTAAATGTTTATCACCCAGAGAAGACAATATCAGTAATTTCAACACTTTTTAGTCCCCCTGCACTCTTTTCATCTGCACAGTCGTTATTCAAGATCCATCGTGTCTTGCTGTCATGGGAGACAGTCATTGTAATAACTTTCAGAAAAAAAAATCAGCGTAATTATGGGTGCTTAATACTCTACCCAGAAAAAAGAGGGAGGGTGGGAAAGCTGTTCTTCTGTCCTAGGAATTTCACTGCTAGTCTTGCCAAGTCTCACCCACATGCGATTATGCATTCATCAAACACTAACATTTACCATTCCTTTTATTTTAAAATAATTTAATAAAATGTGGATGTTATGATATCTGCCAAAGATAGCATAAGGGACTATGGGATTATATAAATAGGTTACTGACAGTGACTCAATGACCAGTTCTTCAGTACTTCCCTCATGCTAATTAACTTGTCTTATCCCTTATACCGGGTTATGGGATGGTGTGACTGATACGGTATCAGGTAATGTTGAAAGAAATACTCAAATATTAAGAAGGGCTGAAGGAAAGATGGTTTGTGGTGATATTCTCCAAGGCTATGACTGATCTCATGTATTAAGTGTTACAGGCAAATATCTCACACAGTAACATCTGACAGTCCAGATAGCAAATATCCTGTTTTGGAAATCGTCATTTCTCTGGATAAGATAGTAGACTTGCAAATTTGGCAGGATCAGGTGCATTGACTGCATTTACTTGGCCCACAGGGGTCAACCAGGTAACAGAAAAAAGGGGAAAACGTTCAGACGTTGTCTGGACACAGCACAAAGATGCAACTTCCCATCCCTTTCAGTAAGCAGTTAGAGTATAAATGCTGTGATTTTATTTTTTTATATGTAAGTATTTTTTTTATCCTAAATAGCAAAGGAGTGGTTGTTCTCATTACTCTTATAAATGTCTGATCTTTACTGGAATCCTACTGTCTCCTTGCACACAACACATTATCTGAAAAGGATAGATGTAACATGTTTGACATTTTCAAGCAAAAAATAAAGACTTTTAATCCAGATGATGTGGACAACTTTGCTGCTGCTGCCATTTATAGATTCAGAGATGAGTAAGTAGTACATCCAGCAGGGATGAATGATGGCTAAAATGGCAGATTTTGTGACGGACTTCAAAGCAGAGAAGAGTTCTCTGGATGTGATTCCCTTGATATTTTAGCACTTACAAGTCTGACTTTTATAAGTGTAATGTGGCTGAGTGAAAGGCCAAGAAATGTATACATCAATATTTTTTTGTTGTTGTTGCTGTGCTCATTTTAACCAGGAGCACTAAACTCTGTTGTTCTTCCTCTCTTCCCAGTTTCTGCTATCTTTTTATTCCTTTTCCTCCGCCTCCTTTTCTTTCTTTGGTCCAAGAAGAGGGATGGAAGGCAGGAAAAGGAGAATTATCCCCAAATCTTATTGGATCCCCTAGAATCTTATTGGAGTGATAGAGATACAAGATCTCTGTATTTCAGACCTTAACCAGGTCATAATAGAAATGAAGTCAATGGCACCATAAGCTAGTGCAGACCAGTTGTGCAGTAGGAAATGCTGTATCTTACACTTGAGATGTTGTGTCCTGACACGTTTTTTCCATTGCTTCTTCCATTTCTATGAGTCGTTGAATGAGAAGTTTCTAATTACAGAGTTAGAATGGATATAAAGGTTTTCTCTTTTTTCCTTCAAATTTTCACGATACCCCCCTTGACAGTTCATATGGTTTAGTTTCAGGTAGTCCTGCAAGGAGCAGGGAGCTGGAGTCGATGATCCTTATGGGTTTCTTCCAACTCGAGATATTCTGTGATTCTGATTCCGACCCCCACTGCTGTGCTCTGCAACCACAATGGTTGACACCCAGCTGCAGAGCAAAGCCCAGAGTACCTGAGATTATTCCTAGCTATTCTATTATTCATTAATTATCTGGTGGTAAATAGGCTGAAAAAATAGGTAAAACTAATTTGATAATTATAAGTTAATAAAACCCTGAAGCTGCTTACTCAGAAGTCAGTAACCATAGATATACACTGTTTAAGTAGTTTAAATACACAGCACCGTTCATTACTAATGCAAATTCATAAAGGAGATAATGATGGTACAGTTATACAGAGAGAATACATGTTATCTTTTTTCTGCAGATAATTTTTATTTCCAGAAATCTATTAAGAAATACCAATATTCAGCTGTGTAAAATCATTATAGGGCCTTTTGTATATAGAGTGGAGGCTTGAAAAACAATTATGCAGAGTTGTTGGACTGGGGAGGAAGACTAATTAGATCCCTAATAAGACACAGGGTGAGGTGTTTTTGAAGAATCACCAGAGGAATTGTACCGAGCCCCTCCTGAGCCCTGGGGCACAGGCTAAAGCAGACACAAGGTGGATGAAGAGCTCCCTCAAGATAGTGTTGGTGCAGCTTCACGGCAGGGCCAAGAGAAGAGCTACGAGCTCTTGCCGCGATGTAGCAGCAGGGAGAAGAATTGACCTGCACAAATGTCTATGGGGACAGTCGGGGCCGGGGGGAAGAATGCTTGTGAGAGGAAGAGTAGCAATAGATTTTATTATATTGCTTCTCCAGGTGTCCCTATGACTTGGGTATAGAGGCTTGGATTTGCAATATCTTGGCGGTTAAGGATCCGAGGCCAACATTTGCTCTGTCATAAAAAGTGGAACTGGCATCTCCGCAGATACCAGCACAAATTCATGTAACTCTTAAATTCTCACCTAAGCTTTCTATGAGATTTCAGAGAGGGCCAGGGTGATATTACAAGTCTAGCTGCCGACTTTCTGCGCTTGAATGCGTCTCACTGAGTTCACACACAGCAAAAATTAAAATGTTAGAAGAGAATGAGAGAAAGAAAGTGAACTTCAAGGCCTGAATAGTTGATATTCTAATATTCATTAAAATTCAGTAATTATCTGATTGTATCTATTAATTCTGGCACATTAGGTTGCTTCAATCTTTAAATTCTACATAAATTTTTATGCCGATTAATTAAAATAAAAGGAACTACACTTTACAGGCCTTCTTTATCCTTAATCCTTTTTTCCCCTTACCTGAGTGCTTCCCTTTCAGGCAAGGGGCTATCATTTACAGTGAATCAGACACCTCCCAAATGGGATGATCTCTTGAGAAATGAGACTTTGCAACAGGAAAAAAAAAAAAGGGAAAATGTTTCATGTTTCACTTTCATCTCCAGAATGGCGACCTTAATAAGTGAGCTCCTGAAAAGAAACACCTGCATCCCGAAATCAAGCATTCAAGGCATCACCGTGGTGATCCAGTTCACCTGTGATAGGAATTGTAAAGGAAAAAACATCTTGTAAATAATATTTGATACCTTTGCCGTAGGGCCTTGGGGTTGAGGGTTGGATTTCTCTTGTCCATGTGCAGTATTATGGATTAGTTCTAGACAATGTTGTCTTTGGACCATAAGAATCCAAATAAAATAGTCAGGATTTCCCAGGGATACCGCTGCAAACTGGATTGGGTATTGTGCAAAATCAACACAAAACATTTTAGCCAAAATATTTATAACACTTATATATGTGTGCGTATATAAATTTCTATACATAATGATTCATTCAGGGTAATTAGTTCATAAATAAAGATCGGAGGTTTTTAGTGTGAGCTTTCCCATGGGTAAAATGGGGATAATAATGCTTCTGTGTTATTTGTAAAGACCATTTTGGTCGGTCTGCCATTGAGGAGTGCAAAGGAATTGTAAGGTATTATTTATCATTTTATAGAAATCTCGGCTATCACTGAACTGCAGCCACCAAAGGGGAGGAAATATGGTGGAAAGCCATACCTAACCTAACACGACTTTCCAGATAAGTGCAAGTCTTCCAAAGCAAACCACTCATTTTCCCACGTTACACCTCAAGGGAAAAACAGAAAGAAATTGTCAGATCCATGGGAGGCATGTATACCAAAGGCTACATATAATTGCATGTGCAGCATTTACATGTAACTTTTTTTGTTTATGTCACAACCCACTAGACAAACACATAGTTTTAGTTCACATCATCATTGTTGCAAATACTCAATAGGATGGCATAGATAAGCTATTATTCTTGGTCTTGTTAATTTAGCATTTTTGCAAGGTATTTATGCATTTTATATTTTATACTACATCAAAAATTACAGCAATGGCTAAGAGAAAAAAAACTCCAAAATACATACATAATCTGTGCTCTACTATTCATATAAAATTCAGTAAACTAGTTTCCCTTTCAAAACTACTGCAGCCACCTTTTTGAATATAGGTGAAGTGATACCTGATGATTTTTTTATATCCATGCAATTGAACAAGCTTTGCAAGTTTTAGCAAAAGCAGATTATCTTCCCATCCATGTGTACAGTTCCGGGGTTGGTCTGCAACTTTGGTATTTTGATAGTAGCCCATTTCTAATTGATTTACTGTTTGTTTCTAGCTGAGACACCATAGAAATGTAACTCTTTACACTAGTATTTAGGACTTACATTGAAGAAATAATAACAGGTCTGTTTGCCAGCTGATGGAAACCAACTTAAGGAAATTGTGTCACATCGGAGCTTTTTTTTTAAAACTCAAAGTGTGTACTTGCTCTGTAGTCATTCAAGGGGAAAAGCATGAAATGATCATTTTATGTGAACAGTCTTAGGAGTCACCCGTCAAAAAGATGGAACAAGGGTCTACTTGGATTATAACACACTCTCCCTTGCACTTTAATACAATAAAAGAGTTGTATTTAAGTCGGCTCATAACACTTGAAAAGTAGTGAGAAGAAATCTCATCTAAGCATTATTAATTCGCCTGAAATTTACACTCTTTGCCAGAATTGAAATTTTCTTTATTTTTCAATTTAGAGACTAAACGTGAGAACGCCCAATTATATACAGTTGAGAAGATGAAGATAAAAGATAATAGGATAATATCCAGCAGGAAAGGGGCACAGGGTTGTGATGGGAGCATCAGGTAGCTTATTCCTTCTTCGTTTGCACACGTCAATACATTCCCTTTCTAACAGCACAACAAAGAAAAGTATCAGTAACCTTAAATTACTTTTGTGGTCTTTACAGAGCATCTTTCTAAAAGCAAAATAAATGGAATCCGCTGGGTACCCAAAAGGAAAAAAAACATCCTAACATGTTTTGTTCTGCTCAAGACAAAATACGCTAATCCAAACTCAGCCCCTTCTATCGTTGTTTCTGTTGCCTGGCGGAAACCTCAGAGCAGCAGAAAGAGCGAGTGGCTGGGCAGCTCCCGGTGAAACGGGAGCAGATTGGGTGTTTGGGAAGAGAGAGGCTGAGAAGCCTGTGGAAAATGGGAATCTGGTCTTAGCTGCAGGAGATCCTCACTCCAATGTAGCCTGAGACTTTAAAGTCAATGGACTTGCTCTCAACTTAGGCTGGGCAATCATGGGCAAAAATTTGACCAAACCCTAAGAAGTAAGAGTTGGGTGAGGTGCAGCTTTTTTTATAGCAACGGTTGAGGCTGGCATGCACCCTTTTTTTCTTTCCGATTAAGAATAAAGCCATCTTCTTGTTTTGTCAGCTCTGTTTAGTGTGTTGCAGTAATAGTCAGACTTGTATTAAACTGTCTTAAAAAAAAAAAAAAATACACACACACAAAAAAGCAAGCATGCACACACAAAAAAGAAAAAAAAAACCTAAACAAAAAAATTCCAAACAGTTTATGTTTCTGAATGGATGAATCAGATTCCCAATCGTTCTCATAGGTTTATTGTCCGTGTGACACTCTGGCTTTAACTTAAGTAGTCTTGATTCAGCTGATATGGTGCAAGGTTCACAAGCCCCTATCTTCTTTAATTAATTATCAAAAAGTTGTATTTTTCATACAGGTATGAGGATACAAATATTTTGTTTTTAATTAAAGTAAGCATATTATACACTTACAGAGCTTTTACTTTTAACATCTGTATAAATAATACATAGTACTGCAAAAAGGCTAGTTTTCCTTTCCATAGATCTTTTTCAGAGAAATTATATTGGTGACGATCTAAGAGCCAAGCCCTTGAACAATGTGCTTTCCCTGACTAGGCAGGTTTCTAATACATTTTCTGCAGAGATGTTTGGGTCCTTGCCACTGTTGGCTGGTTTGTAAAGTCATTATTATAAAAATCAGTGTTTTCAGCTTTTTAACATCTGTAGGCCCTCAAGAATTTTCCAAGTGAGGTATAACCACTTTCATAAAGAGTTTAACCTACTGAAAATATATTTGCTTTTTTGAGTTGCTTCTCGCGTGAACCACAGCTTGAAAACCACCGCATGGATCCCTCAGCAGGTCATTTCAGGCAAGTGCTGCGGTAGCTGAAGAGCAGCAGGCGTACTTGTTTTATAAAAGATCTCTCAAATTTTACTGTTTCATGCTTACATATGACCAGCTGAGAAGCAGAGTAGGAAAATATGCCCTCATTTCTACGACTGCAGGAATTGCAAGCAACAAGATTCAGTAAAGGCAAATGTGTCATTGAGCTGCTCAAGCTTGCAAAAGCAAATAATTGATTAATAGTAATTAGGAAAAAATGCCTAGAGCTTCCACATCTGCTTTACTTTTCATTCTCCTACCTCTAAGTCCATCTGCACATGTATGTGTTCTGTTTCTCCTTGTCTCGAAGAAACCAGCTAACCCTTTCTGGAGTCTTACATCATCTTCGTATTTTAATTTCTTGTTTTCCACACTAAAGTCATGAATCGCAGAGGCGGCAGCGTTGTGTGACTGCTGTGTTTCCAGCAACATGCACCTACAAAGAAGTTTGTTTATTGGCAAGATGGGATAAATGCACACAGGGATACGTGAACGTGCCCATACCAGCTTCATTATCAGCACAGGACCAGGATGAAGACCATTCATTAACTTTTTCTTCCGTTACTGAGTGGCCAGTCTGAACGCGGCTAGAAGTGACAAACTGAATTGCCCTGGGATCCTGCCTAGCTACTTTGGAGCAAACCTGTTGTTGGTGTCACCCAGGAAGAACTGGACGTGTTCCTCTCTGCGCGTGCAATGCGATTCAGGCTTATCCAAGCAGGGTAGTGGTTGATGATAACAACAAGATTTTCTCGTTGTTATTTTCTTAAAAAACCATCAACTAGACTCAGCTGTAGCACCTGTGGGCTTTATGTATTGCAACCATAGCTAGAAGTCCAAATAATCACTAGTGTAGTACCTCAATAGTTAAAACTGCAAAGACCACGTTTGCTGTGACCTCACACACACCCTCATTGAAACTTCAGCTGAGAGCCGGTGACAAAGATGGCACTTTAAAATCAAAAGGCAAGTGACCTTCTCATTGCTTCTGATTCTTTACCTAAGGGTGAAATCACAACTAAATGGTATTTAGAGGTGTGGATGAAAGCTCATAACAGCCAGCTGACAGATCAGAAAAGTACAATTTACTTTGCAAAATCAAAATTTTTTTAAGATCTAATGTATGATGATAAGGACTAGTCCACACAACTAAAAGTAGTGCAGTAAAACGGTCCAGCCAGAGCTCAATGAAATAAAGATGAGCTGACCTGCGGCTACGCATTTTTGCTAGAGGCTTGTGGGCTTCAGAAATGGGATCTCGTCTAGTGAACAATCAACTTTCTTCTGCCTGAATTTTAGATTACATTTGATCAATTAATAGAGATTTTTTTAAATTTTTTTTATTTTTTTTTTTAACCAAGGAGTAACTGAGTGGAATTTTATGTGGAGTTCCCAAGCTATCTTTTTAACCCTGTAGAAATAGAAAAAAAAATAAGTAGAAGTGGGACTCTTTTAATTGTTAACCAACACTTTTAAAAGTACAAAAATGACTGCATGTGAGGTATTTCATCTCTTCCAAAGGAGGCATATAATTTCTTACCTTAAGATTCAATATACTTGGACTGGTCAGTTTTGAGAGCAGCCAGAGAAGATGATTGCGTAGTTACAATAATTGCTTTTTGCTGCAATCAGTAACCAAAGCCAGTAGATGAACATCTTTAACTTTTCATTCAAAGTGCAGATGAAACTATTCCTGCAACCATAGGGACACCTCATATTCATTCTGTAATCTGAACAATACATTTCAGTGCTGTCTCCTGGTTTTACAACTGTTTCTTTGAACTCCATTATAAGAAGGACAGAAAGTGCCACCTGTGCAGGGATAATGGCTCCTCAGGATGGAGAAAGCCACATGCCGCCGAGCCATTGCCAGCAGGGATGAGGGACAAGTTTGATTTTCTTCTCTCTCATCCTTTGCGTGTGGGATGCCCCATGATAACCTTTCTGAATCCTTCCCAGAGCCTCCTTTGTCTGTGACTTCCCAGCTGGTGGCCTCCTCCAGCCCACCGTGAGGGACAGCCATCCCCATGGCTTTTCTGATCTCTTCAGGCCATGTCTATTGAATCTGGCACCCCGACAAGGCGAGAGCATGCTTTCCACATAGGAAAGCGTTGGTTATAAGGCTGGACTGGAAACAGCTGGTGGAGTTCAGAGATTAAATCAGAGCAGGGACAAATGCTTTTGCTCGGAATGATCTTCTGGACCTCTTTCCTGTGCCACGCAACTTAACGTCAGCGTTGGGACTCGCGTGTCTGATGTGATTGTGATAATGTGACACCGCGATCTCTTCCCACTACAGTTGTGACTATCATTTCTATCTGCAAAACTGAGGTATTTCTTTTTTTAGAGTGTTTAAAGAGATTTTTTTTCCTAAACTTAAGCTATTTATGGTCTAATTGTATACTTCTTGGCATGTCTATTTATTGACATGACATAGCATCAAAATACCACACAGGCTCAGGAAAAAAAAGCATTAATATTTCAATGTGCTCTTACTCTAAAGATATGTGATTCTTACTTCCCTTTGATTGGATAATTCTGATTTGGTTACAAGATGAATTTGGCCCTCACCATAATGATTACATAAAAAGCTCTTTTACAATGGGTTTTCAGTTTTGGAAGGAAAGATAGAGGCTTGGTCTGTAATAATTGTAAAGAGGTCCGTGCAGAAAGATAGATGCTTTCAATTCAGTTGCTCTGAATTTTTCATATTCTCCTTGCACTGCTCCAGGTGCATATATGGAAGGCATTTTTCCCACTGGAGTTTTGGTGCCAATGTGATAAGAATGTGAGGACTGATCATATACACTTTCCTCGTCATTTATGTATAACCACTTAATTAAGTTATTATGAAGTTGTCTTTTTTTCTTCCTTAGTGGCAGTGAGGATGCAATTAATTTTCTTAGCCTTTCCTTTGTAACCAGGATCTCTGACATAGTGTTTCCCTGCCAAAACTGCTCTTTTTCAAAAGACATTATATTATCCACAAGATATTCTGTGATGACCAATTCAAAACTTACCCTAGGTAAAGCTGCGCCGCTAACAAAGCTTCCTTTTTTTGATTTATATTCAATTTTTCTGGCAATATACCCTAACAACCTGCAGTATTTCTTTTCTCCTCCTCTATCATGAGTTGCAAGGCAAAGAAATTGCTTAATCTTTTGTTTTTACTTGCTTTTCTCGTGTATCTCTTACTGTTCTAAATTTCCCTCCAAGAATTTTTCTCCCAAGGCCTTTTTCCTTTAATTATTGCCACTTATTGGTCCGGTAGTCAAAAAGTACAGGATGAAGCCTCTGACAGAAGGCTGGCACCTCCATTGCCAACAAAAAGCTGCCCTGGGAATGATAGAGCCCACACATGGACTGTACACAACAGCGTCAGTTTTGCTTCTCTGGACTCACGTGCCCACATGGCAAAACACCATCCAGCTGCTAAAGGTGATCAAAAAGAAAATCTGTGTTCTTAGGAAAAGAAACAATAGGAGAGTTGACACGTCACTACCTATTTTAATGCCTCCTTTATTCTGAATAGGACTTTTCAGTCCTTGTCAAGGAAGACTTTCATGTTTTAGGGCTAATATTCAAGGGTTTTCTCCTTTCCATACACTACATTTATCTAAAAGGAAAGACTTCCCTCTGGATTTTCCAGATCTCCTCCATTCGTTTACTCTCTGTTACATCATTCCTTTCTAAACAAATGTGACTTCTATTTTAATAACTCACCCCATCTGGGGTCAGATTAAGTCATTCATCAGCTTACATTCTGTTTGGCAAAACCACCACACTTCTTAAAATATTTGTTTAATACTACAGTGAGAGAAGGTTCGTAATCCTCAGACCTCAGTTGTGAAATATTAATAACAGAAATCACTTTGTAAGAGGTGAAAGCTTTTTTTGACTCAACAAGGTCTCACAAGAACATCAGAAATTATAAAGAAATTTGGATCCTCCAAAACTGACAAAAATGAGCAACGAGCAGGGACCTTGTGTCTTGCAAAACATTCAGTATTCATCCACCTACAAGAAAATAGGGTAGTAACAAGTGTCTTGCAAATAAAGTGTTTAAACCCTTAAAGTATTTAGGACATAAAGCCATTTCCTATTTCCTCATTTGGAAATTCTATCTTGGTTGGAAAGCTACAGTAAAACACCCCAGACTGACTCTCAAAATACCATGCACCCGTATTATTTAATTTCATATAATGCCAGTCTGTGGGTGTATAGTTTATTTTTCTCATAATTTTTTTTATTTTCTCCTCAATCTTGAGTTAATGCCACAAATAGATTTTTACCTCTGCACATCTTACGGATGTTAAATCCCTAAAGATGATGGGACTATAACTTAACACTTGACTTTAAAAGTATGATTGTGCTTAAAACTAATCTTGATAAATCACTGTTTTCATTGAAAAGATACAAATACTTAATGAAAAGTACACTTAATACAAATATTTAACACTGGAAAATATTGGAAATCAGATGTTGATCAGACCGCAAATTACTAAAAAAATAATTTAGAACAAATGTTTTTTGCGCTGGGTTTCTACAAAATGTATTTGTTGGTAGTATAAATTTCCTGAACAGTTTTATAGTTTACAAGAAGGCAGTTTAGAATCGCACAGAGGAATGATGAGGTCCTCTGTGCAGTGGAGTTACTCCCTGCACTTGGATAAGCTACTTTTGCTTCGTGGTCTCCTCCTGGGTACTGCACTCGGTGCTTACCCAAGTACTGCATCGCTTCTGGTTGAATGCCATTGACTCCAAAGCCACCAGCATGATCTTGGTGCAGGCGTACGCTGTCTGACATGGTCACAGCATCTGGTGAAGGTTTGAGGCTTCCCCACTGGTCTCAACTGCGAGTCTCACATGGGTCAAAATTTGAACCCAACACTTGTCCAGTCTGCTGGGCTCCCAGAGCACGAGGCAAACACGCCATCCAAAAAACCCCTCTCATGTGCTGCCAGCTGGCCAGAAGCTGACACCATCCTTCTGGTTCACCTGGGTGGTGATGGAGCATCCTTTGGGGCGATATACTCAAAAAGGCAGTTGTGAGTTCAGCAGAGAGGAAAGAAGTGGAAAGGTTGCCCTACAATTCACTTTGTGGTTTGCAGACTGATTGCCTTAATGGCATTCTCATTAAAAGTTCTTGCTGTGAAATGCTCTTTTCTTTCTCTTTCGGAATTCTCTGCATTAATAATTAGTAGCTCCTTTTGGAAGTTATTTATAGAAAGTATTGTTTTTGTGTCACTTCATGCTAGACAAGACAGAAAGCACTGTACGGATGCACGCACAGAGCAGATCTGTTTAACATTCTGCTAAGAGTAGAGCTACCGAGAGATCAGGTACAGACAAGGAAAACCCAGGAAACTCCTTCCTCCTCCCAAAACTACTACGCTGTTCTAGCAGCAAAGTGACTGCACCTAAACCGCGGGAAGGTCGATCTCCTCCCAAGGCTTCCAGCATCTTGCCTGGCACCTGGGAAAAGCTCTCCGTCCTCTCCCCATTCTCCAAACCTGCGGAAGGCTTCATTTCCCCGCATTGTGAAGCTGGCCTCCTTCTTTAAGTGCGTATGTGCATGTTCAAATTAAAAACATGGCATTTAGTTCATTAAACTCATGCCAGGAAAAGCACACAGAAAGCAAAAAGTGGCTGAGTGGAGCCCCCAGGAAGGGAGGGGAGGAAGGAGTGCCGGAGAGAGCGGTGCTGGCAGCAGCCTGTGCGGGGGTGACAGATAACAGCCATGGGAAAAGTTTAATTTTAGATAGTGGGAGCAAATCACTGATTCACTTGGGGAAACAGGGACTGCAGAAGAACTAAGGCATGTGGAAACAGCTGCATCGAGTAGGGTTAGCAATGAGAGGAGGAGGAGGACAGGCACAGAGGCCCACGAGTGACATTGCCAAACCACCTGAAAAGGACTCCAGCATTAGTAGAATGGGTTGGCCATCATTTGTCCCTTGGAAAACACGGTATTAATCCTAACTCCTGTCTTCCAGCCAGAGCATGATATATACGCAGCATTGAGTAAGGCTTGTAAACACAAATATAACGAAAAGACCCACTGAAGTTGATACACTCCATTTCTGTGCGACCTCTCCTGTCCATCTGCGAGCCCGTCCTGGTTATTCTTCTTTTCTTTTCCCGAGGAAAAGAAATGCTTTTAATTCAGTCCTATAAGAGGCAAAGATGCTTCCAGGGCAGCAACCTCTGTGCCTCCTGATAGACAGAGTCACACAGAACAAAGAGAAGAAAGAGTTTGATAATAATAAGTAATTATAATTACAATTAGCACATATTTAGTGCTTTACATTTTCAAAGCACTGTACAAATATTAGCTAATGAATATTTGGTAAGCAAACAGATTTCAAGCTTCTAGAAGGATTACTATAAACTATGAGGAAAATACTTTACAATATTTGGCTGACTTTCTCTGGCTCCTACGTTACAAGGTTGTTAGGCTTTGCTACGCCTGTAGCTTAATCATAGTGAGCCATTTGTATTTGTTACTCCTATAGTATTTAAACACTGATGGATTTAATTAGAACTTAAGGATTTGGGGGGTGTAGAAATAAGCTCTTTGAAGCAGATTTAAAAACAAACACTGTGCGAGTGATGCGGGCAAACATTTTACCCCCCCTTTTTCTTCTTGTTTTAGTGCCCTGGAATATGACCAGCCTTAGGTCCCAGGTAGAATAACCCAATTTCACCCATATCTGAATGGTTTGCCTGAAGTTGACCCAAGGGTCTCCAATCTATTCCACATTTGGCAACTTTGGGGATTCCCACTGGACATGGATGCTGAGCAACCGTTTAGGACAAGAGGTTTGGTTAGAGGGACCGTCCCATGGTTGGTCTTCTGCACTTCCCGCTGGGAAGCTGCAAAAAGTGGACTGGGCATATTCAGAACAGATATTTGCGGTTATTTTGCTATTGATGAAGTTGTGCACATCATTTGAGGTAATAGAAACCCAGTTAACACCATCATGGGTATCACCTTGTAGTAAACACAGAGGTGGTGTAATTGCTGGTGTGAGCTGCCGTCTCCTCCGGAAGCTGAGGTTAGCATCGCTCCTTTGCGGGAATCCTACCAGCTAAAATAAACCAGAGGAACATACCTTTCCTTTCCAGCCATCCCAGTGATACACCAAATATTGGGTCAGATATTTCTCTTTTATCATGGATGGAATTGTTTGTGCTTCATAGTATTGGTAATGAGAGGAAAAGCAGACGCATAGACATAGTGACTGCACCCGAACCTTTCAGAAGATCTAGTAACTCTTTGAAGTTCAGCCACCCAAGTGCTCACTAAGCCAAAACCCTCAGACTTAAAAATTCTGATGTATATAGTCAAGTTCTTCTAATGAGATTTCTTGATGGCTGTAATTGGCCGCCTCTTTCCTTGTTTTTGTCCTTGACTTTGAAGTTTTGATTCATTACCTTGTGCAAATTCCCCTCCGCGCCATGACAAACAATTTCATACCAGAGATTCCTCTGTTTCATTTGTATCCAAGTTGCCTTTTTTAAGCTAGCACACTCTTATCTCTTCGTAATCAATTTTCTACTTTCTAAATACCCACAGTTTTGGCACCTGGATAGTAAGCTTTCTTCACGTGAAGTGATTAAAGTATTCAGCTTGCTCTCTTCCTTCCTTCACCTTGTCTGCTTCAGTTTGTGCTTTGAGCAGTAGCTGGGCAGTGTATATATCTTGCTTCTTAAATTCTGCAGATTGTGTGTGATCTCTATATTAGTTTCTCTTCCAATCGCCTCTGCTTCACTATCCTTGCACAATATGCACTCAGCATCTGCTTCTGCCATTGCCTCTGAAAGCAGAAGTGATTTCTCCTGCCAATTTTCCACTATCCAAAAAGAAACTGTTCTTTCAAGGCTTGATCTTGTTGTGTGCTTTAAAGTCGGTAATAATATAGTCTACTCGACATGTTACCGAACTGGGGATAAAACAAGAAACACGGATAGAGCAGCCAAAATATTTAATAACAAACTCTAATATGCACTCTGCTTGACGGGCCAAGGGAAATGGCACATTTCTTGAAATGACACCAAGCTCTGCAAGAGGCAATCCGCACCCCAGGCACCCAGGCCAGACAAAAGGGTATTGGACGTAGAGCCAGGCACAGGCACAGATCTGTTTTTCTGACATTTTTAAATAGTTATTTCTGGTTGACCAGAATTTTAGTTATTTCCAATCACCAGTGCACAGAAAAGTAATTTTTCCACATATTTTTGATAGGAAACCTGTCCTATGTCGCAGGGATGTTTTGATATTCTGGAAAGTTCACTTCAATTTCTTGTATCTCTGCTTCCTGTATCAGAGTTTGACATCTATTTAGAGTGTAAACCTTCGAGGCTGGGACAGTCTCTCACTTATCATAGGGGAAAAATAAAGAATACATTGTTATTATGTTATCTGGTAGCAACGTATAAAGACAATGCACATGTAGGATGGAAACTGATTTTCTCTCTGGCTAGAGTTCACATATAAGGTTTTCCTAATAGGAAAGTACGTTTATTCAGTGCCTGGCACAGTGAATCCCCAGTTCGATGTAAAGGCTTTCGGGGTCTACATTCATACAAATGACCTGTCATAAACAGCTGCTACACTTAATTTTAGATAGGGATGGAGCTGAACACGGGAAAAAAAAATGTAACTAACCAAAAATCAAAGTGAAAAATGAAACTAAAAGGTGTTTGGGGTGGTGGTGGTTGTTTTAACATATTGACTGATTTTTTCCATCACTGTCATTTCTCCTCTGCTGTTTGGGATGTCATTGATGCCCACATAATGCAAAAAGGTAATCCAAAACTAAGAGGTGATCTTTTACGTATTTCCAGTTAATTGGAAAGATAAAGCACCATAAGTGCTTAATCAAAAGTGATTTTTCTACCTTACTTTTGGAGGTCCACATAGTCTCGAGGGGCTTTGTAAGTCCCTAGCTCCCGAGAATGCAATGTCTGCATCTTTGCTACCCCACCCCGCCACAACTGGGAGTGCATGATGAGAGTTTGCTGCATTATCCCTTAGACAAGGCAACAAAAGAATATGTGCTCAAAGGTTTAGGAGTGAAAATACAGGAAGAAAGAGTCATACGTGGGAAACAGATTTCATTCCGTCTGTGAAGAGCCAGGTTCAGGTTCAGCCTTTAAAAATCTTACAAAAAGGCAAACTTGATTCTTATACCTGCTGAAATGGTACTAAACTGTTTAGATGGTAGGTATCATCAGGCCGCTTCTCAGCAGGGAGCTCTGATTCATCAGCATCAGGGTTTCCCCAAAGCTTTCTGCCGACATCTTCTACTTAGCTTGGCAGGGACATTGTCAGAGAATAAAAGACTTCTTCCTCATGTCAAAGGGCTGGCATTCATCAAGATGATAATACTTTTTACCTAGAGCACCTTTTAGATGAGGTTCATGAGGCCTGTAAAGAAGATGATGATAAAGAGAAAAATGTTGCAGGATTTTTTATTTTATTTTTGGCACTAAAATTGATACTACGTGAAATGAAAGATTTTTCTTTTATAAGTTCCCTTTGGCTTTTACTTTATAAATATTCCTTGGTTAAGTCAGTGAACTGGTTTTCACATAAAGCATAATCCAAAGCCTGTTAAGGTCAACAGAAAGCTTCTTATTAATTTCAGCAGGCTTTGGATGGAGCTCCAAGTGCAAGACTGCTCACTGAATCAAACAAAAACTTTCTGTATTGCAAAAGCGAGATTCACACCTTGCAGGATCAAGCACTTCATGATGAGGATAGTCTAAAATGCAGTAAATCTTCTGTGAATCTTTCTGCTGATTGTTATGGGCTTGGGATCAAGTATGTTGTATCCAGCCTGCAAAATCGAGAGTGTTTTCTGACAGTGCTGGGCATTTCGTACTTTCACCTTCAGGGAAAACGGAAAATATGCGATGTCCTAAAAAAGGGGGCTTTCTAACCCTGCAGGCTGAACTGATGTATTATAGGAAGAAACAAGAGTGAAGCGTTGCAGCCACAGCTTGTTACATCCCTACAAATCCCCTCGAGATCCCCACACCCAGCACTAGCCATCTTTACCGTTCATGTGCAGGGTTTTCTCCTTGAGGCACGGAGTGTCTAAGTGGTTGCAGTATGACTATGTGGTCATTTTTCACATTTCCTCCCCTAATTACCCTTTGTTCCTCTGCTTTATAACCTAATGATACTGCCTCCTTCAGTTTCTCCTTCCATTTGTTAGTTCCTGGCTCCTGTTTCAATACAGCCATTAACCCAAATCTGCTCCACGCCTTGACTCAGCCGCAGGAACAGCTGAAAAAGGTCCTTCCAAAAACCAAGGCAGGCTAGTGATGCCCTCGCTTTAGTTGTTGTTGGGTTTTAGGGTATATTTAGGTTAAGATATGGAACTAAACTAAGCTGTAGTTGGAGAGAATAAAATGAGTTTGAAAGGTCTATTTGTCTCTTGTCAAGGAAGAAATCTCCTCCAGAAGTATCAGAAGAAAATGAAGAAGCAGCAAGTTTTTTGCATAGTCCATTGACAGAGCAGCCTATTAATAAACTGTCCATCGCAAAATATGTTTTAATATCTAATTTGTCTATAAAAGCTAAGTTGTCTGAATGCCCATAAGTGATCAATAACTCCATTGTTTCCTTTCATTAAATTTTTATTTTCATTTTTTAAGCTGCAGTTTAAGGAAGAACTGGAGAGCTGCTTGTTGGGCTCAATCCTTCACGCTTTTCCGTGGGAAGCATGCAGACACTGGTCCAGAAAGGACTAGTCTCTAAGAAATCAGTGATTTATAAGAAAGTTTTGAGAAAGCTGGGTGAATGTGACTTGCAGAAGAGACGAGTTCTCCCATTATCCTACACTGGTAAAGGCATCTATCAGCACCAGATGAGAGAAAACTGGTGGGAAATCTCTGCCACTTGTTAGTATCAAACTGGATAGGGTGTGTGGGAGCTGGGTTTAGTCCTCTTGGTTAGCCAAGAACAGCAACAGAAAGAATTATTAGGTGCTTTGAGTGATTTATCACCGCTAATGCTCCCAGATAAGCTAACCTGTTTGCAGTCCAACAGAGCCCGATGCTTTGCATCAACTTGTTCCTCCTTGCATGGCCAAGATAATGAGGTCTTGGACCTTCTAAATGAACTCCGATTTCAATGAAAGTTTAGAGGGCAGCAAAATGCTTTCATGGGCAAATGCCTAATTTGCATTTTCTAAGCTCACCTTTTAACCTTGGGATATCTGCTCTCTACAGGTTTAAGCCACAAAGACAAACAGGAGGTCGCTGAATGCCAAAATGTACAGAATGGTCAATTATCCACCTGTGAATCACACTTCTGGTGTATGGACAAGCCTTTGAATCATACTCCCCTGGACTTATTTTAATTCTCCATGAAGCTGGTAGTTACATTTTTAAGCCCCATCCCCGATGTAACTAGGATTCAGTACTTATCCACGCTATTCTAAATGGCACAACCTTCAAGTGACGATATTATGAAAACTGGTTTTAAATGTCTATTAGATTAAACTTCCTTAAATATAGAGCTGTTTACTTTTAATTAGCTATCTCTGTGTGCTTACCCATATTTGCAAAGACATGTTGCAAAGGTACAGCATCTGCCAAGGTTTTGAAAAATGGCATGAAAATAAAGAATAAAAGGCGCAATTACTCGCAGTGAAGACGGATCTCTTCCCCAGCTCCTGCACGTGGGCTCCTCCTGCTCCCCCCGACTCGTGCCTGCCCTCCCCTTGGCGAGGGGAAGGGCTCTGTGCGTTCTCAGCCTGCGGCCTTCAAGGGAATAGATGCTTATCAGCAGAAGTAATAACTTCTATACCAGAGACAGAAAAAATTGCTTCAAAGTGGATGATTGAGAATAACAAAGAACACTAAAGGAACACATGTGCAGCACCCTTTTCCTTAAAAGAAACAATTGGGAACTACAGGTGTTGGTGAGCATAGAGCTAGTCTGTAGCTTATCCTACAAGCCTTGTCCTCCAGAGGGAAAAAGGATGTTATCACATTATCTAGGTGATCTTCTTGATATTTCTTGGATTCCTACAGCACAGCTTTGCAAAACTAGACTCATGTTGCTCATAGATCATGTCTCAGTAAGAGAGGACTTAGCTTCTCAATCAGGTAGATATCTGCATTTCCCCCCCTTTTAAATAACACAGGCAAACCAAAACATCTGCTCTGTCATATACCTGCCATATACCTCTGTCTCCCAGTCTCCATGGGGAGACATTCACACAGACTGTGTACAAAAATATTTTAAAATATATTTTTTCTAGTCATTTTCTCTAATACAATTTAGATCCAAAAATATATATTACTTCACTCACTCCACTTGGTCACTGAAGCTTCTCCTGCAGTTTTGCTTTTCCGACTTTCCTCCTCCTCCTCCCAAACCACCCTGCCACTAGGCAACAACTGGAAATCACAAAATAAAGTGAAATAAAGTGAAATGCGGTGCTGCTGTTTGGGGAAGCAAGCATAAAAGCTTTACAAAAACGGCAGCCTAGTGCCTCAGTGGATGAACACTGGCATTTGGCACTTTGTAATAGGCTAGGAGCCTTGAAATTTATTGTAAACTTAATGCAGTTTTACAGTCTATCTTCAAAACATTTACACAGACAGTAAAAGATGATGGATATTTTCAGAGCATTCCTCTTCCCCAGCAGTTTCCCTTGCAGTAACGCTGCACAAGCAGCGGTGATTTGAAATACATTATTGATGTATCTTTGAAGATCTATTATATGATACCTCATGTTTATCGCTATTATGCAACTGGCTTCTAAGTGTCCTCTTCTATACAAGGCAGAGCCGAGAAGATACGATCGGTATTATTATTATTTGTATTGCAGTGATAGAGGCAGTAACCCAGCAGAGCACCATTGATTTAGATACCCTGCAAAGACACAGGGTGACAGAGTAGTTGCTCTTTACATTTTACTTTTTAAATAAACCAGGAAAACAAGACCAGAAAGAAAGAGATACTGTATATAAACAATCAACGGAGAATGAAGTGCGCAAGAGATAGATGTGCGTCTGCACCAGTAAAGTTAATGAGATCCATACTTTGCATTTAATGGTAGCCTTTCAATTGACTCCTTCGTGATGGAAAGTTGGAGAGGTGAATGAAGAGCTAGATAATTAGATGCCGATACAGAAATCCTGATTGGGAAGGTGGGCAGAGTTATGGGGAAGTTGACTCTTTTATTATTATTGTATCTTGAATGTTTTGCTATACCATGTCTTTAATCTCTTTTCATACACAGTGTGTTTTATGGATTACGTGGCTCAGACATTGTTTTCTTTGCACGCACGCTGTGGTCTTATTTATTCTCGCTAATGCTGCTAACGTCTCTAAAGCCAAGAACTGGATCAAACTTACAGAGAAAAGCGCAATAGATTTTCTGCTAGCGTTGATTTAAGCAGAGGTCCGGGATGTTTCTATAGCCAAGCTGAACCGTAAGCACAGCCTTAGCTTAGCAGGGAATGTCCGTTGGACAACGTTTGCTAGTAAAAGATAACGGCAGAGTGTAAACGTAACAGTATCTTCCAATCACAAAATGAGTTGACAAGAGCAGTAAGCAGGAGAATGACCTGAAATGTTTAAAGACAGCAGCTGGAGCAGAGACCCTTGGCTTTGGATGGGACAAACACTAAATTTTTCTTTTCTCCATGGAAGAGTATCAGTGGTTTTGTAAAGCTAACAGATACAACGGTGTCTTATATGAACTGTCTTGATTTTCTTATTCAGAAGAGTTTTACACACCCCCAAAACCTAACTATGCTTTTCAGCTCTTGCCAGTTTGCTCAGTATTTCTCAGTTCAAGTTATTTTCAACACTTACTGCCAGTCCAATAGTAACTTTCAGCACCATGAAGTGTTAGAGAAAGAAAAGTTCACTGTAGTAATTAAGCAGTAGCCCAACCTCTAAGAAGCCGAGTGCTGTAAATTAGACAAATTCCTGAAATAATAACAGCAGTTCTGTGTCTTGCCTACACCTGCAGCGCTGCAAATATGTGTTTAGCACAGGACACACTCAGCTCTCATGGGGAGCTATGTTCAGCATGGAAATATATGTATTATCCTATTATATTGGGAATATGTGTTAAGTTTATGTACAGAAATAAAATTTCTAGTTTTCCAGTACTTCGTGCAGTGTAGTCCTCATTCTTGGAGCTCTTTCTTAGGCTTTCTACATAACATCCCCGTCCTGCTTGCTTTATGTTTCTGATTTTTTTTTAACATTTCAAAGCATGGCCTCTAAAAAATCAGAGAAATCCCAAAATGCAGCTGCAGTCAGTAGGTTCCCAGGCATGGATTCATCATACTGGTATATAACCTGGGTGTGAAGCAGGAAAGTACAGATCTTACGAGGCTGTTTGTTACAATTTGAAAGCCCGTCATTTTGTGATTCCTTCTTTCATTACATTCTGTACGTTTCGTCATGTCTTTAGGACCAACGCCAAACATCCTCAGTCTCTGAGTATTTTTATTCTATTTGCTCCTAATAGATGACATTTTAATTTTTGTTTTAAGTGTGGCTAATTCTCTTTCCTGAAGAGTCAAGTTGCACGGCTGAATGCCTGTAGGACTGATAGCTGCACAATACACGATGCTGCACCAGTATACAATAGCTGCACATCTACACAATATTTTGATAGCGTGACAGTAGCTGTTGATAATAATGCATTTGTGTCGCAGTTTTGGCTAGCAGTTGTCAGAATACTGGTGAATTTCTAGTTATTACGGAAAATTAGTTTTCAGATGGAGCAATCATGTCCTGGAGCTTCGGGGTACAGGTAATCACTTGGAATCTAATTCAGGAAGGGCCTCAGCCGTGTACCTAATAAATATATGTATACTGGAGTTTATTACTGCAAGGTGATACATTAAAATTGTCACCATCCAAGAAGTTAAAATTCAATATGGTTATATACATTCTCAGGGTGGAAGCTATAAGCTTGCAACTGCTTGTGTGCAAATATGTTTGTGCGTATGTAATTCCTCCCTGGATCAGATCTGATTTTTGGTGTGTCTTTACTATCCGTGTACTATTTTTAGCTCTTCGGGTGTTATAGTAATAGGAATCCATTTAAAGTATGATGTTAAAAATGAAATGATGCCTTAGCCACCATCTAAGTTCATAATTTTTAAAAAATATTTAATGTTCACTGGTAGAGCAGATGGAGCTGTGAATGCTTTTCTGCATGATAATATACTTTGTTTCTGGCTGATGGTGTTGCTTTGTTTCTTCATTTTCTCATTAAACAGTACTCAGGCTGGAAAAATAAGAACTTTAGTACTTTTCAAGGATTTCAAGCTCATAGGCAGGCTAAGCATTATTTGGGGGCAAGTGCAGAGAAATACTGGATTCTCAGATGCCAGGCTATTTCAGTGAATGTCTCTGCCTGCTCAATATTTAGCAAAAAACAAGCTTTCAATTAGTACGAAAGGGCATAAAATATATTATCCTTCTAACCACGTGGAGGAATTAAGGCAGGGGACCCCAGCTTAAGGGATGTCCCATCTCTTTTCTTGTTAATGAGAAATATCCACGCGCCCTTGTTTGAACTTTCAGGTATTTATGTATAGTCTCGTGTCCGTGGATGAGAGGATACACGGGGGAAGTCATTTAACAAATGTGCTGGCTGCCACTCAAAACTTAGCTTTATTCTGCTAATCAATATAGATGTTAATAACAGGATTAGTATTGCAACTGACTCGCCGTACTGCAAAATGGAGCCGTGATAGAAAATTAAGTAACATCTGCTGCATTTTCATCAAATAAATTTTAACGTGATAAAAATAAGCGACCAGTGGGATCCCATTTTGGTTAGCAGAAAAATACAGTAGAATGAAGAAATGGGGCGATTCAGATCACCATTTGTGTCCGGGAGACAAACTTCCTCTCCAGACTCCATTAACTGTCACTGGTTGACAGTTCCGGGAAGCTCCTGGCTTACTCTCCAACGCAAATTCTTGCAATGCTGTTTCTAAGACATAACAGCTTACATGAGCGGTGGTTTTGAAACCTAAATTTGCTTAACCAAGTAGATTTTCCATTTGCTACTACTTTTTCTTTTCTTGCTGATGAGTAGAGAAAGTTTTGCTAGTTGTATATTAAGCTGTATATTAATAAGCTGCTAATTGTATATTAAAGCTGAAAATTTTACCAAGAAAAAACAATGAAATTCACCTAACTTGATTTTTATTTCAAATAACAAGTCCATCGCAGGTGACCGTGGTTACCATTATGTGGTAACTTGGACAATTTTTAGCCTCTTTTGCAAATCTGACAATACCGATAGTCTATAGTAGTTACTGAGGTTCTAAATGATTGGATAAGTGAAATTCAAATGAAAGATATGTACAGAATGCCATAACATATGCCAGAATACTGATTATTATAAGTCACTGATCTATGGTAGAGAACTTTGTGTGTGTATAAAAAACCACCTAAATAGACAGGTACTTCTGGCACCTCTTCCCCCAAGAAGCTTCTGTAGAGACATGAGACAGGTGTTAATGAATATAGCTCATCATCTACCAATGAGATGAGTTTCTTCATTCCATTATATGGATTTCAAAAACAAGAAACAAATTTTTACAGACAAAATTGTGTGAGGCTTAGTTTTAGGGATAAAAACATTGATTATCTACCAGATGGGTCCTGTTTTATTTTTGTATTTAGAAGAAAACCTGTAGACAAATTTGTTTTTGTTTCTCCCAGTAGAAATTTTTGACTATTTAATTAAAGGCCTCATTGCCCCATCATTAAATTCAAAGAAGCATATCTAATGCAAGCACTTAAATGTAATGTCACTTATTAGTCTTTAATGAAGAGAAACTTATTCTTTCTCTAAAGAACAGCTGTAGAAATAGTGCCCATGTCACCCACAAAATTATATATTATGAAGAGTATTAATGCGTATTTAATGACTGTAAAAATATTCCCGTGTAAAAAGGACTGTATTCTTTCTTGTTCGGCTTCGCTCATAAAGGAGGTTAATTAAAGCCAGAGCATCACAAATTCTGTAACACTACAGGTCATTCATCTGTACCAAAGCGTAACAAAATTCTGCAAAATCTCATTGACAGTGATAACATAAAAGTAACTGTTCCAGTGCTCGGAAAAGATCACTCCTCTCTCTTGTAACTTGGCTCTAGCTTTCATGATCCAACAGCCAAGCCACGAAATCCACCATTAAACATGAAATTTATCTAACTCTTTTCATATTATGCTTTATAAATATATATATAATGTAACATGTTTCTAATATTTTGGAGGAAAAAAGGGAACTGTAACTACAGGTTTGAGATTTTTTCCATGGAAATGCCACAAGATAGTGATTAAATGCCATTATGTCATCATTGGGTCAAAAAGCAACTACTAATCTGCATCCGTACTGCAAGGTTATGTATTTGATGTTTAGTTAGCTCAGCATCATTATTTTTTTTTCTTAAATTGATAAATTAGTCAAGATAAAAGGCCAGAGCAGTATCATAGTAAATCTCCCAGGGTGGAGAGCTTATGAACAGTGGGAGATTATCAATACCTCTCAGGTAATATCTGGATACCAGAATAGGGTGGCCAGAAGTGAAACAAAGAGAAAATGTTTCAATAACGTAACCAATAACAAAACCAAATGCTGAGATGCTAATTTGTCGCTCTTTCCTCTAAGCAAGGGTAACGCTGTTATTTCAATTATGAAGACTACACAAATACACAGGTGTAAGGTGAAGCAACAGAATTTCATTCCAAGTATAGAGTTTCTACCATATGCACTGTTTTTATTAATCCAATTTGCCTGATGTAATCCTGCGCATCCTTCTTTTACAAACAACATGCATTTGGTACCCATAGTACCAATATTACCTGGTGCATTCATTTTGGCTCTTTTTCTTATCTTCCTGTCAAAAACTACTGAAAACTTTAACACAGCAGATAGTACCCTGCAACTTCTCTGCTTCCTATTAAGCCCTGATCTCGTTCACAACCATGTCACCTAGAAATTGAGAACAGCCAAACCGAATTCATTTTGTTGCCTTGCGTCATTCAAGCAGCTTCCAACAGCGCTGATGCTCTTCTCTGTACTGGGTGCTCGAATCTGATTTCAGTCCCATAAAAATGAAGAGTTACTCCACCAAAATGTGTAGGTTGCCACCTGTGAGAAGGGAATGAAGACGAGCATCAAAACCCTCGCAGTAAAAATCTGCCCACTTATGGCTCGTTTGAGAACTGCTCCCTGCAGTTACCTGATTCCCTTTAATTATGTGACCTTCTAGTGCTCACCTGTACTTCTCCATATATGAATTTATTCTGGATAACCGTTTCTCTTGGGAAGTGTAAATGGAGATGTGTAAATTGTATGAAGGGGTGAATGAAAACCTCTGAGGATTTTTTCCCCGTTCCACAGCCCCCTGTGGCATATACAGTCCTCCATATCCCCCTCTCTTTCTCACTCTCTCTCTCACTTTTCTGTATGCAAAGGGGAGGATATGGTACCATATAGGCTCAGGTATAAGATAAAGGGATTTTTTTCCTCCAGAAAATGAAATATGGAAAAAAAAAATAAAAGGACTGACTTTCTTTTGCCGACTGCAATTCACCACATGGGTTCATTTTCTCCCTAAGAGATCCCATATCACCTCCCAGTAGCTAAAGCTGTGCCAATGATAGTCACTGCAGAGCAGCAACAGCTCGGGGGGAACCCCCCAGGAACACCCCAAATTGCTGCAGAGGTCAGGACTCCACGAGGACAGGGTGGGCTGCCGAGCCCGGGGCAGCATTGGCAGGGAAACACCGGGGAAATGCAGCCGCTTTCCTTTCTGGGGATATTTTTTTAAATAAAGTCTGACCACATGCTCTAAGCGAGTTGATGCTCACCATGCTTTATGAATAACTTTGAGATTTATGAACGGAAGGTATTAAATAAAGCTAAGTAATGCATCTTTTAATATAGAGATGTACTTAGACAATATGGAAATGAGAGTAGAAAATGTGACAGCTGAGTAGATAAACATGGACTTGTATTTTCGTTTACAAAGACCTCCAGTATATAAATGCTAATTATTTACTCCGTTATACGATTCCGAATTCCAGAGAGAGGTTTTCACGAATTTGATGTATTAAACAAGTGTCTGTTGAGAGATCACTTCTTAATGTACTGTCTCAAACACTTTTGAAGACGGCTACGCATCCCACAGCTACCCGTTTCACTTGAGATGCCAGATCCCATCCGTCAGGGTATTCCCATCAGGTCCTGGGTGTGAGCACACTCACTAGCACACGTGACTTGACAAGCCATATTTTTTTATTACAGGGAAGCAAATCTGTTTCCTTTTCCAAGGACTTTTCCTTTCCAGGACTTGAAACAAGTCTTATTTTACCTACTTCCATAAAAGCTTGTCTGAAGTAGACCTGCAGACAACCAGTAAAGCCTGAAGTATTTACTAAACCCGCTGTACCCTACTAAAGAAGGACATCAAGGTGTTTCCAGCTTTTTGTATTTCATTCCTATTTGCTCCTCCGTTACCTGCAGAATTTCTTAAATCAGTCACTGCCGGGCAAGAAAGACGCCGAGGCAACTGTTTTAGGGATGGATAGAGCGGAGATGTACATGATTTTTTCCCCTGGATCACGCTGTGATCCTTCTCTCCTCATCCTCCCCCTGCTAAGGCACATCCTGCTTACACAGTGTAGGACACTTAGAGGTTACACTTACGTTTTACATAAAGAGGAAGAATCTTCCCTCCCTGTGACAGAAGCATTGCAGCTATGTTTTTTTAAAAGTTTTCCCTTTTTTCCTGGCTGGCAGGCTCAGATCCAGCTCCAGAACGCAGCGTATCACCCCCCGCGCCTGAGCTCCTTAGTCTTTTCAGGTAACACAACAGCTCTTTCATGTTAAGGGACCAGGGGAGAAAACAGGAAAAAATTTTTGTCACTTAAAGAATAGCTAGGAAAATAATATCTTTGGCTGTCCATACATGCAAACAAAAGAGCGACCAGATCTAGGAAGGAGTTGTATTTATTACCGTGGGTAAAGGATGGGGAGAAATGTCTGCACCTGGGCAGGCTGAGAAGGGGATCTCAGCAAAGAGCTGTACCTGGCAGTTACAGAGGCATCTCCCAAGGTGTCTGACCACAGTTTTCCACAAGAGAGAAGTAATGAAGAGCAGACCATGGAGTAATATTCTGTGTCAAGCCTTGTTAAGTAAATCTTGCTCTATGGAGGCAGCTGTCACTAATACACCTGTTATCCCAGTCCCTGACTGCCACCATTCACCAGATTTTCCCCATCTTTGTTAGTTACATTCAGTATTATTTATATCTTTGTGTATCTTTTGTATCTTAAGTAAGTGAACAAGAAAAACAGGAAGTTGCCAGGCTGAATAAGAGATATTGCGATAAATGTTTTTCTTTGCAAAAAAATACTGCGCAAAGCCAATCTCCTAGGATTTCCTTCTTGGTTAGGCGGCTATGAAGGATAAAGAGGAATGGATGTAGATAATTATTAGACTGTTGAATGCTTAACTAAAATGAAGTTGTAACAGAGCTGGTCTTTCTGCCAGTCCCTGTTGTGGCCTTTTTTGGCTCATGCCTGATCTCTCAGTAACTTCTTGGGTTATGAGAGTTTGCTTTGCTTGTCTGTTGGCATCTAATTGTGGATTCAGGAAGAATAATAATTAGGTACTGCCTCTAACTACCCATTGGTAAGTTCATAAGTATGGCTGCTTTACTGTTGTCCTGGAGGGTATTTGCATTTGGCATTCTCAACGTTGTAAAATGCAAACCTGGTTAAGAGGGAAATCGTGTCTTGCCTTGTAAAGATGCTAATAGAAGTGGCATCACTTGCCATGAGATATTCTAACTTATGACTATCTTTAAAGAACATACTTGCCAATTAGTGTCTTTATTAGAATACTTAATTTTATCATTTGAAAATATGGCTCTTAATTGGGACCAGCTTTGCCTAAGGGAGAAACATTTGTTCATAAATAAACGAAAAAACTAAACCTCGCCATCGATACCCATGTAGGGAACCAGCTTATATCACATAGGCACCCTTATAGATCTTATTACTTACTATTCTTAAATTCATTCAATTATTGAGAAAGACAATTTCATCTAAGATTATATTGTCTTGCTGGGAAAAATATAGACAGGATATTGGAACTTACTTGTTTATTAAAGCAAGTAGCTCATTAGGCATAATTAAGGTAGAAGAAACCAGAGTATTAAATTTTCATGCCACACCATCAGCCCAATAGGTCTAGTAAAGGCAAAAGCACCATAGTTGTTCTATTAGTACATTGATCAGGTTAATGTAATTAAGGTGCCAATTTTATTAGAAGCTGAAGATAAGATGAGGAGTGCTTAGTGTTTTTCACTTTAAAAATGTAGGAAAGAAACTGTTTAAAAAAATAGAACTTCATAGGACTGAAAACCCCACTATTCAGCCAAGGGACAATATGAAGCGGAATCCGGTGAAGGCAGATACCATGGGGACATCACAGTGTCCTGTGCTTGTCATGACTCTGTCATTGCGTTTCCTTCCCCAACGGATGGTGAGAAGTTAGTGCAAAGCTAGCTACGGCCAGGGGATGTCCCCCCCCAAACCAGGTGTGTGTTCCCAGCAGCCACTCCATGCTCATCCTTTCACCGTGGAGGACTTGCTCCCACTGGGGTCGGTGGCATTGAGCTCTACAGCCCATGAGTTCCCAAACAAGAGCATCTCTTGCAGAAACATGCTGCTGTCCACACAGGAGTCAGGCAACAGAGAAGAAGCCAAAGCGCATCTGACCGATCCTCACAGGACGTGGGTGCGTGTAAGGTGTCCGGCGCAGTAAATAACCAACCACAGGCACAGTCATGACTCCGCAGGATATTCTGTTGATTTATTTGAGCTCAGAAAGAAATATCAATGCTACACCGCTGCTTTATGCATACACTCTGTTGGCCCTGGTAGAAGCAACAATGCAGTTGTGCATGGTGCAGTTCCTGCCACGTAAAGCCTGGAAACAACTAACACCCGGGCTGCTTTGTGCTGGCCGCACTGTGTGTGCTTTTTAATTCTCCGTTAGTCGGGGGGCATGTCCACAGCTCGGTGGGGTCATACCCCCAGGTGTGGAGGGCAGAGGCTTTGGCTTCAGGTCAGGCAAGCGAGGAAGTCTGCTCAGTCCTTCACTTCAGATATTGTGCCACTGAGAAACCCTTAAGCAGCAAATTATTTCACCTAAACCCATTTTAAATATATATATGCGTGTGTGTATTTATATGCAGACCTACATAGCTGCACATGCATACCTACTTCTGCCCTTAGAGGTGGGGTGTTCCGAGCTGCCTCCGACAGGTCCTACAAGGTGGGCAAGTGCCACCGTTGCCATGCCCTGCCATCTGATTGAATAACATGCTGTGCAAAAATAACACTTAATACGTGATTGCAGGGAGGGAGAAGAGCCTTAAGGTTGCTTTTGGCTTCTGTGCAGAAGTATGAGGTCTGGTCCTTTGAAAAATAGGTAAGTTGGCAGAAAACTATTTTCCTCAGCTTAGTATCTGTGTGATCTCCCTCCGGTATTTAACCACAAATAAATGTTTCCCTGACACACAAAGTATATCTGTTTTAAAATAAATAAATAAAAGCAGACAAATTAGGTTACCGGTCAAGTCATCAAATCAGCGGGGCTATATTCAGAGAACACGGCATTGTGCCTCACAAATTATCTCCCAATCCCACCTGCTCTCAGATCTTTATAGCCCGGCTATCTGCGCTACTATGATTGCTCGATAGAAAATAAACAGATGGGGCTGAGAAAAATCCAAAAGAATAAATGGGGTAGAAACTGCCTCAAGCCTTTTGAACAGCATCAGGGCAGCTTTTCCTCTTTTCAAGGATTTTTCTTCCCCCATTTGAAAAATAAACCTGCTGGAACGCAAGATGCGATTTGGTTTAATTTTCAACTACATGAAAACACACACAGGCAAATGTGGTTTAGATGCTTTTGGGCAGAGAGAGATTCTGCTTTCTTTCATGGGCTTTGCTGCTTTTTTTAATCCGGTAATAGCCTGATCAATATTGCTGTTTGAAACTTATATGAAAATGTGTGAAACTTTCTAACGGCAGAGAACATATAGATTCTTTTGCCGTGCTGCAGGACTTCAGCAGCAGTAATCTCAGTAATTAGGCTGCTTTTCAAATAAAGGCCAGTTCCATGGATACATGACTAAGATAAATTATGCCCTGGATAAGCTTACATTTTCCTGCATGTGTTTGCCCTTTTTGTGCTCATGTCCATGTATGGAAAGCCTGAGTAAACATCTTTTCTTTTCCTCCTCCCATCCCATGAAACATCTGCCTACTGTCTTAGGCAGGAGCCTGTCCTTAGTGCTAGATATCCTACATCAGAGGTGACCTTACATTTGTCCTTTAGAAATTCTTCTTTTCTTGTCAATCTTTTTTCACTTGTAGATTAGTTTACAGACTGAAATGAGATAAAGAAGAGGGAAAAATCATGGTTTGCCGGTGAATGGAATGCTGATTTTAGACCAAAAAGCAGGATGTGAAAACATCAAGCAAGATCAAGAAAAGAACGCTCTGAATTATTTTTTTTAGCCTTTTCAGTTATTTTAGATCATCTTATTTAAAGCTTATTCTAATAAATTCTTGCCAATTGCAAGAAAGAGAATACAGAAAAAATAAGCAATTATTTATGATATCGTTATGTGGATATCTCAAAACAGCACCATCTTTGCTAGAGAGATGCAGCTGATCAGCAGGAATTTGTGCAGAGAAGTTGAATATTCTTATTTTTGCGGGCTCAGATGCCAGCAGAGGCCACGCCACTGAATTCAGGCTTGTCAATGCCATGCCTGAACTTGGGCAACAAGCCATGGTCCCATCACATTGAGCGTGGAAGTTGCCCCAGGATCAGCTCTCCTCTCCATGAGGGCCACGAGGAGAGGCAGGCAGGGAGCTGAGCAATGAAATGAAGTTTTATCTGGTGGATTCTGACTTTAATCTGGCTGCTCATGAGCCAAAACTTCGAAAAAAACAGAGAGATCTTGACTGTTGTGGGGGATGAGTCCAAGTGAAAGTCATTGCGTTGGTATCAGAGTAGTGACTGTGCTTGTCTTGTGTACAAAGGTCATGTTCCACCATATGGACATAAAACTCTGCTGAAATGGTTAACGAAAGGAGTTTTGCCAGTGGGGAAAAATTGGGTTGTCTGAGATAGATGTTTCCATGGAGGCCTGGTGCCATCGTAGCAATGGATGGAGGGAGCTGAAAGACAGACTGGAAATTCAGTGCCTCAGTCCTCCATGTGGGAGGACATCTCTGGACTCAGGTGGGTAAAAGTGAGGAGCGGTTGGTTTGCTTGCCAAAATGTGCCCAGAAGAAAATCCATTTTAATATTGAGTAACTTCCTCAAGGTTTGCCTTGAGGAAGAAACAGCAGGAAGACATGGGGAGGGAGGCTGAGCAATCGGTCAGCAACACCAGCATGTCAGGAGGCATAATGAAGATGTCTGCTGGCACCAGCTGGCCCCGCGTTTAGAAGTATGTTTTTTCATCATCAAGTCCTGATCTGACAAACTTTTTCATGGAGACACCCCAGGAACTAGTTCAGTTGCTGGGAAAGGCCTCTCTGGGGCCACGATGGAAGATGAAACCAGACCTGGCAGACACAAACTGTGCAGTTTTTCCTGTGTGAGACAGACGAGGAGCTGTAACCTAGTCCCGGGGCTGCGTGGAAGTTGTGCTCATACATTTGGCTGCATCTGCTCTGTGATGCTGCTCGCAAGCGAAGTCGAACGCAACTGAAACGCTGGCATGCAAAAAAACCTCCAAACCCCTAATGCTTCTCACTGAGGAGACAAATTGTCATCATAAACAGTCATCCTTCGCTGTGAATGTTTAAGTCAAAAATCATGGGGATGCTCACCTGGAGATTTAGCTGAATATTCAGCGGCAATCATCGGAGCCGGTGACAAAATCCAGACCCAGATCTGCCCGGAGAGGCTTTTCCCAGGAATGCAGCGAAGCCCAGACCCGCGTCGAGCTGACCTGCAATACAGCAGCGCGCACAGGCTCCTCTCTCTCCTCACTGCTGCTTTTCATTTAGTTTCACACATTTCTATCCCTTCTGCAGAACAAAATAATGGAGCGTAACATTGCATACAGCAAGACACTAACTACCCCTGTAAGAAAGGTCTCACTTTTACACGTTCTGTAACTAATTTGCGTCGACAGGACCAAGTCTCGTGGCTCCCAGCGGCTCACCGCCTTGGGAAATGGTCTCCCACGCCCTTCTGTGCTCACGTTCAAAATCAAACTCTGCACTCTCGGGTTGCTTGTTTGCTGAATTTAAACGTGGTGGGTGGACGTAGAGAGGGCAGAGCTGAGGGGCTGAAGGTGAGGAAGGTCACGTCTCCCTGCGCTCCCAACAACAAAAAACCGGCTTCTGACCGGGCAGAGGGACACACCGTTCCAGTGCTCAGAGAGTCCGTGGTCCCTCCTGCCTGTCACGAAGATTTCAGTAGCTAAGGCAGATGAATTTTTAAGTTCAATTTCTTTCAATGTTCATGTGCTTTTTTTTTTTTCCCCCATGGTGAATATAATTTAGCACAAACCACAAAAGGCCTTGACATAATGACTCGTGGACTTTGTTTTTCAAAACCTGTGTCCTGCATATGTTGGTGGCCCTTCTTGCTTTTTATTTTCCATAAAATGTCAAATCTCAGCGAAAGAAAACAGTGTTTCACAAGGGTGTCTGACCACCGTGTACGACAAGAGATAGGGTACAGGTGAATACAGCACCTGTACTGTGCTGCATAACGGTCTCAGTTTAATGAGCCACAGTTGCGAAAACCCCGTTATTTTCCAAATATGCCAAATATTTACTGTTATTATCTGAAATGCTTTTTTTTTTTTCTTTTTTAACCCCATGACTTCATGGAATGAGTTGGTTCAAAATAGACCCCAAGAAAATGAGAGAAAGTGAAAAGTGACAAATGATGTTGATCCCTTTCGACTTTAAAGTGTTTGAATCAGAAGCTGCCACGCAGCTCTGTTCAAGGTCCATATGTTTTTTTGATAGGAAACGTGTTTTGATTCAGGAATTATTTCTAGGGTTCATTAACATGTAAATTGCTCCACGAGGAAATCTAAAGGAGATTGAGTCCAAAGATATGTAAATATTCAAATGTAATTGGGGTTCAAGCCCTACATCTCTATTTCTGCCTGAAACGTTCAAACAGGCAGAGGAGAAGGTTTTCCATCCTTCTCCCTGAAATCCAGCAAAATTTCTCGTCACGTGATTTGCCTCCAAAACCAGTCTGGAGGCATGAAGTTCAATGAATAATTATAAATTAGCAGAGTTAGAGGATGCAGAGAGAGGGAAAGCGTGGGTACCTGGAGTCGATGCGCACACTCGGGCGCGGAGCCTTCCTCATCGCCCGAGCAATTCTTCGTGCTCTGCTGAGTACAGCTGCGTGTATGGCAGCACTTTCTGCTAACCTGTTAAAGATCCATCCGCTGGTGCAAATAGAAAATGTTATCTTCTTAGAAAATATTATGTCTCCTATTACTTTTGATAGATCTCCTGCGGAATTCTTTTACAGTTAAAAATAAATCACATAGGGAAGAATGAAATCTGTTCTTGTAAACACGGCGTATGCACAAGGAGTAAATCACGCAGATGCAATCGCTGCTGTTGTCGTAATGTGTCTCCTACGTGAAGCGGAGTGAAGAGGGATAAATAATCCTCTGGCTATGCCTGCACCTGTGTGATGTCATGCCGCATGTCACCGCCAACTGACAGCTCAGGGAAAGGCAGCTCCTGGGGAATATTTAACGAAAAGTAAGGGAGTTGTCTGGGGAGCTCCTACTGCACCGTGTTAACACACGCAGACATGCCGGGCCAAAGCAGCTGTAGGAATATCCCTGAAGACCAGGCTCAACCTGTGCAAATCAAGATGTACTTTGGATGTTCTCATTCCCAAGCCTCTACTGCAGTTGAGGGAACAATTTATGACATTCATTCTCTTCCATAGAGCAGGCCAGCGTGCCACCTTGGGCTGGGTCCCCAAGCACATCTCCCTTTCCATAGAATCATAGAATTTGTTGAGCTGGAAGGGACCTTTAAAGGTCATCTAGTCCAACCCCCCTGCAGGAAGAAGGGACATCTTTAACTAGATCAGGTTGCTCAGAGCCTCTTCAAGCCTGGCCTTGAATGTCTCCAGGGATGGGGCCTCCACCACCTCTCTGGGCAACCTGTTCCAGTGATGTTCCATCATCTCTCGCCGAGCCCCCTGCCCTGGAGCTGGGGTGGAGGGAGCCCTCGTGGGCCCCCGTACATGGCAGCCGCAGAGAGCAAAGGCTTTGGGAACCAGGGATCGGTTCTTGCCTCCCCCACCATCTGCCAGCCTAATCTTTGCAAATTATTTAAGCTACTTGTCTTCAATTCCCCATCTGTAAACTGGAGACAATTACTTCTTGCCTGTATATATAAGAAGAAAATAGTCTCTCCGTGATTGGGGTGTGTTTGGACGCTTTCACACCAGTAGAAATGAGTAGGTTGGAAACGTATCTCCTCCCAGATTGCTTAGCCGACGTCTGGATGTGCGAAGGGAGGCAGCGGTACCCCAGCACTGACACATGGTCCCTCACCTCCTGCCTGCAGCCTGGTCCGGGGCCAGCACGGGCTGACGGCGGTACCCGGCACACGCCGTTCTGACTTCAGGGAAATCTGCTCCAGATTGCTGTAACAAAGTGATACATCCTTTGTTTAGTAGTTTCCCGATTATTTTCAGCTATTTCCAGTCTTTGTGTTTCCATATTTTGCTGTTATTAACATATGATGAATCCAGTGTTGTACGGCTCAATCCTTGCAAACCAAATATTAGGTCCTTCATTCTGTACAGTCGGTTTTCAGTGCTGTCAGTTTTATAATAGGAAAAGTATTTGAGTAATTATAAAACATACATTAGCGTAACGACAGGTCCTGCTTGTAGCCAGGATGCTTTTGAGGAATAAGCTTTCAATAATTACTTCTCTTTTTATGCAGTGCTTTCCCCAGAAATATTCTATTAGCCTAATTAGGGCAGGCAGTGGAAAGATCACCTTCAATTCATTTTAGAAATATGAAAGATCAGTAGAGGAGATAGTTGTTTGAACTCCCCCATCACCCGAGCTTTCCAAACGGGCACAATCTCCCCCCCAAAAGCACACACATGGCCAAATCAACACTTCGGTGGGAGGCTGAGAGAAAGCAGAGTTGTGCTGGGAGAATAGCCTGCCCGCTAAAAATAGTGTTAAAATAGTGTTAAAATAAAAGATAGTATTGTAATACTTCCTTTATCATCTTAAAGGTGGGGGGATAGGTTGTACAGGTGAAATGGTGATGGGCTGCTGTCAGGCGCTGTAGCCGGTACCCTGACCAAACTATTGCAGTGTCTGTCCGCGTGATGCTACAAACCTCCTGTGCAGCCAAGGTCACGCAGACCTTCGGCTATCTGCTGAGTAAGTGCTGGTCAAGCAAATTAAAGGAGTTTGGAGCAGATCTACCAGATGCACCCCATTTATCTTGAAGTTCTGCACTTTCCCTACCTGAGTTTTGCAGATCTGGTCGCACCTTCAAAAAGGATGAATTCCCACGGAAGCAGGAGCAGAGGAGGGCTGCCTGGGGGATGTGGGCACTGGGTGACGGACTCTGTAAGAGGAAACTAGGAGAGCAACATGTGGCTGGACAACTAAACAAAGGTTGGATACGGACAGGTGGGAAGGGGTATGGCTACTCTCTCTAAACACCCCAGAGGGTGGGTGCTCTTAAGCCAGAGCATTACACGGGTGCATAAAAACATGTGTCTGGACCTGTCAGCAATGAAATCAGGCTGGAAATTAGAAGGCATCTAAGCATTGTAGGAATAAGGTTCTGGTACAATCTTTCAATCAGAAGAGGAGGCATGGTATATCCAACTGATTTCCAGGTGGGGTTGGATGTCTTGAGGAAAACCATGGCATGACGTGGTTACTGTAGCAGTCAGAGCCAACGGAGCAGCAGGAGGTGCAGGTTCAAAGGCTCGGCCATGCACCCTTTTTTCCCAAGAGCAAGCATTGGAAGGGAAAGCCATACGGGAATCATTGAACCATAGAATGGTTTGGGTTGGGAGAGACCTTAAAGATCACTTAGTTCCAATCCCCTGCCACGGGCAGGGACACCTCCCACCAGACCAGGTTGCTCAAAGTTCCGTCCAACCTGGCCTTGAACACTTCCACTTCTCCACTTTTCAGAAAGTTCTCGCCAATTTTGTTACTACTCGTTCACAGGTGCATTAAAAAAATATATAACTTGATGGGAAGGATATTCTTAAAGTAAGCCGTCTGGCTCTCAAAAGACCAGCCGAAAGCGTCATTCTTTACTGAACTGCCTGTACTAGGAAATAGCATGCCTATGACAATGCATGCAACATTTTAAGCCCTCAGAGCTACATGAGGAGAACATCCAAATTGAAAAAGGATAATGAAGTCTGAAATAGTAAAAGTGCTAGCAGTTACTTTTTAATGGCAGCTAATTTAGTGGCATTGTTTGGGCTCTAGTCTCAGGCTGTAACTCAACCGACTTCAGCAGAACGATGCCAGTAGCTAACTGTTGTGTCGGCCCTCAAGAGCTACGTATTGCCATTATTTTATTAATCACCACCAATAAACCATACTTACATAGAATTTAATTACTGGAGCCATTTGTTTTCTTTACTTGTGTTTGGGGGGCAAGGCTTTTGAGGATGATGAGAATTATTTGTTACTCACAGCATATGTTTTTCTGTTAAAATCTGAATTGGGCAGATTTCATTAGAGTATTGTTACAGTATTAATGTCAATCAAGTTTCCTACTTAGACTGAATCGAATTGCCATTGTGCGGATCTCCTGGTTTTATAAAGAAATCAGATAAAATTTACTAATTTGATGGAATTTATTAAGGAGACAGTGAGGACAAGAGCAAAAAATTCAGCATAAAATGTAAGGGAGAATCAAAAAAAAAGCTTGGCTATATGTCTTTGATATGTTGACAGTTCCCACAGCTCAAGGTAACCTTTCTCCGTAACGCTCTGGGGTTTCCCTTTATTACTGTCTTTTTAATAGAAGACCAGTATTATGCTTCAAGTGTGTTTTTCTGGTGTGCAAAAACACAAAGAGCAAAAGAAATCGAGCCATATAATGAGCTGAGGAAAGACGGGCAGTAATATCCAGATGTCCCCCCAGGATGAAGACCCAAGTGGTGCTGAAGTCCTCACAACATGCTGGGGCTGGAAGTGTCATTGCAGGGCCACTCTCTGCTGGGCAAAACCGCCATCTCAGCTCAGGTGTTTCTGCAGTAGTTTTGTACAGCAAAGGAGAACACGCCAAACTCAGATATAGTGTCAGAAACAATTACACAGATCCTGCTACCATATACTTATGCTGCATGTTTAGTTCTGGAAGAAATATGAACACTGCATAAGTGTTTAGTATTAATGTAGTTATTCAGTCAGGGTTTCCGAGACAGGTGATGGATGGGAAGAGATCTGTTGGCTGCCGTTTCCAAGCAGTTGTATTATCTGGTTGTGTAAACGATTACTGTGGAGATACTTAGTCTGCCATTTTGATGTTTTAGTCTTTGTATTTCTACCACTTGACCTTAAAGCCGACTGAATATTTGATGCTCAAAAATGTACACGTTAACACATTCTTGGTACACCCAACAAGTAAGTTGAAAGGTCTACAGGATTTAATTTTGTTGCCGTCCATATCACAAACTGAACAACAAACCGTATCACCAAGAGAAGGTTCAACAACTAGTACCTGACATGGAACAATGCAACGTGCCTTCTGTTGACTGTGTGATTTATATACCAGCTTTGTAGACTCCTTGCACTCTACAGAGTGCTTATGATTGTTCTGATTTTTAGCAGTTTTGTTTGTACAGTCAAAACTTTGCACATATCTTTAGGAAACATTTTGAAGACAGATTGAAGAACTTGTAAATGCTCTAAGTATAATAAACTGCTCTCAAACCAGACAGGTAGTCTCAACACATTTGACTTTTGACAAAGATATATTGGTTTCTTTGATTTTAGTAGGCAGGAGGATTTTTGTTCCAGTGCAGAGCAAAACCAGATCTTGAAAGGTTTGCCGAAACAGAAGCGTTGCTAGCTGAAGAGTAGAATAGGTCTCGTTTCGCCTGCTCTGAATTTGTAAGGCTTGGACATACATAGCGACAGACTGATGGAGAGGTCAGCCTGGAAAGCTATGCTTACTCGATCTTTAAGTTTTGTTGTTGTGGTGTCTATGGGTTGTTTTTTAATAAAGTCAGAAAGACCGATAGATGTCAACAAGCAAAACAGCAGCAGCTGAAAGGAAAAATATTCTCTCCCAAGATTTGAGCTATGACTTTTTTACAATAATAATCCATATGCCAGTGCCGGTCCAGGTAAACTGCATTTTGGAAGTGTTGTTCCTAGAGCGTCTTAGTGTACCGGCACACTGCGTCACAGATACAAATAATCCCAAACTCAATAGTCTCACTTGCAGTAATGGGAAAATTTGCTGTGTTCACTGACCCTCAGAATTTCTCGTTTCTTGCTGATTGTGTGACAGTGGAAAGTGGGTTCAATGAGCTGAAGTATAGAAGTTGGAAAGGTATTAGTTCAGAACTCTAAAAGGTGTCTTAGGAAACGTAAAATAAACAGAAAATAATTCCCAAGGGAATACAGCCATTCTGTTTCGATTATATCTTTTTCGCTTTCTCCTGTGTGCTCTGTTCACAACATAAAGCAGAGCAAACATATGTTGAGAGATGCTGCCTATTTATAAAGTAAACACTAACAACAAGCAGAAAACAAAAGATGAATGAAGAACATGTTTTGCACACTAATCAAGTTGCCTTAACTCAGAAAGTAGTGATTATATGATGGCGCTAGGTTTTTAAAAGTACAACCAAGGCTTCAATTTTTCCACATCTTTAAAGTATCTCTGCATGACCATTCCTCTGGACACATCTGGGAAGGAGACCTAGTCACAGCTTTTAATGTTGCCACCTAAACTGGAAAATGAGACTCCCATCAACAGAGCTAAGAGCTCCTCCATCAGAGAAGGCATTAGTATAGGTTTCCAGAAAATCTAGTTTAAACTTGAAATAAGTCTTTGATTAACAAAATAAAGTGAAAGATGTTCATGCATCTTCTTGATGATACTGTAAGCCACTCTATAGATTCAGACAGGCTTGTGCAAAACGCTCATTCGTGAAGGTCATCCGAGGCTCAGATGATGTGTCAGGGAGGTTAGAGATGAAAAGTTTTCTTCATCTGTTTTCTTCACTCCAATTACAAATATCTGCAATGTTGGAATTCACCTTTGGCTGCATGGGACTTGGACAGTGCTAGCCAGTCTGTCATGAAGGTTCATATACAGTGTGTGTCATCAGAAATGAAAACCCCCGAAATACAGAAATGGCAAAGGTGCTTGTTTCAGCAAGATATTCTTCCTTATATACAGTTTTCAGTAAAAATATTACAGATAGTAGTTTAAATTCCACTGCTCTTTAGAGTGTGTGCTGGGCAAAATGACAGAAAAGATCCAAGCTGTTATGATCTGATTGTGAATATTAGGCTATAAAAGTTGGTAGATATGAGGGAGTGACATAGTTTTCTTATTTTATTTTGCCTTAGATGAAATGGCTGCACTGTCAGTTGTGGGAGGTTATTGTTGTGGCACAACAGCAGAGATTCAAGACTGGGTGAAATAAGACTTTTCAGAGGATTACTCTTCTTAACGTGCTCCTAGGGAATCCACGGGGGAAGTATGAATGGAGATGACCCGGACCAGCCCTGCTGACCTCCCCTCTATTAGCAGAGAGACAGTGGGCGGCGTTTGGCACATGAGCTCTGCAGACACATAGATGCCAGGACTAAATCCCAGCCTTGCTGCCGCCACCACTTTCCACTTTTCATGGTCCTGGCAGGGAGTTGGAGGCAGCAGCAGCCAGCGGGCCACCCTCCGCTCTCACATTCCCTGTCCTGCTTTGCCGGGAGAAGCTGATTCCTCCAGGGAGTGGGATCTTTGATTGCCATCGCGTGTGGGCTGCATCTCCCCCTCTGCGGGTTGAATTCTGCAATGCAATGCTGTGCCAGCTCCCTCTCTACGCCACTTGCCTGCAGTGCGATGGATTATAATCTGCTGCGGGCACCTGGAAGTGAAATCCCAGCACGGCACACCAGTAAGACTGGGACAGCCCTCCTAGCCCTGCTTGAGCAGGAGTATCTCCCAACAAGTACGAGCATGTAAAAAGATGCACTTCCAGGACTGTAAAACCTCCGCAGGCTCAAAATGTGGGGGTGGAAGTGAAAAAGTACAATATGTTGTTAGCAAGTGGTGTTACTTTTTTTCCAGTCCCTCCTGCCCTGCTCTATTTTATAAATCCATGCTGCTTAAAAAGTCTGGGGTGAGTGCCTATGTCTGCACGTACGCACATAGCTGCCCCGTCTCAACTAGAGCATCACTGATGGTTGACTGGGACTGTACTAATCGACTTCTCTTACAGAAACGAAGCTGCTTCCATTTAAAAAACATCTGTTTTATTTTATTCCTTCTACTACTGACCACCCATAAGTCTTCAGTAGTGCACATAGTGTTTCATTACCAAGTAGGAATAGAGCGTTTCTTCTCTGAGGAACTAGTACTGTTTAGTTGCTACATAAAACACATTAGTGCATGGTAGACCTGTCGTCTTGGGGTAACAACCTAAAGCTTAAACAAGCTATCTTTGTGTTTTAAAACAAAAAGAATTATTCTAATAAACTACCATTCTGAAGTACTGGGCCCAAGTATTACTGCGTAATGATACATGACTTTAAAATTTCTGTTGATGAGACGATGTGGTCTTGGGCGTTTAGAGATGTGAAATGGTTTTATAGAGCTCTAAGTGGATACCGTCCAAAGGAACGCTATCACCTGTCCTCCTGGCCCTTCCTTTCTGAGGGAAAATAACAGTATTTATGATTCAACTAATTCTAAAGAAACCCAAACTGACAAAAATGCGAAAAAATTCTCTGCCAAGAGAATTCACTGTATCAGCACCACAGCCTGAAGCTCAAAGTAGGGCAAAAATAGTACATGGTCCTTCAGTTGGCTTTTTGACTGGAAATAAATTATTTCCACAGAATGTAATACCCTTTTTTTACTCATTTGTGGTCTCTGCCTCTCTCCACATGAAACAGAGCCTCGGTGATGTGCTTACAGCAAAGGCGCGTTACCAAAGTGCTCCTGTAAGTGGTAGTTGGGAATGAGTGTAAACAGGTTTTGACACAGATTTCCAACAGATTAACATGCAGGAATAGAAAGGGAGGGGAAAGAGGGAGGAAGGAAAGTCGGGCTGATATGATAGCCTTCACTGAGCCATAATTGCCTGTAAAATCAGAAGGGAGCTGATTTTAAATAAGAATGTCATGAATATTGCCAAAGCATTAAACAAACATCCAGCTCCTTGCCTTGTCTGCAACCTCCGTGACGGTGCTTAGATGTACACGTGCTACATGGAATGCGCGTCAGATGAATGTTGCATGGGGTAGATCTTCTTTGAGAAAGCGCAGGAGGATGGGATTGTGCAACCAAAGAAAAATTATTCCTATGCCAAACAGCACCGAGCTAACATTCGGATGTAATGTTTACCTCTAGTTGATTCTTTTACTTGGTGGTAGAAAAATTAATCATTACTGAATTTGTCCACACTAATACCACGGTGTAGCAAATGCTAACTTTTAAACAGAACCATTACTGCAGTTGTGGGCTACCTAGGCAGCACAGCCCCCGTGTGTAACACAAAATTAAGCGTGTTCAGATTACCCAAACACACACAGGAGGCTGCTGTTGGCAAACGGGTCAGTAATCGAACCCTATCGCCCCACACCGTTGACTGCACAGCACAAGGCAAGCCAGGCCTTTCTGCAGCTACGGTTACGCTTCCATCGGGAAAGGAAGGCAACCTGCAAACGTCTGGCAAAGAATAACCACAGTAAGAACACAGCTAATTGCTGAATATTTTTCAGATCTAAAAATAATCCAGAAACCAAGACAGTGGAGAGACAAACCACCTACAGCTAAACAGAGCGCACAGCAAAGTAACTTGCAGCAGGTATCAAACGCCTCTACATAGTTAAATCAGCTGGATCACTCCACAGGACAGAAAAGACTACGATCCTTTGTTCTTACAGGCTTCTTTTGCTCTTTCTTTCTCTTTATTTATCATCTGTAATTTAAAACAAAGACAAGGAAGCAGGTAGCCCAAAAGCAGTAAAGGACACATATTCTTCACCCTTCTTGCCTTTGGGACATCACACAGGGATCAATTTTAACTGTCATATTGAGTCAGATGTCAAGATGTGCATGTTTGAGATGGGGAAAGCTCCCTTCTGATGAGAATGGCTTGGATCAGCTCTTTTATGCCATCTTTTGTCTTCCTGCAGAGCTTATACTGAAAGTGGAGAAAACAGATATTAGTGCTCCACCTCGCTCATGCAAGCTCTAACTGGGGTAAAACCTAGCGAGGGACCTTTCTGGTGGAACTGCTTAGGCACTGAGTGCCACAATGATCAAGTCTCTGAATCAGGGAGTTTATGACTTTGACAGAGAGTTTAGTACCTTGACAATGTCCTTTTTCCTTGCTGGGCTGAGCTGGCCCCGCAGAGCCCAGCCCAAGCCCTGGCACATCCCCAGCAACTTCAGCTCTCATGAGGAATGCTTCGCAGAAAGCTCGCAGCATCCCGGGTTTGGTGTCCCCTGTGCACTTCTTGAATGATCAGCCGAGTAGGCATGTAAGCATTTTGAGGACAGTTTTGGCAGATAACGACTCTGATGGAAAAGCCATCGGGTTAGCACTCAGGGATGCGGACTCCTTGGGGAAGAAGAAGTGTTCACAGGGGAAAGATGTGCAAATCAGCACCACTCTCCGTTTTACAATTAAACAGCCAACCTTTGACGAGATGTTTCCCCAAAGATCCCTTTGCTGGCTCATCACATCCTTGCATCAGCTTCTCTCTGAGCCGGCTCCCAGGCGACAGTGCTCATGCCTCCGGGAAAGACACTATCGACACCAGCCCTTCGGCACGTGTGTGCCTCCTGGTGCTGCCAGGGATCAGGACGGCGCCCGGCTCAGGTCCACATGGAGATGAAGGTCTGTTGTCAGCCTCTGAGGTGGGACAGAAAGGACCAGTGATGCCAACTTCTGATAGGGAATGAGAAATGAAGAGGCATTTCCTTGAATACCTCAATACGGTAGCTTGAGGATCATATGCTTTCCTCTCTTTAAACGTCTTAGCTTAGGTCCACAACAGTATCTGCCTCCATCGATCTTTGGATATAGGCCTCTTCTCGCACCTCAGCAGGAATTCATGTGTAGGGTTGACTGATTTACTGTTTACTTCAGAAGAACTTGGGCTGCGTACAATAATCGTCAATCAAACCATTCCCATTTGGAGTTTCCTCATACCACCCCCACATTAGCAGCTTTCTGGTGTCAAATCTAGCAGAATAATGCCATTCCCTGCTTTAATATCTCAGGTACGTAATATGGCTTCTTTCTACCCTGGCAGATCTGATGAAAGCCTATTCTTATTTGCCACGAGCACTCTTAAAGGAAAAAAAACCACACAACATTGTTAAAAGAGTACAGTGCAGGTATTTAAAGAGGCAGTTTCTGACTGCGGCTCCTTTCTCCTCTTGACATGAAGATGAACTTCCTCTGGTAGCTGACTCATTGCCCTGGGCTATCGCTCTAATTTCTTTGACTTCTGATGAGCAGATGCTCTAAATCTGTCAATATGAAGCACAAAAGGATCTTATTAATGGTCCAACTGCTATGTTTTTCATGGGTAGTGCTATCAATCTTACCTTATACATGTGCATTATTGCTAGCAATTGTTTACATACGCTTGTAGCTCCCACTCAGTGCTTTATACCACCTCACTTCATACTGCTGCCTCGGATACAGTGGTCTTTATGCTACATATATCACATTTATATAGCTTGAGTGAGCTTGAGGCTCACTTTCTTTGTAAGGTACCAAGCTGTGAGGTACTTTTCTGTTTTCCGTAGTATATTGGTGTGCCTTGAATTATTCACTCCATTTCTGAGAAGCAGCATTAAGAATGTAATCTTCTGCTCATAAATCCATTGGAAGACTCTTAATAATGTAAGCCTTAGTGGAACATCCCAGCATTGCAAAGGAAGGAGTAAGCAGGAGTAAGCATTTCCTTAGGGTTCCAAATGGTTCCCTCGCCTTTCCTTTGATAGAGCTAAACCTGTTCTTTAGAAAAAAAACATCCAAAAACATCACTTAGCTTTTGAAAGATTTCACCCATCCTTTTCTTCTGTTTCCTTCTAATGAATGATCAGCTGTTCTGTCACTACAGGAAGGTCCATAAAGCTTGCAGAATGCACAAAAACTGAATTCAGGACCATTTACGTTTATCAGTTAACACTAATGCACTCCCTGATCCTGCTGCTGAAGTTCTGCTTCTATGGGCTTCTTTCTCCTGAAGACAGAGGCACCCTGGAAGCTTTAATTTCAGTAGCAAAACATCTCCTTATAAATACTCAGCTGCGGTGAAATCAACCGCATCAAAAACTCGCATTCATCTCCAGAGATAAGAATTTTTGGAAACACTACCACTACCTACGACAGAAATGGTGGCACTGGCAGCTTTGTGGCAGAAGCCCCCAAAGCCCACGCGAGCTTGATGCCCCTGAGCTCCCATGAGCGAGGCTGTGCATAGGTTTGGTGATCTCTCTGCACAGGTCTGGTTTTTGAGGTGAAGATCTAAGCAGGGCATTTAAAATGTCTGGATTATTCTTTGTCACTTCCAGCAAAGAGCAGGAACAACTGGGATCAGCATCTTCTGGGGAAGAAATGGCATCTCTGAGTGTGGGCATCTGGAGCAGCAGGTAAGCTGATAGGAGAGGAGACCATGAGAGGTGACAGCAGCATCTGTGACTTCAAACAGGGTCTTGTTCCTGAGACCTTGAGGTGGGAACAGGAAGATTTAGCTGCTGGTTGTTTCTCTGTATAGGATGAAGGACTTCATATCGTTGGATCTTTGGTATTTTACACCAACTTTTATGTGTTACTTCTACTTACATAGTAAAATTCTTGTGGAGCAGCACAGGAGTTGAGTTTGGTGAGATCTGTGATGACAGCACTACTTACTTTTGCAAATACACACAAAATAAATTTCAACATTTCTACCCACCATCAGGCAACCGCAGCCGAAGATGCTAAAACCATGTTCCAACTTGGGTTTATACAGCAGCTCCACAACTGTTCCCTTTAATGGAGCCCCAAAAGTGATTATAATTTCTCACAAGTTTTTGCAGTGGTATCTGCAAGTTTGAGAGATCCAGGTATGTTGATTAGTAAAATTAAGCGATACATCGCTTAGCGCCCTTTGAATGTCTCCTGGTCTTGGTGGAACAGCATTTTGAACCGTCTACAACATTTTTACACTGATGTGACTTTTTTCTTGCTTCATCATATATGTAAAATGTCTCCTGTGTTTGCTTAAATATCATAAAGACATTTGGGGCAAAGCTGTTTGGTTTTGTTTTCCCCCACAGGATGTATCCAATTCAGGATATTATTTTCAGATAATGACTTAAATGAGATTATGCATGTTCACCTACTGCTAACATGACTTCCATAATAATATGATCCCTTTTAGGAAATTATGTATGCAGAATCAGTGTGTTGGTAACTGCTGTATAAAGCTAAAATTCAAAAGTGACAGTTAATAACTTATCTGTTGAATGTACGCAACTGTCCTTGGGGGAAAAATAATTGTTTCAATCAAAAAAAAAAAGAGTTAGCTTTGTTTTTATTCTTCTAACAGCTTTAAAAGTATTCGTCTTTATCTTTATTATTGGCAGGATACTACTCTTCAAATAAAACTGTACCCTATCATTACTGGAATAAAGTTTATCTGTTATTCATAAGCTGCAGAGAGATGTTTTTCCCCCTCTCTGCCATTTTTAATGGCCTCTGTAGAAATCTTTCAAATAAAAATGTGTATTGCTTTCTTTTTCCTTGGCACAAATATATTTTTTCCCAGTATTTCTGTGCTGAAATTAATACAGTGCTATTTTTGTCCTTCCTTAGCTGTACATTAACAATAGGCTGTGTCTTGCTCAGAATTGTCTCCGTGGCTCCCATTCTAGGGAAAGTCTTAAAGGTTTTCCCATTCTCACTCCTGAGAAGAGTGGTTCGTATTTTGAAGGGGTTTTAGTTAGCTACCTACAACTTCAACCCTTTGCCTCGAAATCAGTGAAAACTCACTGGGTGGCTTGTGTGAGGACCACGTCAGGCCCACGACGCTGCTCTGTAATGGGAGGCTCTGCTGGTGAAAGAAGCCAGGTCCATGTGGGTTTGAGGGCGATGTATGTCAAACGCTGAAGTGTCAGTACGAAAGTATTTGTTAATATTTCTGCATTTGGTGGTATTAATACAACTTGCACGTTGCAAAAATTTTCCTCTTGGCAGTTATTCACAAGGGTTGTTACCCTCCTCAGATTAATTACGATGCTGATGGCAATCAGATTCACGAGCGGGATGTTCGATGACACAGAAGTAGTAGACGTCACGCTTTAGGATGTCCAGCCGCTCTGTGTCCTAGAGGAAGGAGGCGTTTCTCACTCCTTTCCCTGGAATAACTCGTGACAACCATGATGTGAGGCAAGATGTTAGACAAGACAGACCACGTTTGATTTGATAATTCTTGTCCTATGACATTAACTCCTGAGTGCCTTGAGTTGACTTTGCCCCGGATACTTAAAATTTTATCTGGTTTGGAGAGCCTGTCTCCACAGGCTTCCCTGGGAAGAAAAGCTGCCACTTTTTCCTGGATCACACAGTTGGAGTCGTGGAGGATCACACATGTTGGAATCAGCGGGGCTTCACATGGCTGGAGGGCTTCATTCATGACACTTAAAGTGCAGATTCGTTCCCTGAAAGCCAAAGTTTTCAGCACAACATTTACAACAGAAAACACACGAGAGTGTCTGTAAGTCTCGTTACCTTTGGACGAAGAATCACAGCACCATGGTTGATGAGGCAATTAGTTGACGCTCCTTCTTTCATCAGGTCTTTGATTTTGACCCACAGTAGTCCATGCCCGTTGCATTCTTTAACAAGACCCCAGCTGTGCAGAGCCAGTGCGCAAAGTTATTGTTTTCAAAAATCCTAACTAACTGATATGAAGAAGTATTTGGGTTATCAGCGGCCAGAGCCATCTTTGTTAGGACTTTGAAAGGGAACGGGGAGGGCATTATGCTGTATGTTTATCAGGTGATGGATGATTAATAGGTCTGAGCACACAATGAATGTGTATCTCTTCTTCACATGCTAATCACATGGCATTTATAAATGTCAGCACCTTATCGTGGCAACGCACTCTGAATTTTGTGTGGTTTTAAAGGTATTTATTTTTAACATTTTTAATGTGCGTATTATTAAGGTTGCGTCATTTGAAACTTCCCTTTGCAATAATTGAGAAATATGGTCAGTTTTTCTTTTATTTTCCAAAATAATTAGATTATTGCATTTTAAATCTAGTCTAAAAAAATTCACTGAGATAATAAAGTTTATATTAACATGTTTCTTTAACTAAATGTAGCAGTGGGTGTCACCGTGGAATCTTAATCATGACAAAAATAATTTATAATTATTAGACTGAGAAGCTTCAGGGTTTTCCCGTTCTGCTTTTTTTAAATGTTAAACTTCTTTGCTTTGTAAGCTAAGGCCTTAATTTAGAGTTATAAATTATAGTTTTACCATTTGAGAATTGCATCATTTTCATTCAAAAATCCTGAATTTCATGATTTGGTCATTAAAAATGTGCCTTATTATCAAATGTGATTAGGAAGTGTGAGCCTGAAGGGATTTTTACAAAGGTTCAGGGAGAGTTTGGGTACAGAGAGTCTAATGAATACCACACAGAGACTCTGAACTCAGCTGCTCCTTAATCTGAGCTTTTTAAACTGCAAAAGACTTTCTTTCCCAGCTATAATTTTTAGGTCCTTTGCCATGCTCCTGGATTCAGGCAGAACTGCTGTTGTCTTACAGAGGCTTTATGGACCTAAAGAATTTGGAATTAAGCTAAAGAAATTATGACTCCTTCAGAAATCTGCACCTTGAAAGGTGCAGGGCCAGGGAAGACGTTGAAGGCAACGTCTGAAGACTACTTGACGACACAAAGTTTGTAGGTTTAGATCTTTGGTTCCCAACCATTTTATTAGTGATAAATACCCACATTTTCAAAATGCTTCCCTGAAATTTGGACTAGCTGGCATCTTTGACAGGGACCTCACCCGAGTGGCCAAAGACTGACTCAGTTTGGAGCAAACACAGCCTTGCAGCTCCAAGCAATGGTTTCTGAAACAAGCACTGGATTATGCTGGCAAAACACTGAGGTCTTGCTTCAGTTTCTTCCTTGCTCCTTAATAGGACATCAGCCTCCAAGACCATCCACCACCCTTCCACAGCACTAAAATCACTTCAACTTTGCCTAAAAGCTTTATTCTCCTACATATCACCGCCTGTGTTGTCACTTGGCTGTGGATTTGGGAATATTTAGACATCCCATCACGAATAATCCTCAACCAGTTTTTGATTATTCTTTTCTCATTTTATCTCCTTAAAAAAGTGATGCATTTGATGCATGGTCCTAAAATGAAACTCATGCGACGTAAGGCTGGTGACGGTTAAAAAGAAAGGCAAATCCCAACAGAACTCCTTGTGAGCTGTATTGCTGCCTGTACCGCGGAGAAAGAAGCAGCCCCAGACTTACACAGCCCCTCAGAGGGCTTCGCGAATAGCCATCGCCCTGTAAAGACGGTCTTGGTATTTTAATTAAAGGTCAGACAAAACTACAGTGTAAACCTTGGAGATGTTTTGTAGCAGTCATTTAGAGCCGAGTTGCTTAACGAACTCCTATTGTATCAGTAAAACAATGCCCAAACCCTTTCTAAGATTTACACAAAGTGCAGCCTAAACAAAGAAGCCTGTGCCAAGTTCAGGCTGCGAGTTCAGCATCCATAAATCACAGCCCGGCCCTATGTCTGCTTTATCCCTATAAATTGTTGTGGAAGCACTGCAAGGCTGTGCATCGCTTTACTTATTCGGGCAGCACGTGGGGCTTCAGACCCCTCGGTAACGCAATCGCAGGGCAGGACATTGCAAATGCATTAGGGATGGCGCCAGGTTTGTCTTCTGCTGGGCTTTGGCTGCATGCTTGTGTGCCAGCCTTCACGGGAATTAAAAATAGTTTGTCTTTACGTGATGAATATTACCATGCTAAATACTGTAGTGATGCTCTGGGATGAATATCCCAATTGTCAATCACCGGCGCGGTTGTGCAGCAGCGTGCTTCTGAAGGTCGCGCTGGAAGGCTTTATTCAAACTGTCAGCTTTACTGCTACAAGTGATCTTAAAAACCTGCAAGGCAGTTTCTCTTGCCAGTTTTATGAAGTATTTTAGACTATTTGCTAAAAAGAATATGTCTGATTTTTAAACTGGAGTCTTTGATTTCTGACTCTTCTACCTTTGGCCTTATTTGTGGATTCATTTGGAAAGAAAAAAAGCAGGTCACCTGGTTCGTTTGGTTATAATGTATGCAGAGAAGGTGGGACAACCACAAGGCTTTTCAGGGAAGCCATCTGTCTGCACACACCGCTGCCACCGGTTTACCTTTCAGACCTTACTTGCTTCGGGTTGCCACCCCATTGAGGGTGGATGATGTTTTTCTCTGGCGCTTGTAAGGATGTTGCATGCTCAGATGGGTTACGATGATATATTCTACGCATGTTCCTTTTGAAAAATTCGGAAGCATTTTGCGCGTTGATTTCCCTCAAGAGTTATTACACCCCACAGAGATTGGCAGTGCCGTGCCACAGTGACAGGATTTATGAGGTGACCCTGGAGACACAGGCACTCCCAAATTGAAAACACTTAGAGCTAAACTTGAAATATATTTATTTTGGATTACTGAGCAGTCTCCACTATTGTATAAATCAGAATAAGATTACACAAATAACATATAACATTTATATAACATTTCATAACATGAGGGGATTCATTCACAACACTCCTGCCTCCTCCGGACTCTGTTTCGCAGTTGGGTCCAACCTTAAACCTTCACTAGGATTCGGGAGAGGCAGCGCTGGCTCCTCCTGCCCTCTCCATGAGCAGCAGACTATGTTTTGGGCCATCCTCTATCATACCGGAGCCGAACATTCCTAACGCACTGTGGGCAGCGGTACTTAGCAGCTGCTCAGGACTGGGCCAACTAAAGATGCTCAGCTATCTCCAACCGCTGGAGAAGCCCCAGTGTGTTGCTTCGCTGCTGCGCGTAGTGCTGCCCAGACCCCCTGGACCCACACAGCCAAGCCCCACATGGGGCTGAGCTTGGGGTCCCCACGTGCCAGCAGGACGGCCGCCCTCCCGAGCTGCTCCGGGAGCTTCCCAACAGCCTTTTGGAGCTGGGACCCGCACTAATAAAGAGGTGCTGATAGATGGCAATGAAATATCCGAGCGAAGGCATGTCGAGTGCGAACCTGTAAGCAGCAGTAAACGCGAATTCAACCTGCACTAATGTTAATTGTCATTCAGTTTATATCGATGTGCAGTTTATTAAACCATAAAGCAAGGCAGCAAGCACAGAGAGCAACTCTAGAGATAATTAAACATAATAAGGGTTTCACTTAATCCCTCAAAACCCAGGGGAGGCACAGTTAAGACTGAATACCCTCTTTGCACTGAAAGGCATTTTTTGCACAGCCATTTAAGAGCACTTCCCGGTACGAGATTCCAGGACCTGGGGAAAGGTAGGTCCCACCTTCACTTCTGAATACATTTTTTTTCCCCTTTTCTTTGTGCCTTTAGATCACTCTGCTTATTAAGCCTGAACTCTGACTTTCAAAGCAGTTCGTGGCTCATAATTTGCATTGCGGTAGCAAGTAAGAGAACCTCCATGAGGGATCCTGAGAAGGGTCCCAGTGTAGGACAGCCACTGGGCAGAGCGGTGGCCAGGAGGGCTGGCCACCAGCAGGGCTGGTACCTGTGTGCACTCTCCTCCGGCTGCTGTCCTCTCCCTGCTCAAGATACTCATTTTTTGGACGAGAAAGAAGAGCGTGGACTAGTTGTGTGAAAGGCTGGCCGAGCAGGCGGATGAAGGAGGGAGGCAGCTTTGGAAGAGTGAGAACAATTATGGCAAATCTGAGACTAATGCCGGAGGAGGGAGGGGGG
>VYZM01018431.1:1333403-1361050 GCA_013398915.1 Dromas ardeola
GGTCGGGCAGAGCTGGCCCGGAGCGGGGTGGGGGGGGACACCGGTGCGGTGCCCCGGGGCTGGGGCTGCGTGTGTCCCTGCCGGCGGCGGGCTGCTCCCTCCCCAGCTGGCAGAAATGCATGCATAACTTTTTGCTTCATCCAGCCGCTCTTCCTTGCTCGAGTTTCAGCTTCTTTTGCTTTCCCCAGGCTGATGTTGCTTCCGTGTCGTGAGCAACATAATGCAGCATGTTGTTTTATTTATCCCAGACAGGAATGACTTGCTCTCTAAACTACAAATTAAACGATGCTGCTTGCATAACAAGTGGAAATAGTTTGTATCTTACATACTAATTATCCATCACCTCTTAGACTAAGCAAAAGCGGGTTGTTTTTTTTTTTTTTTGCAAGGAGGGTCCAATAAAGCAGTCTGATGTCTTGCGGCAACATAGTCATTTTCCCGTGCTGGATTAATGTGGGCAAAGGATTAAGAGCCAGCATGTTGATAAGGCACCCTGAGGTGCAGGGAAGAAGGGGAACATTTGGCTACGGAGAGAAGTCAGTTTTTGTGTTTGTGCTTGCACATCCTCCTGTTTACATGGCTCAGTTCAGGACCTGCATCCTAGCAGATAAATCCCTTGGATGAGAGCAGAGACTGGTGTAAGCCTCCTATTCAAATGGCCACACTGCTCCTAAGATCCTTCCTGACACGGCGTCTGCCGCGCTCCCTGCCAGCGTGGCGTGCACAGCCGCCTGCCAGCCGCCGTGGGGCCAGGGATGCTGGGGGTGCCGTGGCCCGTGGCACATCCCAGCGGCATCGTGGTGGTCGGAGCCCCTTCCCTCGTTTCTCTTGCTCCCTGCCACCAACTCCAGCCCAGGTGTGTGTGCGATGCTCCAGCCTGGGCTCCCGCACGCCGGGCTCCCCAGGCTGCCGTGGTGAGGCACAATGGCCGGTGCCAAGCGTGGGAAGCAGGGTGACGGGGTCCTGTGCTTGTGGCCAGCCTGGTGGACCCTCCAGAAGCCTTTTCTGCTGCTTTTCTGGCCAGGACGCTTAATTTTCTTCTTTTCTGGACCTGAGGAGCTTGCATTTTTACCCTGTGTTTCTAAGTCCCTGAAAACTGCTTAAATGGCTCTTGAATAATCCTTCAAAGTCACCTCCCCTCTTTAATCTAATACCAAAAGGACTTACTTTACATGGCTAATCCCTCTTTTACTTGCTGTACAGCCTCATTTAGGGGTGTGCACACTGCTAATTTTCCCAAAGCAGCCTGCTTTAGACAATGGCTTCCGCTGGCGTGCAGCAACCTCTCCCTCCTGTGCTGAACTCTGGGCAGAGCTAAATACAACGGACAACATTTTGCCAGATTTCGGGAGGTGTTTCATCAGATCCCGTCAAGTGGACTAACCCTTCCGCAGGAAGCCACGACAAAAGCTTTGTTTTGTGTGTATTTGTAAATAGTATTTATTCTGAGGTCTCCTGCCCCGTGTGTTAGCCAGCCCGGAGGCAGCGCTTGGGTGGTGAGGACCAGAGTAAGGCAGGGTGTGCCTGCAGGTTGTTGGAGTTGAATGATCCTGGCAAAACTCTGGCAACTTGGAAATTTTCCCATCCTTATCTTCTGCAGTGGAGTTGGGCTCTCGTCTAACCCATCCAGCACTCCCAGAATTTTTAGCTTGTGCTGCTTGACATGATGACAAAATTGATGTTTTGAATGTGAATGACAGCAAAAGAAAAACTTACCTTTGCAGGAAGCCTTGCTTCTCCCTCAGCAAGTAAATGGTAAACGTGATGAAATGATGTTGCCTTGAAACCCTAACTTTACATGCCTTAACAGTGGTGTCCGGAGCTCCTTAGCCCCTCGCCTGAGGTCACCCTGGATGTCCGATGGAGGCAAGTGTGCCTTCGGTGTGCTCTGAGTGGTGGGAGGAGGCGAGTGGCGGTGTGTCCTCTTCTCTGGGCCATGGGGACACCTTTGGCCGTGGTGTGGCACAAGCCCTCTTGGATGGGTGGCCTCTGAGACTGCAGCCATCCTTTTCTGGGGTGGCCCTAGTTGTATTTCCAGTGTTAATCCTTCTATTGCTTGTTTCCCAAGTGCTAGTTTTTAACTGTCAGCTGAGGAGGGTTTGTTCTAGAGGGGAAAACAGCAGCACTGCAAGACAGCAAGCAACTGGTGAGAGAGCCCACCTTGGTTCCCAGACTTGCTCCTCCTCATGCATGAAAGTGTTTCTTGTTGACATCCAGGTCTTTATGTTTATTTGGATTAACATTTAAAATACACTCCTGTGTTACCCCATCAGGGACAGCTGAGAAAACAGGCGTAGTAGTTAAGCTCCTGTACAATTTCTACCACAGAATCAAAACTTCAGAGTAATTTCATAGATATTCTGGTGCCGTGTAACTTATTTCCCTTACTTTGGGGAGCTGGCTTTGTCTGGCAGTTCTGTGTAGTTAAATGAAAAATAAAAATCAGAGGTAAAGCCAAGGCAGAGCTGAAGGAGGGACATTAACCACAAGATAGTTGGATCATTGCCTTTTTTATGTTTTCTCGTGGTTTCCCTGACTTTTATTTGGGTGAAGCGTGATGGAGGTATGGGCTGTCTGTGGCGGGTCCCCACTGGGGGCACAGCCCCGGCGTCGTGCAGGCAGCTCCCAGGCTGCGGGCGCTGCGGGAGAAGATGCTATTGCTTAAAAATACTCTGCTGCATTTGAAAGTTCATAAATCATCACAGGTCTATTTTTAGCCATGTGAGATTAGAGCCAGTCTGCGTTTTCTTCCCACACCTCCCATCTGTGGCCTAAAATGACCCGAAAACGTCCCTGTAAAAGCTGTTTACACACTCCTTTGGATTCGCTGGTGCCCTTTTGTTCAGCCCCGTTGTCACACCGAGGACGGGGCTCCGTTTGAAGAGGGTTTGGTGCAACAGTTGGGAATTTTCCTTCAAATGCAGAACCTGGGAAGTCTTGCCACTTGCTGCCTGAGTGATGTGCAGCCCCTGACGGGGAAGGTAATCACAAACACAGAAAAGTAACATGAATCACACGAAATCCACAAATGTCAGCTCCGAAGCTCTAATCTAGGCGTGCTGCCAGGATTTAAACTTGCACACATCTTTACTGTTATCTGCTGCAGTGGTTACTCAAATATAAATATGAATATCATGACAGTAGTGATTCATTCTTTTTATTATTAGCAAAGCAAATATATAATGATGACATCCAACCGATTTACTGTTTCGTGCAAGTACACAGTTATTCCCTGTCCCCTGCCATCATCCAGCAAAAAAGGCGATATTAAAACAAAAACTCTTGTGTCAAATCTGCTTGCAGCCTTAGCATAAATAAGGTTCACATTTCATTATGAACCAAGACGACAGTATTTTCTACACTAAAAAGTGGTTTCCAGTACTGTATGTGTTGTACTTGGGAAATAATTTCATTCTTTGCTTTTCCCTAGATACAAGCAGTCATTTTTTATCTTAATCTGCAGGATAAAAAAATCTGTTTCAGCCTGACACCAAGAAAAAGAAAGATTTGTGGAGTTTTTTTTAATTGCTGGGTTAAATCTTTGAAAGTCAAACCCTCAGGACCAACAGGGTCAAAGTATTTTGAAAACAACTAATCTAGTGACTTTGTCATATGCATGATTCAAGTTTAGGCAGCTAGAGCATAAGGAGCAAGTTTTGACTCTTCAATGTAAATTGGGATTTTTGCTGAGGTACCCAATTGCAGCGCAGATGTATCAGCATGGGGACTTCGGTAAGGTAAGTGATACACCTACTGCATTATTGCATGATTTGGGGACTCAAGAAGGTAATCTACAACCATTACATATTTAAAATTGCCTTTTCAGGGATTTTTTTTTTTAATTGTGTTGAACAGCTCAAGGTTTCAAAAATGTGGCTATACAAACATCTGTTTCTTCTATTAGTCCTTCCGTAAGATCCCAGTTGATCAGCAGCTGATGTTCCGTTACTTGAAGGTTTGCTGGAGATGTCTCAGATATGGCCAAACATCTTTATTAATGAATGAAAGTTTTGATATATCCAGTACCAAGCTCTCCTAAGATGCATTATACGAAAGTTTAAAAGAAACGTACCACGACGGTACTTCACCTTTTCTCCTCTTCATTTTCCCAGAGGCTTTGAGCCAGGTTTCAGTGAGACTCGTTGGACATGGTCGTTATTAACCATCTCACATGGGCTTTCCCCATTCTTGTTTCCTGAGCAAGATATGGTTGAAAGACTAACTGTTAGGCTTGGCTTTCTCCTGATTTTTTTTAACACAAGAGGGCAATACGGCAGCACTCCCTGCCATGCTGGCTTATCTTCCTTTGCAGTCCTTGTTGACAAGTAGCATAGTCCAAAGGACTCCTCCATCAGCATCCCTGCACCTCCCGCAGTCTTTCTTGGGAGTAGTTTAATTTCTGACCCGGTCACCACTTGCATCTCCTGGGGTCTCCTAAACTAACGTATTTCTGAGGTCTTCTTGTGGGGGGACTGCACCCAGCCAAGGGTACGTGGCCAGAGCTGCGGAGACTTGGTGCCGTCAAGGGTTGTGTAAGAGACTGATGAGATCTTGGACCAAAGATGTTTTTATTGGAAGAGATTCCAACAGCTGTTGGCACTTGGTAAACTGTTTAGGAGACAAGATGGTCCTGAGCTGTTTCTAACTCCAGATTGATTTACTCTTCTATAAGTTGTATCAGTATAAGATCTTCGTCCGCCTCAGACAAAATCTGTGTTTTATGATTTATTTATATAAATGCTTAGCCATTGAAGAGATGTGGTGTTTAAACCCGATCGACATAAGGTTTAGCAGGTCATTTTAGTCAAGTTGAAGACTAAGGAAGGGAACAATTAGCAAACTTGGTGTTTGTAATGGGAAGTGCCATATTAAAAATGGTAATTTAATCTGAATAGTACTGAATAGCAATGACCTACCAGTGGTTTTTTTAACCTGACTGTAAGCGCATGGTTTATTAAACTCTTCTTATGCAGATAGCAGGGTATTATTTGTGAAGACTTACAAACAACATCACACTCAAACAATTAAACGCATTTCCATCTCTATGCTTCCAGTAATAGGCGTGTGAACGCCCAACTAGCCATCTCTGAAAGTCCACAGGATTGCTGAGGATATTCAGTGCAGGCTGCTTTCCCCCCTCCCCGGCTGTATGTTGATGGTTCTGATCTCCCATTTTTGCATCTTGTTAGTTATAGCTATAACACCCTGGGCAGAGCTCTTTCTCCAGTTTGTTCCATAGCCATGGTTTGGGTGGTCGCCCCCTTCCTGGGCTCTGTTAATGAGCGATCTGTAGAAAACCTGAATTCTGCTCAAACCCCTCTGCTGGGTTTAGTCCTTCCTTCCTCCATGCCCGTCTTCTGACTGAGCCACGGTCTGTTCTCCTGTGCCTTCAGGTGGTCACACCCCACTCACCACCTATGAGCTGATGGCTGACCTTTGGGTTTGGAGAAAGCCCATAAGCTGTCCAGGTTGCTGTCAGGCAGGTTTCCCTTCCTTGGACTGACAGTATTGGGCTCATGTCTGAGCCAGATTCTTCTGTTAACTCAGCTGTAGGTTTGGACTAGGTTTAAGTCAATAATTTTTCATAGGGCGGTGTTATGTATTAGCAAAGAACACGTGTTGGTGAGTCAATGGCAAAATAGACATCCCTGCTGACTAGCCACAGTGCTGAGCTGCTGTCAGGGGGATCTTAGACCCCCCACAGAAACCGTGGTTTCTGACACCATCAAGTGTGTGAACTATTTGCTGGGCTGATAACACTGGATCTTGTCTCCATGGACCTTTAGTGGGACTCCCATATTTTATATGCGTGAGGCACCTGTAGCTGGTGGGCTAAATTTAGTGCATAAATTAATTTCCTGTGATTTTTCTTTTTCCATGGTATTATTTGCTAACGCTGTACTTCATGTTAATGGTGTGACCCATGCGTGGTGTTTGAAAGGCATGTTCAGCGCTGAGCAGAGGAGGGTTCTTCTCCTGCACAGGGCACCGAATGGCTTTCATTACATGAGATTTTTACTCTTTTTTATCACTACTACCCTGCTCTTGTGAAATGGAGGCAAAAGCTCTGTATCCTCTTGTCATGAACAAATGGATGAATCTTCTTGGTCTTTGTCTCTTGGTCTTTTGAAAAAAAGAAAAGCTCCTGAACAGCACTCAACTCCTAGCTTTTTTAAAAGAGTTACTTAGCATAAGAGCAGAACATTTGCCTAAGAGGGTTTTAGTCCAAGAGTGACTTTTCATATTTAATTGATCTGTATTGTTCAATTAGGGAGCTGTATAATGCCCTCTGTTGTGCATGTATAGCTGGAAGTAGAAATGAATGAAATATGAAGTCCAGCGGAAGAGTAATTTCAAACAGAATCAGCTCTTAGCAATGTACAAAACAGGATTTCAATCCAGGCCCTGATATGCGTGAGTAAATATGAATTAAATACATCAGATCGTTAACTTCGACATGCAAATTATTTTGAATTATAGTATTTGTTCTTATTCTGGCCAAAACTCAGTAACCTTTTTGTTCCAAATCATATTTATAAACATTTCCAGCTCTTGAATAAATATTCAAACATGTTTCCGCGCGTTACGCTTTTCTGGAAACAGCTTATTTGGGCTTCAAACCCCCCGTGGTTTTCCAAATACAGGATGCTGAGCATCGGGGAGCGCAGCGGAGCACTGAGCAGAGTGACACGCACGGGCACGAGTGACACTGGTCCCACAGGGTGGCAGCACTCGACCCGCATCACCCACACATCACATCTCGTATCACCCGCACATCACATCACCCGCACTGCCCCAGCTGCGGCCGGAGCAGCTTCAGCCCCAGCTTGTGACGAAACATCCCGTCCCGCATCCCGTCCCGCATCCCTCCCTGCATCCCATCCCACATCCCTCCTGCTCTGGAGCATTGGGCAGCCCCAGGGCTTTGGGAGCACATCCCTCTGTGCTGGCCTGGGAGAGAGCCGGTACCAGTTTGCAGGATTTTAGGTGGATATTGAATTTTATGCCTATAACCCTAATCACAGTTTTTACAGTATAATTTTCTCAGGATTCCTGATTCTGAGGAATGTATTTAAAAATGCATGATTTTTCTCCTCGACACATTTCTTTCATCGGTGTTGTGATTCTCTTTGGACCCACAAAGCCATGCTGCTGCTCAGTTTACCCCTCGTTTTTCCCCACTGCTTTTACACCCACTGTTATCCATCTTTCCTTGCGCAGCCTGATGCAGCAGGTCCTCTTACATTTTGGCTGACAGGTAAGGTTTTTTTGTGGCTTGCTCAGCATCACCCGCTCTCTGCTCCTCCCCAGCTCCTTTGGTTTCAACACAAGATGATCAAGAGTACAAGAGGATGGATCCAGCACAGTCAGACTTGCTGACAAAAAGCGCCGATTATTCATGAAGAATGATTTTAAACTCTGCAGAAATCAGTGCCCACGAGCAGCGAGCGCCGAGTTTGTGCAGAGAAACCGTCCTGAAAGGTGGATGGGGACAAGGGATAATTTGTCTGTGTGCAGTTCTCCTGCTCGATGACTAGCAGGAAGGCTTTGCGGGGATGTACACGTGTCTGTTAAGGATCGCTCAGCGTTTGCCTGGTCCAGAAATCCACGTGGCAGATCTGTCGGCTGCTTTGCCAGCTCTGTTTTCTGTGGGCATCAAGCAGGCGTCTCCGGGCGGGCAGGGATAAGGTCCGTGGGCAGGAGGGACGGGATGGGCAGATGGAAGGCACTGAGCATCCTTCCCGCTCTGATCTCTGCTGCCACGGCAATATTTTCATATTGCTTGCCAACACTTCCTACAATGAATATTAAATGAACGTATCGCACGTTGTTTACCGGGGAGGGAGAGATGGGAAAAATAGATACAGGGCAACCCTGAGCGTAAGGCTGGGTCTCTCCTAGGGCGTTTGCGCTGGTTTGAGTCCAAAGAATTACTCGGGTGAATTCAGTGTGTGATGGGTCTCTTCTAATTGCAGATGTAGGGGAAAAAACACTGGTCAAATACATCTGAGAATGAAGAGCGCCGAACATGGATTGACTCAGTATTTTCTCTAGTCAAGTGGAAAAAAGGAAGCCTAGTATGAGAAAGCTGGAAAGGTCAAACTAATTTGTACTTGTGTGATAATGGGTAATACCTCTATTGTTTATGAAGCTCGCAAAAATCTTTCCAGTGTTAACCACTGTGATATATCTGATGGTGATTTTGAGAAATTAACAACGAAGTAGCAATTGTTCCGCCCTCTTCACGCCTTAATCTATCTTGCTTTAGGATTCCTTTGAAAAGTTATGTATTCTTCGCAAATTAGTTGAGAAGAAATTTATTCCATTCTCTTGACTTCCGTATGCTGTGGCTGGAGGAAGGAGATCGTTTTGAACAAAAAAGATTAATAGTGAGGTTGATACGAGTAAGACTGAAAACCTGCCAGTGTCTTGCTGCTTAAGCATTCTGGCTGTGTTCCCCTGTTTATTTTGCTGCAGTCTTTTCTGTTTATTTACTAGGGTAAGTGGAAATTTTATATGCATGTACAGCTACTTCTATTAAAATAGGAATAACTGGTGAGCTCCTAATGCCCTGGACTGCCTTCTGCCGCCGCAGTTATTCAGGCAGATTTGCAGCTTCTTTTAGTAACCACTGGAAGTTGTGTGAATTTTCCTGGGATTCTGGTTTCCTGGGAGCAACAATGCTACCAAACTGCATAATTTTCCATGAAACAATAGGGAACTATATCAGGAGTCCCTCCTGCCTCGTGTACAGCAAAAAGTGTAGGCTCCAGAGGAATTCATTTGCTAGGCTTATCGCTGAGACATTTAATATCTAGAATGATTTAGTATATCAAATTCTAGAGTTTTGGGCTGAATGTAGCTGCATTCGTCATTGTTGCAGAACCTTGACAGTGAACAAAAGGTGCTGCAGGGAACCATAACTCACGCAGCAAATTAATGGGTTCCCGGCTTCGCTTGCTCAGCTAAATGGAACCGGGGAACGGTGCGGTCTCACCGGCCGAGGGCTTTCTGCAACAAGTGTGAGGATTAGGAGTTTGCATGTCCTTCGTCCCTGGAGCAGATATGAAAAGCGTAACTCTCCTGCCAGCTGGCATTTTTCACTCTTGAAGTTACTTCACTATGAATCATAGAATGATAGAATCATAGTTTGGGTTGGAAGGGACCTTTAAAGGCCACCTAGTCCAACCTCCCCTGCAATGAGCAGGGGCATCTTCGACTAGATCAGGTTGCTTGAATGATTTGAAAGGGGGAAAAAATCCCCCAGCTTGTTAGCTGTTATGGGAGCATGATGCAATTGTTTTAACAGAAATTTAAATTTAGCGTGTATTCATAGGAAAAAAAGGATTTGATTGAGGAGGTTTCATCTGCTCTAAATTTTATCATGTCACGCTGCAACAGAGAACTTAAGGCCGCGAGCACAGTATGTCCGGTAACACTCACAGGCCACATACCATCACTGATAATTTTTGCTGCTGGAAAGGTATGTGCATTGCAAGGAGATATTTGATCACCTTCAAATGAAGGGTTCTCCCAGTCTGGTCTAGGATGAGAGAGAGCGTTGTCCATAGACTGCTCATAATCCTATGCAGGCTGTCTTAAACCAGAAATCTCTCCAGGATCTTCAGCAATAGTCATGGTTTAGACTATTGACCATAGGAGGGCTGCAGCCCCACATCTTCCTGGCCCTGATTTTGCCCCTATCCCTTTTTTTTCCAATTTTGCCAAGCTCACCAGGAGATGAACCCAATTCCTGAAAAGGTTCCTATCCTCTTTTAGATGCCAAATTACTGGATGTGCTGAAAGGCAGGGCATAGCTGAGAAATACGGGCTGAGGAGAGATGATGCTCTAAACCAGCGGTTTAGCTGGTGGTGTGCTTTCTAGGCAGGGTGGGGTCAGCCTGTTCGCAATGATTGGCAGCTCCTGAAACCTGGATGTGAGCTGGAGTTGTTGAGCACTTCATCGTGGAGAGCTGACAGTACCTTTGGCTAAGGGCTCAATCACCCCTAAGGGCTTAGAAGTTAAGCATGCAGCAATGCCTGAGAAAGCAAATGGATGGAGGGGGGTGGATGCCGGTGCGGTTTGAAACTGCAGCTGATGTGCACCAAGAGGGCTTCAGAAAATGTACAGAATTGGGTAGCTGCTAGATACTGCCACTGTGTTGTTTTGGCCACGTCAGGGAGTTTCATGAGCTCTGAACTTGCACTTCTGAAGTTGAGGAAGACTCTGCCTTGTTTGGCAGGTTAGTCAGCTGTCCAGAGCATCCTTGCAGCCTACTGAGCAGTTCAGTACACCCACATTTGCTCCCTGAGGGGAAAAACCACCAGAGACCAGGTCACCTGCACTCACCACGGGTTTATGTATGAGCTGGACATGCCCTTCTCCAGAAAACAAAACATCGTGACTAATGCAGTCTTTTAAAAAGCAAAGTGCACTCTAGAAGATACACATTTGAAACTCTCTGATTTAAGGCACTGAAATGGTTGTGTCCCAACGTGTTCTGAGTGTGTTGGATCATGTCATGTGCGCATTGTGGATCAAGGGGGTTTGGCTGCTTCAGTTTGGGGTGGGTCTATTTGTTGGTGAGGGGTGTAGGGTTTGGGTTTGGGTTTTTTTTGGTTTGGTTTCAATCTTGATTCCTTTGAAGAGCAAGTTTCAAGGTCAGTCAGTGTTTGTCCAGTGTGTAAGTATAAAGTCCGACCGTACCGCATGATTGTACTGTCTCATCTGCTTTTCTGCTTCAGTCTTCTGGACCACTGAAGTTAGAAACTTGACAGCATGTGGCAAAAGATGCCAGTAATAGCTCAGTAATACCTTCTTCTGGTTTGTTCAATCCCGTGTAAGTGGGAGCTCGCAGCGGAGCTGAATAGCGCACCGTTGGCCAACCTCGGGTGGTATGAATAGAGTCCTTACAGTAGATTAAGTGATAGATCGCAGCTCCTCTGCAAACATTATATAGAGGAGCCCACTCTGCAATAGCTAGCATAAATGGGCAGAAGTGCAATGTTTGTATTGCTCTTTATTTAATTACTGTAGAATTGCTTCTCTGTATACACTTGCCTGCACAGCCGTGCCTCTGAGGCTCTGCCTCCTCCTGAGCAGGACTGAAGGAGATGGAAGGTGCTTAAAGAAACCGGGACAGCTGTAAGGCTTCCTCACCTTTTTGCTTTGGGAGAGGAAAGGCGTGGGAGTTAGAGAGGAAGTGGGAAAAGGGCAAAGAGCATTGGACATGGCAAGAAAACTTCAAAAGGCCAGGAAAAAAATCTTCCCTTTGGTTCTTCCCTTCTCCCCTACTCAGACTCTTCTGCCGTTTACTGCTTTGGTGGCTCCATTCTCATGGTGGCTCATGCATTGTCACCAATGCAATGTCGTAGTAAGAACGACGTCCCATAGAAGACTGAGATATGGATGTTTCTCCTCTGCCAGCACAACCTAAGGAAGACTTGCCAGAAAACCCGTTTGCGGTGGGTCTGCTGCCAAAGAGGCTCTCTTGCTTCAGAAGAGGAGGGACTGAGCTGGACCGTCCCATTCCTCCATCCCCAGGGACCTTCCTCCAGGCTGCCGAGGTGGTGCAGAGGGAGGAGGTCATCCCTCCTGCCTGAAGAAGACGTCTAGCGCAGGTGTTTCTGTTTTGGTCCAGGACGAAGATTCTTCAAATCCTCTTTTAAAAGCGTTTAGCCTGGCACCGGAGTGGTCTCCAAACCCAAACCAGCCCCAGGACCAAATCAAAAAATCAGCTGTGACGCTGCTGTCTTTTACCTTTATTTTAACAAGTCAGGAAATTCTGAGATGTGTGGTGTAAATATACAGCTTTGTGTACCAGCCAATGCTTCCAGTCATTCCCAGTGCATCCAGAGACAGCAAGGCTACCTCTGACAGCCTGCCTGCTATCAGCACGTACTGTATCTCAGAACCATTTTATTATTACGATTATTATTGTATTTTAGAACCATTACCTAAAATATGGAATCACTGCCCCTAGAAAAGTGGATTATCCTTTCCTAGATAGCTAATTCTATTTCATTCAAGAAAATTTGATTCATATTTCTGAAACATTGCCACTAAACAGCTTTCTAAGCAGAGTTGCAGTGCAAGAGCAAATTAGATTCGTGTAGGGAGAAGGGAAATACTGTTGTTGCAAGTGTCCAAAGGGGTTGAAATGAAAATAATCTTATAGATCAAACTTAAATTGAGTTCAGATATTACGGCGATAACACAGTTCTACACCTGGAAAATCCCATCTGTCAAAAATAAACTTCAGGGTCACATTTTGAAATGGCACTTCTAGTTCTGGATCGTCTGGCTTCTGTCTCTGGCAGCCCTGGGATGTCAGCCCCGTGCGTCGGGCTGCGTGAGTCTGCTCAATGAAATAAAAAATAATAATAAAAATAAAGAAGGCGGGGGAATGCTCTTCAAGGATTTATAAAATCCTTCACAAATTGCACCAGTCTGAAATGGCAGACACTGTCTGTCTCAGTGACTTTTGAATAAGGCTCTGAAAATTTCGGCCCAACTATAGCAAAGCCCAACGTGTCCAGGAGAAAATACCATGTGAAGTTCTGCAGTTTGAAGTAGGAGCAGTTTGAATCAAACCTGGGAACTTATTCGACCCTTATTACTGCAGTCTCTGAACGGACTTAACATTTCAGGTCTTTAATTATCCTTGCGGAATTTTCCTGAGCTGGTTGTGTGCTATTTTACTGGAGATGAAGAACTGAGACGCACATGCCGAGATGGTCAGAGATATAGAAATATTTAGGCACTTCTGTTTCTAGTAAGCTCTACCCAAATTCTTTGAATTTTAGGGTACTGACCTATTAAAATTAATGAGTTTGTGGCAGAGGAGGAATTTTAACACTGACTTCTTTTCATATCCCTCATGGATTGCATCAGAACTCTGTCTGATGCTTAAAACATATTTCATTATTTTTGCACCTGTATTTCTGCTTGGGATCAGTCCTTCCCAACTGCATGGGATTCAGGGTCTCTCTGAATCCTTGCTTTAAAACTACCAATACCTGGGACTGAAAGTGTGTTTTTGAAAATGTAATCAGATATGATTTAGCTGTCTAAAACATTACCAGTAGACCTAAGCATTCACATAGAAATACTTCACAGTATCTATACGAACGTAATGACATCCATTAGTATTGTCTAAAATATAAAATATCATGCAATATTTAAATCCAGCTGCAGTGAATCCTCTATAACTATACTGACAGTATCTAAATTTAGTAACTAATTAAATTCCATGGAACAGAAGAATGCATTTTTCCATTGCAGTCCACTTCTCGTAAGGAGAAAGATTGTGTGTGTTATCTATACTTCTATTTTTATATAATGTAGTATATTTTTATATATCTATTCACTATATACCTGTGTTTTCTGAATTTGTACATCCGTATTTCAGCCTCTCTGCTGAAGAGGACCCTGGGTGATGCAGGCTGAATGCCAGCCAGTGCTGAGGCTCAGCCGCCCTCAGGTATGGCCCATGGACATGAGGTCGGGGGGGACCGTCACCCTTCCCTCGTCACTCGTTAGTCCACGTCTGGACCCCACCATAGGGTGGTTGATGATGGAGGTGGTTGAGCTCGGGGGGGCCAGCAGGGTGGCAGGGACCATGCCCTGAGCATCCAAGTCTGGATTCGCCCTGACTCTCTGCTCAGAGCATCCTTTGTCCACGACCAGAACGACTCTTTTCACTGAAAAAGCCAGTTCATGCATTTTCTTTTCCAGCCACTTCACCGACCGAGCCTCTGGCTGCGGAAGGCACTGGCTTTAAGACTGTGATGAAATTAAGCGTGTACCCAAGCCCTTACAGGGTCAGGGCCAAACACTTTAAATAATTGATGGACTGCTTTATTTCTTTAGCCTTTCTAAAGTAAACTGAGTTTCAGATGAACATGAGCTGACTTAGATGTTTAGTTGGGGAAAAAAAAAAAAAAAGCCCTTTGAATTGCACTGATTTCCCACAGGATTAACTTGGGACCAGAAAAAATAACTTCTTCAGCTTCATCCTTCTTTCCCTCTCTCCAACCAAACACCATTTTCTTTTTTCTGTTCAGGCTTTTTGGATTCTTTTGTAGAAAAACAAGAACCCTCTTAAATTAAACATGCAATCTGAAAAGAGGAGGGGAGGAAAGTTGTCATTAGCATTTGTGAACTAAAGTTGGCCAACTGTCCCAAGGGTATTCTGATTTTGCAGAGTATGTGTCTGTGTAATTTTTGTAAACGTTTATAAATTAATAATACAACTAGAATAGATGCATTTCCCATAACACCTGCCAGCGTGTGCGAGACAATGCAAAAGTAAAAGAATTGAAAGTTACTGACCCAGATACTGTGTAAGTTGAGAAGAAAAGGTGAATGGAGGCCAAAAAAGTAAATAGCAGAAGGAGAAGCAGATAATGAGCATCCATGTTTTGATTGCTAAATGGTACTGTGGTCTTGTAGACGAGTTTGTCGGAAGGATGTCATTTGTGCAGGCAGGATATGGAAGAAAGTAGAATTAGTTTGTTGAAAAACAAGCAGGAAACGTGTGTCCGTTTTGGATGGCTCCTCATATTCCACTTTTGCAAATGGCTAAATATCTTAGCTGAAAATAGAAGCGTGGCAGAAATAGCAGAGTTACGCTGGGCGTCAGGGGGGAGGTGGCTGCATTAGAAAATGATGCGTAGTAGTCCACAGAAGCATTGCTTTTTGGAAACTTCCCTTTGAGCAATTTCTTTCTCCAGTGGAAAATGTCAATGAAATGGGACACTCCTGAGAATTAATTTATAAGACTCTTTATTTTTACTAATGATAAAACATAACCAATTATTAAAAATTCTATAAGTTACATCGGACAAAGCCGTTGATAGCAGAAAATATGCTTTGACGCAAAATGCTTTTTTTTTTTCCCCTCTCTCTTTTTTATAATCCTTTTACTCTTTGGGTCATATTGCCTGTCTAAACACTTTCTTAGCCTTTTCTGAATTTGAACGTTTAGAAATCATCAAATGGCCTTTGAGGTGACTGTGATGGCATTAGGAAGGGAGTAAAGCGATGGTGTGTTGGTCGTACGAGTGGGTTGGACTTCTCATCTGGGAGGGCATTTCCAGCCCTTGAATGTGATGGCACGTTGTTGGCACAGACACCCGTTATCGTTGGTCACAGTTAAGGTTCATAAAGCCTTAAATAGCTCGCACATGTTAGCAACTCTGCTAACAAATGTAAAAGCACTGAAAAGTTGTTTTTAAGACCAATATTTATAGCTGAAAATTAATTCCTGCTGTTGTCAACTCATTCATTATCCCATTCATGAAGAAAAAGACAATTCAGCCTTCTGCTGGGAAGGTTCCCCCGTCCGTTCATCTCCTTAGCCACTGTCACTCATCCCCTTCATTTCTGAACCTTATCATTTTGTATTCCAGATATTGGATTTGATCCATCCATCAGCTGTCAGTAACTTGGCAGATACCCCGGGCACTTCCAGGTGTATTTTCTGTGCAGGTCCTGCCAGGAGAGAGGAATATTGTACGGAGAGGGCAGGGCAAATCACAGACTTGATCCGTTTTTGCTGTAGGTCATCTTCAGATTAGCCTTTTTCACTGCTTCCCTCCAAAACAGAACCTGAGAATTTGTAAGGGGGTATTTCTGATTTGTGAGGGGTTTGTGGGTTTATTTCTAGGGATAGACAAACACTCCTATTTCAAACTGTTTTGACAAAACATGTAAGGGAAAATTCTGCCCTCCATTGCACAAATAAAAAGGAGGGGAAAACTTGGCCCGTTGTGTTTCTTCAGCTGAACTTGATGATAATGCTTAGAGAGAGGTTTCCATGGTGAACGTAGAAAAATCAAATTTGAAAACGGTTTTCTTTTGTGTATTTGCTGCTATTGTTTTTAATGGTCACTGTTCTGCACGTTTAACAGTCATTATCCACACCTTCTGGCTTGTGAATACATTTACATATTTTAAATCAACATTAGCAGGGAAAAATCCATGATTTTCCCAGGGCTGCTTATGATTTTTTATTTTTTAATGCTGCAATGCTCAGGATATCCTCCAGTGGGATCTGTCAGAAAGGTCTCTTTTAGCAGACAGCTTTGCTTATTTGATAACTTTGTGTATTGATTCCTTACATCACCTGCTTCTTACTCACTTAGGTTATATTTCATTTCTGTCCCTGCTTCTATTGTAAAAGTACAAAGTGAGAAGCTGGTAGCAGTTTCTTGCTTTATTCTTTTTTTTTTTTTTTCCCCGTTGGAGCCTCATGTAGTACATTCCTTGTCTGTTTACCAAGCACTTTTTCTCTATGTTTTTTTCTTGAACGGAAAGAGTCTGCCTTGGAAGCAGTAAACTTTTAATAGAGATTATGCAGAGCCGTACCTGGAGCCTAACCAATGCACCCAGGATGCAGACGGATTTCCAGCATCATTTTCTTGCCCTTGCGCAGCAGCTCTCGCTGCAGCCTGGTCCTGCACGTGTCCCACGAGTGTGACACAGGGACACTTGTGCATGGCCATGGCTGGGGAGCCCTTCGCCCTGGTACTACAGTCCTGCTCCCCAGGACTTCTTCATACTTAAAGCCCTGGTGATGGGCCTGCCAGTATCCATCACTTCTCATCTTGGCGTCCGACTCCTGATTATTTTCATTCCTGTAGGAGAGGAAATGTCACGGTGTCATCCTGCGAGCCCGTGACTCCTCGGTGCCTTTCTCCAGGCCATTTCTCCATCAGTCGTGGGTGGCTGCAGCCTGGGGAGCTCCCGCCTGCTCCTGCTCAGCTTCTTCTGGCTGGAATCGCGCCCAGTTGTGGCTTTTTGCATTGTTTCATTTTAGTCCTATGCTGAAATCCTGCTCTTGTTCCATCTCAAGTAATGAATTAGGCTGATTTCCATTTTAAATTTAACTCGAGCCTCACTAAAAATTTTCCAGCCCTGCCAAAGTGCTGACATGTGTTTTACCAGATATTTGTTACGAAAGTCTTTCAAAATAATTGCCAGATAAAAGTCAAGTACGGTGAACAAAACGCTCAAAATAATCATAAGTGGCCCTGAATATTTAGTTGTGTTGACGAATAATGGAGAATGTGTTCTGCAGAAAAAAAAAGAGGATGTAAGATTATTATTCATTTTCCTTAAACCCCTTTGCCAGGCTCTTGGGTTTTGGCCTTACTCAGGAGATACTCAGCATCTCGCCACCCACTGAAATCTGTAGGTAAGGCCATGCTGTATAATATGATTAAATACCTGAACTTCTGAGTGACCTCAAACCTTGTTGAGCTGGTGCCTTGAGGGCAGTGCCACTCTCCTTGGTCGGCGCAGTTCGCTGAAGATAAATGTGAAGCTTTTATCCAGTATACATAGCAACTTGCTGTTGCCAAGTAAGAACAAATGTAAAAAATAAGAAAGTAAATTATATCTATTTACAACCTATATTTACAATCTCAAAGTGGTACCATCGTCTGTGTGCTCGAGCGGCAGCCGTGCCACGGCAGCACGGGATCACTCCCGCTCTCGTTAGGGGTTGTCCCTTCTAATGACTGTCACTGTTGTCTGACAACATTTAAAACATTACCTTGTTAAATATGGCCTGTTTAATATACATTTCTGTGTGATTTGACAAATGGATTTCTTCAGTTTAACGCAGAAGAGAAGCTAAATGAGTCAGTAAATGTTAATGTGTCCATGTTCTTCCCAGATAACTAGTGGCCCTTGGGACAGTATCAATAAGTGGCATTTATATGATATTATGAATGTGTTAATTATGTGTAGACAAAATAATGAGTAAGCAAAGGTCAAGGACAAATGCAATTTCCCCAGAAACACGCATCAAAGAGCTTCTAATATTTAGGTCATTACCATTATTGAATATTCAGTGTAATTTAAATTATGTGCATTTTTTTCATTGCTTATATTTTTAGTCCATGAGCAACTTCAAGGCCTGTTCTGTAGCAAACTTCAGTAAAACTTCCGCAGTAGCTGGACTGTATTTTCTCCATACCTTGGTTAACTGCCAGGTGGAATTTGGGATTGATTTCTTGTTTAAGATGTAACCTTATGATGATTTTATTTTTTTTCTAAACTTGAAATGAAGGAAATGAAAATGTGGCCATGCTGGCTATTAAACTGCTGAACCTTGAAAGTCGATGCAAATCAAAACAAAATGCTCTTGAGACCGTAAATACCCAACTTTGCCCTAGTTCATTGGGCTTCCGAAATCCAGTGGGTTTTGTGACATGAGGCAAGAGGAAAACCTAGCTGATCAATACGGCCATTAATTAGAACGAGAGGTGCGGTCATGATTTTTACTTCTAAACTTTTACATATTGACATCTGGCAAAACAGTTAGGAAGTCGATAAGGATCTAAAAGTTCCTGTACTGTTAAGTTGCTCACTGAGAAATAGCAATTAAGCCTTCTCCGTCTCCCAGGGCCTCCTCTCACGGGTGTCTGGAAGCATCTTGCTACCAAACAAGATGCTGTTCATATATGAAATATTCATGTTATGACATCAAAACATGTTGCATATTATTTCAGTACGCTGGGCTGAAATTAGATTCGCATTTTATTTTGCTTATAAATGCCTGTCAGAGTTACTAAATCAGTTTGTCTTTGCCGTCTTGAAATCGCGTCAGTTTGAATTTCCTTCATGCTGCGTACTGTTTTGGGCAAAGACATATTACTTCTATATCCGAGATGGAGCACTTCATATTCTTCAAATAAAGTTGAAAAAGCCCAACAATTAAGATTATTTTTAAAAATTTAAGAATTGGGAGGGGGGAGGGGAAGGGTACCTTGAACCCTTTTTAAAGTGGTACAGGAGACACCAAATGCTGATGCATCATGATCTTTGCTTCCCCCTTCGTGCAAGTATCGTGCACACGGTGCGTTACATATTATTTAATGGTTGTAGGGTATATAACGAGGCATTCTGGAGTCTAGCGCTGATGAAAGTAGAGATAAGCTTCGAGTACCGGATTATATGAGTTCCTCGATACAGCTGAGGAAGGTTCAGCATCTGCAGCTGCCCTGCGAGTGTTGAGCGTAGGTTGTGGATGCTTGGTCCATGGGGCACGGGCATCTGCATCCTTCAGACTGGGTCAGTGGGGCCGAGACTCGGGCTGTACCTCTCTGAGCTGTCTGGCACGGGGCTGGCATGGCACAAAACCTGACCAGCGGCAGCGCTGGGCTCCTACAGACCGCTCTCTGACACGCGAAAGCATCTGACAAGGCTGTGACCTGGTCCTTTAAATCAGCAGGCAGGGGAATTAATTCACTGTTAGCTTTTTTGGCACTGTAATACCGCATTCATGCATAAATAATCTCATCTTAGTTATCCTGTTGCTAAAAAAAAAAACCCAGCTTCTGTCCCCAGTCTGCCAGACGTTTGCATTAGAAATATCCCGTCAGAGAAGCTACACATGCTTGAAAACATTTATTATTTCCTTCCCTGCCTCTCTCCTGTGCTCTTGCCGCCCAGCCTGCGCCTGCAGGCATCGCTCCCAGCTGCACTGCTGCCTGCTGCGGCTCAGGGCTCCGCCGTTTCGCAAGACACAGTTCTCAGAAGCCACTCTCACTATGTGTATATATGTTTATTTTTAATTAAAACCAGCTTTTTAAACCTTAACCTTCCTCCTTTTCCCCTCTCCTACTCCCCTAAGTGTACTGCTGAAGTTTTTAAGGCAGATGTGCCACTGTCTTGTGGATTTCCCTTGTTCTTTTAATGTAATTCCTTTTAATTGCTGCTGGTAGATTTTGCAAATTAAGGGTATATTGTCTGTTGACGTTGCTGTTTTCATTCATTGAATCTAATCATAATGTAATTCATAATATATAATAATATAATAATATATAATAAGAATATAACTCATTTAATTGAATACGATCCAAACAAGCATAGCATCCAGGGTACAAATCCTTCGGGTTACTCTCAGCAGTAGCCGATGGGATCTCCAGCAGGTCTGGAGGGAGGTGTAGAGGCTGGAGGACGTACAGACCCAGCGCAGCCCCTGCCAGGCGTTTGCTCCCAAATCCCAGGGGGATTTGTTGGGTGCCGGGTCCTGCACCCCCTGTGTCTAACTCGGCTCTTGTAATTTGTCTCCTGCTCTATACACTGATACTTTTTCAAGATCCCTGAAGTGCCTGTGTGCCTCCTTGGCGTGCTCCTAGTTGTTTTCAAGGACCTGCTTTTAAGATAAAATCACATCTGCAAAGCTCCAGCCTCGACAAAACCTCCTCTTTTCGAAAAGTGAGGCTCTCGTGATGAGCTTCTGCATTTGCCATTAGGAGAGACTTTCCAAAAAGATTTTTTTTGAATGATTTCTTGATAGCCGGCAATCTCCTGAATCATTTCTTATACAGAAATTGTTCTTCAAGGTGTTTTGTTCCCGTAACAACTGCCACCAAGCTTGGTTTGTCACAATTTCCAGCCTATAACCTGGAAAGCAGTGGTGTCTATAGGTCTGGCCTGAGGGGCCGGCGTTTTATTTCTTGCTCTGAAATAGTGGGCAGGTCACCTCATTTCTCTGTGCCTCTGTATTTTCCTGACTGGCTTTGTGGGTTTTTTTGTCTATTCCTTTGGGGTCCGATAGTCTTTGAGCTTGAACAATGTGGCTGATCCGAGCTCGGTTTTAATCCAATGATAAATAGTTAATTTTGGAGGTTTAGGTTGACAGCAAGCCACCTTGGAGTGTCAGACTGTGAGACTTTGGTTTCCTTCTATAATCAGATAAGGAACAGATATTTCCTGTAAATCCTCCCCTAGTGTTCAAGTCATACCATTAGAGCATTAAGCCAGATACATGACACCCAATTTCAGAGTAATTCCTGAGGAAAAAGCACATTATATTTTTTTAATGGGCTTCCCAGGACTTATTTTGTTTCTTCCTGATGAATATGAATTCCAGCAAGTTCATCTGAGTTCTGACCTTCACATACACAAAGGCTTTTTTTAGAGCAAGAATATGGTCTTTAAAATTATATACTGTCCACGCGAATGTCTTCCTCTCGTCTCTCAGAGTGCAAGAATGGGACTGTTATAATTGTTCCTAAAATTCATCTGTGTATTTATTATGAACTACTTGCATCTTATAGAAATACTAGTCATGTCAACCTGACCAGTACCGACCTGTTCTTTCCAAATGGCTTTATTTGGATTGTGTGCTGCATACAATAAAGTCCCTTCTCTTCATCTCCTTTTCTTCTGATTGCCAAGTAACGTCAAGCAGATCGGAGAAACTTCTGTGTGGCTATAACAGTCTTCCCCAAGCACCTTGGTTGAATAAATATCCATTGAATAACTAGAGAATACATTCATACTCTTTTTTATTTTGATTTACGTTCTATCTTCCTATCTGTGCATCTTCAAGAGTAATTGCCAGTTTTCACCTCCTACAGAGAAAGTATAATAGAGCTGAAGAATAAGTAAAACGTGCTCTGTTTCTCTCTCTCTCTCTCCCTCTCTTTTGTAAGGGAACCTGTATATTCTTACCCAGGCATACACTAATAATTTGCAAACTGAAAATCATAACCTCATTCTCCGCTGGACTTGCTGGAAAAAGCTACGCGGATGCTTTCCACGTTTCCTTTCCTCGTGACGCTTGCCAACGGGAGACCTGTACGTATGGCCCATTCCCCTTTATGAAATAAGTCAGTCCAGCTCCGATGTAGTAAAGGTATCCCGAATGAATAGGAAGGTTGGAGCCCGTATGTTCTCTATAATAGACATCGTATTCCCATGCTCTGCTGATCTGATAGCAGCCAGACGATACGTCGTGCATTTTAATGATCCTGCCAGTACAGCATCTCTCGGAGGATTCCTGCGCGGGCTCCCAGGGATGGGTGGCAAGTTCCTTTCTGTCGTCTGATACGGGCTGCTGTTAGGGGTGACTGCAGCGTGAAATATTGCTGCGTGTTGGTAAAATACCGCATTAGATTTGAAAACATTCTTGAAGCGCTGGCTGTCACTGCTCTGCAGGGACCTTTTCCTAATCTGAACAATAATAAGGTCAGTTGGGTGCGGCATGATTTTTCCATCAATTAGTTCAGTCACACTTCTAACAAGCCATATATAATCATGCATGTTTAACCTGCAGGTTACACGGCCTAGCTAGCTGTGTGACCTACAGATCATAGAGCTGATAATGTCTTATTTTGTAAGGGAAAAATTTAATAGAGATTTCCAGTTGGATTGTTGTGTCTTTCGTGTTCGGGTTCCTACCTAGCTACTAACCAAACCGCAGAAGTGAAGCACTTGTAATCTGGACCACCATGCCTTGGTCTTCTACCTGACCCCTCAAGGAAATGAAGCCAGGAGCACACTTACACTTATGAATGTTTTCTTTCAGTACTAAGCCAAAAACAAGCTTCAGGTGACCTGATGTGCTGCTTACAACAGGTTTCTTCTCAGCTTTCTCCTTTCCTGTGGTCATGAATGTTGGAAGATCTCACTGCACGCTGGTGGGTATCTCACTGCAGACATCTGTGGAGGGCAAGACATGCGAGCCCCCCTCTCCCTCCCTCTGCTGTTCTCCAGACTTTGGCATTTGATCTTACTTCGGTTCTTCTCCGGAGCTCCAAGATACACCAGGCTTCGGGTTGGAAGGGTGTGGTGTAAAACCTAGGACACGGGGAAGATGTTCACATGCTAGAAAGTATTTTCAAAGCTATTGGAGCATTTGGTTTGGATTTATGAATTGCTAAGAAAAGAGTTACACGGTTATCATTTGAAAATAACAACTTTTCTCATAACAAAATAGCATGTTATGTGAGCCTGCAATAATTCTGCATCTTTGTGACTACCAGCAGGGAAAAATAGTCAGAGAATTACCATTCTACTTGAAATTCACCATCTCTGAACACCTAAAAATCCTACAGATCTCATTTATGGATGCATTCAGTGCTGCTTAAACGAGAGATTCCTCCAGATTGTCCAGTGTTTATGCACTTTGCATGGGATCTATTCACATTTCAAATTTGTGAAGCTTATGTATGTCATTGTGGGGTTCAAAAGCCTCATTCAGAGAGAACTGAGACCTCAGTTTCTAATAATCCTTCTGGCACCATTTGTACCTTTATTGAGGAAATAATAAAAATTCAGCCATTTAGACTACCAAAGTGTCCTCTTTTTGCAGTGTGCAGTTGTAGTTTTAATCAGTACATGCCTTAACAACTCTAGGAGGAATTCTTTATTTCTGTTGGCACAGCATGGTGTACTTTCCCCTTCCACTTGAAATAACATTTCTCGCTATTAGCAGGATGAAGTTTGAAAAGTTTAATTATACAAGGAAAAAGAAAGGGTCATAAACCAGACGGCAAAAAAAATCTCAACTCTTGCCGATTCATGTTGAAAGTTACTTTAAACGGATGAGGTTGGCCATGATGGTCTGAGTGCTTACACCAAAGAACAGGTTACCGTTCTCTTCCTATGCTGTATTGCCACGTAACTGCCTAATTTGACACTGATTAAGGGTTAAATTATCTGTCGGAGGTCTGACTTTTAGGTCAGGTGCGTTTAAGAAAAACTGTCCCATCAGCTGATCTGCATCTCAGGATCCTGGAAGTCATTACAGCAGGGCCAAAATCAAGGCTTGATTCAAGATTACTGACCACACGCAGGCTGGAACACCAGCGCTGCTTCCCGTAATCCCCAATCAGCAAAACACAGACACAGAAGGAGTAATAAAACCTATGCTCAACACAGGCACTAACACAAGAAGAAATAAACATCATTACAAGGTCAATGTAGCTAAATTGGTATCCTCACTGTATTATAAGAAAGTAATGAGAAACACCTTCAGCCTCAAAGAGAAGTCAATAGAAAATCAACAAACGGCTACCGCAGACATCCTTTTTCTAGCAGGAACCGCGGACAACAGGCAGACGCTCTGGAGCAACACAAATACACACACAGAGGCACGCACAACCTTTAAGAAAAGGACAGGCGCATTTCGGCAAGCGGCAAAACCACCCACTGCTGTTATTTTATGAATAGATGGTAGATTTGCTTTCTGCATGTTGGTGAAATAATGAAAAAATCCCGGGATTTTGAAGGCGTAAAATTGCAGACAATTTATGTTTATAGCTGTAGACGGCCACACAAGTGAAACTAAATTGAGTGCCGCATGGAGCTAAGAGGAGGGGGAATCAGAAATGCAAGTGAAAGATAAGGCTGGAGAAATTTCTCTCTCCAGAGCTAATCAGAACTAAGTATCCTATTGCCGGCAGCGTGGAGAATGTTTCAGATAACAGATAGTGATGGAAATTATGCAGGATAATTATGTCGGAAATAACAGCAAAGGGGGTGTGTGCTGCCTGAGAAAATTGTCACCTCCTCCCTCCCTTTGTCACCCCCAAGTGGGGTACCCGCTGCCACCTGTAATGCCGGATGTCACCCTTTTTTGGGGGAAAAAAAGCTCAGTGATTAACTGTGGGTAATACCTAACATCTAGCAAAGTATTCAAAATGTAATCGCTCTAATTTGCAATTGTAAATCTCCCGTTATCAATTAATTTACATTGTACAAGTAACCATCTGATTATCTTTGTGCGTTGCTGTATTTACACTGCAATTTAATTGTAAGTAATTAGCATGTAATTGCATGTAGTTATTTATATCTTGTAAAGAAAGCAATGCATTTATATGTAGTTAAAATAATTGCAGTTGAAAGCAAATCTTTTGACTTTTCTTCCTTTTCAATGCGTCTAACTGTTTCTATGGCCAAAATTGCTGTTGCCTAGACAAAGTCGGGTCTCCTTTGGATGGGTTAGGTGAGCTTTCTGCAAGCTGAGGCATGTGGAACTGCATTTTGCTTTTTGGCCTGTATTCATTTTCCATTTAAAAATATTTTCTCTGTCTCCTAATACTAACCTGCCCCTCCTCCTTATGAAGAAAACTTGTAACTGGGGAGAGATCTGGGTCTCTCGCGTAGAGATCCTAGGGCAGCCCGCGAGGAAGCGGTGAGACAGTGACCTCCGTTCTTGGCATGGATGAACGCTTTCCGTGTAGCAGCTCTCACAAAAGATATTACCCTATTAGAGTAATACCTACTAAGGGTATACTTTATGAATGCCATCAAGGGCAATGGTGGCTTTCATGTCCAGTACTAGTAACGGTAATTTTATTCCCCTTGCTGCTCTCCTCACTCCCTCGGTCCTCCGTCACCACACTCAGAGTCACTCTGATGACAGACTTTACAGTCACAGCCCACTTCTTGCTGTCCCATCCTCCAGCACTTGCCCTTTTAAAAGAAATACAGTGTTTTCTGAGCATTACCATAACAGAGGATCTCTGAGATCCAGTTAGGGGCTTTTGCCCCCCCGACACGTAGCAGGAAGGATACCGTCGGTTTATAACAGCTCTGGGAAAACTCTCTGCTTCGTTACGCGTGCTGCGAGCCGTCTGCTGGGGAGGGTTTTGATGGAGAAGGGAGATGCCCCATGCTGCTGCTTGCTCAAGGCCAGTTCATTAGCATTTGTGTTTCTCTAATCTGAAGAGCTGGGAGAATATTTGGGATTCACAAAACAGCTTTGAATGGCACGAAGGAAGGTATTATCTCGTGGGATAGTCCGTGTCTCCTCTCGGGCTGGAGCTGCTGGGTGCCTTGGTAATGAAGGGTTTTTTCTTTGCTTTGCTGGTTAGACCCCAGAGTTTAGTAAAGGATTTTATGTCTGCTCAAGGGAGAGTATCTTTTCACTTCTCATTGCTGCTTCTGCATTTAATAAAATAGCTCCCAGCCACGCCACCGTCAGATTCATATTGTCCGGAAATGTTATGCCACAGCAATCATCTCATTGCTGGGACTGAGGGAGAAGCTCCGAGAGGTGCCCCTCCTTTTTTACCTAAGCGAATGGTAAATGGCACCAAAGCCGCGTTTCAACTCAGTCTTCTTCCTCATTTAGCATTTCCCCATCCCAACATTTTCACACAGGTCCAGTGGAAGGAATAACGTGTGTTAACAGTGACACACCGTGCAGCTGTTCGGCAGGGCTGCCAGCCAGTCTGCAGAGCGGCTTTGCCCATGGACCTGCCTCCCCTTGCCCAGCTGGGCGCAGTTGGGAGGGTCAAAGCACACCTGAAGCGGGGTGGGAGGAGATGGAGCTCTGCTGGAGCTTATTAGAGAAGGTGGCTGGTGGAGAGCATCAGGCTCTGCCTGCTGGTTCCATGTCAAGTAGCTGAGCAGAAGGGGCCCCCCAGGACCTGTCCCCGGTGAGTGGCAGAGGGCTCTCGGGGGTGTTGTGGGCTCTGCTGCCCTGTGCAGGGAAGACTTGTGCTGCCAAAAGGCTTTTGGGAATTGTAGAAGATGGTGGGATAAGCCTTTAGCTTGAAGGTAGTGTCTGTCTTTCTGAGGATTAAGCGCAGGACTGGGTGAACTGCTCTGGTCAAAAAGCAGGGTTAGGCTCCGTGTTTATTTATGTCTCTATTGAATTCTGTTTCTCAGAACTTTATTTTCTTTACCCTGATATCCCCTACACAGCTCCCTTGGTAAAACTAATGTTATTATGTACATAATACTTTGGCTTCCAGAAGACGTGAGCACATACCTGGAGTTAATTACTGACCTGCTGTTTAGTGCCCTGCAGACAAGCTGTCTTCATTTATATATAAGAAACTCAAGTCCTGATACAAGAATTAAGAAATGTAAGGTGCTGAGAGGTCTCCAGGTGTGTTGGTAGTAGTGGTTACTGTTATGTCAGTCAGAGAAGCCTTGTAGCTAATGAGACTCCTGTGAAACATCTTGACCTCTGGAAGGTGGTCTCTAATATCTGCTGTTTTTCTCATGGATATAAATAAGGATTAATAGGATTAATTTGTATTCAGAAACATCTAGGAGCTGGCTCTCACTGGCTCATTTGGGTCTACTTTAACAGTGTACTTGGTACCTATTTGCATGATTGGGTTGCAAGCCATACACAGCAGTGACAGTGGTCAATTAAGGTCTAAAGCCAGTCAAAACTGTAGAGGATATATAGATATATATTCTGCTCAAACTATAGAAAAGCACTATGAGATGAGTATTTTCCACTGTTGAGCTGTAGTAGCAGTATATAAAGAGGATTTACTCTGTGCAACATAGCTTCACGTGTTCTTCACTGCAGCTTTTGCACGGTGCATCGTTTTGTTCCTGGCTCTTCCTTCCATTGCATTTGCTTGGCCCTTCCCTATATTTATATTTCCATGCATTTTGGTAAGTGTATGAAAGGAATACTGAAAAGCCAGGACCTGTTGCCCAAAAGAACCCCCTGACAGCCCCCACTCCTACTTCTGAGATAGCCCAATGCTAACCATAAGCTGCTTAGCCTTTGAGGATTAAGTGATATCCTTAATATTGTACCAATATCATAAAGTTCACATTATTCGTGTTGACATACAAATGTGTAAATATGGCTTCTGTTGGGGGGGAAATTGGTTTTGTTCATTAAAAGATGCATAAAATGTCTCCAAAGCCAGGTGAAACTCGGGCGGTCCTGTGGTGTGTAATTGCATAGATGTGGCTTAGTCCCTGAGCAGCTTTACCCCATGGAAATACTAGTTAAGGCATAGGTTTCAGTGTATTAGTGAGTTTATGACCTGTATAAAAATGTCAAGTCAAACAGCTGCCTACTGAATTATTCAGCGTATTGATAGAATAATGACTTTGAAGATGGAGATATTGGACTTAACTC
>VYZM01018431.1:1361088-1415097 GCA_013398915.1 Dromas ardeola
CTTGATTGCAGCCAGATGATAGCAAGATCCCTAATGTTCCGTGGCACCTTTGAGCAGTAGATTCGGGTAGAATTAAAAGTCAGAGATAGGATTGATTTTGACACTGATGTGAATTTTAAATTAAGTGCATTTTTAGTAGAACTGGCTAGAAAACCAGAAACCCAGAAAAATGAGCTTACCTGCCGAATACTTAAGCTTTCTATTTTTTTAAAAAAGGAAAAAGCATAACTTAGTCTTTCAGGAGAAACAAATACACTTGATGACAACTTCTATATAAAGTCTGTACTCCTTAAAACATTTGTAGAAAAACTTTGAGCTGTCTTTCTTTAATTTCTCTCAAACGCTTGCTATCCAACTTTGTTGCAGTAACAATTGAGGCTTCAGGGAGAAAGACAGAGTCTGATTTATGTAGATGTAGCAAAACTGTTTTGTTACTTGTTTCTTTACCTCTAAGCTGCACTTGACCCATGGCTTTAGTCAAATGCATTATATAAAGGTAACTGTAATTCATAAGCTAAGGAACAGAACTGCAGTTTTGTTAAAACATTAATATCCAAAAGCTTCAAGTGTGTGAGTGCTTGTGTTGATAGAGCTAAATTTCTCAGCATGTTTCATGTGGGGTGTATATATATAAAAAGATGCATAGAGTATGCTTATACTTCCTTGTGAGATGTACAAAATACATTTACAGAATATATTTACAAAATATATCTTAGAGCCCTCATTACTTTTATGAAGAAGCATGCTTACTTAAATGCGTATGTAGATAATTTTATACTTTGTGTCTATACCTTGAGCATTAACATTTTACATTAGATGCTATGAATATCTTTTCTTATTTTCACATTTTTCTGTGTTATGAGAAAGTTGGTACTCTCCTTTTGGCTTTCAAAACATATTTTCCCATCACCAATCATGGCCCGGCAGCCACAACAAATCTGTCTTACTAATAAGAAATGTTTGGTGGAACAATGTAATTAACCAACTGGTTATTTTGCCGTGGAGGCTGAGGTTAAGGAAGTGGAGGTGCTGGGAGAGGATCAAATCCTGCTCCAAACTGTTCAGGCTTCCCAAGCATGTGCTGCCGGGAGCCGGGCTGGCTGGGTGGCATCCAGGAGCTCCTGTGAGCTCTTCTGGGATGCTCTTGTGGCTCCAGACGTCCCGTGCTGCCTCCTGCACCTCTGCTCTACTGGGGTGCAGGATGCCAGCTGGGAGAAGGCACTGCAACTTTAAAAGGTTTCAAGCTACGTATTGGTGGAATGGGAAATAATTGTGCAGTTTTAGAAAATAACCACCAGAAGCTTCTGGTTTTTGTCTCTCTTGAGCTCCACTCATCCATCTCAGTGTCTTGGCCAAGCGTGAACGTTGGCACTTGCTGTTAACACCAGCCACGCTGCGGTGTTGTTTCCACGCATCTGTAGGGGGTCAAAGCTTCTTCCTATTTCTTAGTGAGAAAGAAGTTGCAAGTTTGTACTCCCTCCCCCCCAACATAAGTATTTTTGAAGTTTGGTTGTTGGCATTTAGAACCAAACACCCTTTTCTTTTTACAGTTTCTCTTTTTTTTTTTTTTTTTGAGATCCTGGATGCTTTGCCCTTATCAACAGCGCTGTAACGTAACTCCCCTGCAGCCAGCTCAGATCCCCTGAATATCGGTGGGATCAAAACTCAATCTAGCGATGTTTTTCTGTGCTCAGGATCAGGTTTGCTCTTCTGGGTGTTCTGCCTACGCAGTTGAAAAATACGGTGTCGTTGGCTGAGTCTCTTATCCTGGTTCATGGGATTCGTGGTTGCCAAGTCCCAGTTTTGACCTTCACGAACAGGATTTTGTCTGCTCTTGTGGGGTTATTTGTGATCCTTGAGCAGGTCCGTCTGTGCCTTCCAGCACTGCTCCTTTCCTTTGATCTCACTCCTCTACCCTGTGGGCTGCATCAGCTTAAGAGACCGTCACCCCATCAAAATGAAGCTGCTGGGAGTATTAGCCTTTGAAAAGCATGTCACTGTTAATGTGCTCTTCTTAGTGAAGTATGGCCTTAGCTCTTGCTTGAATTTTAGTGTCAGATGCCTAAGGATGAAGGCAGGAATACCTGTTACGAAGAACAAAGAACTGAGCAGCTAAGAATTGAAAAATACTGGGCTTTATATTCACTGTTGATTAAAATGGTACTGTTTCCAAAACGATCAAGGAGCTTTTCAGCCTTCTTTCTATCTGCACCAGCTTCAGTACCCATGGGAGGAGGATGTTGCGCTTGGCTGATGTGACGCGGACCGCTGGCTGTGTAAACAAACCTGGCCTGACTTCTTACCATTAGACATTAGGAAGAAGTTCTTTGCTGTGAGGGCGGTGAGCCCCTGGCCCAGGTTGCCCAGAGAAGCTGTGGCTGCCCCATCCCTGGAGGGGTTCAAGGCCAGGTTGGACGGGGCTTGGAGCAACCTGGGCTGGTGGGAGGTGTCCCTGCCCAGGGCAGGGGGTGGCACTGGGTGGGCTTTAAGGTCCCTTCTAACCCAAACCATTCTATGATTCTCTTACACAAATTATCTGCATGTAAAAACAGCCTGAAGGCATGACAACATTAAACTAGGTAAACAATGACACCACCTTAGTGCTGATGTACTAATTTTTATAGCTAAATTCATTAATACTTTAAGATAACGCAAGGTGCAGGTGTAAGGAGCAAGAGCTGCATGGGCTTTTTTTCCTGCATCCTGTACATCTATTAATGTAGTCAAACTAATCGTGTGATTAAGATGAATAGGACTTAATAATGGAGAGGACATCATGACAAAATTGATAAATCTTAAATAGGGGGGAAATTGTTGAACTGATATGTTTGCAGCACTAGAATACAATGAATGGAAGGGGAGTAATTTATACATACGTTAAAAAAAAAAAAAAAGGAAGGGATTTTTGGCAAATCCTATGCTTATTATATTTCCTTTTCTTTTTTTCCTCTTAATTTCCCTGGAAAAAATAACACTTATTCATGAAGCTGCTGCAATAATTGAACTACTGGAAGGAGAGGAGGAAAAAAGCTACCCGTATAAATTACTACTTGAGACCTGTTCTGTTTTGACAGATGTCAAGGCTGGGTAGCTCAGCTTGTTCTGCTGTTTGTATGAAAAGGGCTTGGTATCACTAGGATGCAGACTAATAGCTTTCTGTGCTTCTGAATGTGGATAGATTACATGGCAACAGATTTTTCTTCCCCCCCCCACCCCAGTCATAACCTAGTGACTCTGAGAGAATAAGTTGATAAAATATTCCCTAATTCTTTTGCAGGGCATTGCTGCCAGAGTGGGAAGTGAAAGGGGAAGAGGTAGCCTGCCCGCTGGATGAAAAATACTTGTGGTCTGTTAGGATTTCTGTTTAGATTTAGGAAAACCAGTTACAAAATTAGTTGAAATCCAAAGGAAGCAATTTGCTGCTGCACGCTAAGCTCCTCTGATTTTTACAGTTAGTATTTAGAGTGTGCTGGTGGTAGGTGATACATGTACGTGGCCTTCACTTAAATCTCTTGCTTCAAAGTATTTTAGTCTTGCTGTTCAGGACTTGCCAATTTTTATACCTTTTTGAAAAAAAAAAAAGAAAAGATATGTAACTTGTGCATTAAATAGATGGCACTAAACTAAATAAATGGATTTTCTGGACTTTTGTCTCTGTGTACTGCTTTCAGTTGTCACGGATGGGGGACAGTTTCTTCTCTCCCCCTTACATAGCACATGCTCCTTTGGTTTATTTTGGATATGAAGGTTTTGCTCTGTTACTTCTACCAGCCTTTCTGGTTTTGTTCCTGCTCCTAGGTTTTTAGCTTTTACTTACCTTTATTCGCTGTCTGCTGCTACAAAATACTGAGATTTTTGGATGTATCAATTAGCTTTGTCAATAAACTGGTAATTTAGAAGGAACTTATTTTAGAAAACTACAGACTGCGTTTTGTTATCAGTTCTTCATTATTCTCGGGTCTTCTGTGAAACCTTTGGAAGAAACCTCTGTCTGAGAGACAATTTCGTAACATGGGGTTCTGATCAGTGATGGAATTGCCCTGAACAAGAAATCCTGAATGCTGTTTCCAGGGAAGTGAGATTTATTGTACCCCAGTCGCTAATGATGTTCTTCTGCACTTGTGAAGTTTTCGTGAGGCTTTTGCTGTTGCTGTGTATGCTATCAATTTTATCACACTTAACTTGCTTTCCTTGCTGTGCACTGCTTAGAGCAGATGTAGGAAGATAAAAAAAAAAATAATAATTTAACAGTTCTTTGCTGCATATTAAGACTGGAAACTATTGTCAGTTCACGTATCGGTTTCCTATTCTCCAAATACTGTATGTAAACACGTTTCTTAGCTCGCTGTTAAGGTCAGGGTGGCTCTTGTGGGTATTGCCACTAGCTTTCCCTGGTGGCATCCAGGACTTGCTAAATTGATTGTCTTACAGAACTGTTGCATAATCAATCTTTTTAGTTACAATTCAGCATTTTTAACAACAAGAGGTTTTTCTCAAGGCAGTAGAAGTGGAGGCATTTCCTTGGATATCAACTGCCTTTCCACTGGGTGCCGCTCTTCAAGTAAGATGCTCTCCCAGCTTCATCCTGGGCTGTCAGTGAGCCTCCAAGAGCAGGAGCAGCATGTTCATGTGCCTCTGCTGATTTACAGAGCATTAATAGAGAGAGATACAACATTGCGTGGGCTATTGAAACTTCAAGTCCACCTTTTTGTTCCCCAAGACTTCACACAGCAATGGGTTTAAAAAAAAAAAAAAATAAAAAAAAAAAAAAAGGTGTTACTTGTTATGTTGAGGCACCCTTGAGATGAGCTCACCCTGGCTGTGTGCTTCCCACACCAAACACCCCACAGTTTGTGTTTGTAGTGGCAACCTGCAAAGCCGATGGGGACTTTCTAGTCCAATGTTGCAGGCTTGATATTTTTTTTATTTTTTTTTGTGTGGTGTCAGCGTCATGTCTTCTGTTCATCTAACCTTGGTCCTGTTGGTTGAATACAGCAATATAAAGTTAAATATCTTACTCGTACTGTTGCTTTTTTATATAAAAGAATGGGGGTAAGCACCAGGTGTCTGTTTTGTGGTTGGCGTTGGACGTGTTTAACTTCAAAGCCCTCTGCAGACTTTGTGCATCTCTGCGCTGTCTGACCCAGTTACGTAACTTTGCAATTTTTTTTAAAGAAACCAACTTAGAAAGCAAAAGACCTTGTTTTTTGGAGAACATGGTGTTGAGGAGGGAGTGTGTGGGCGATCTGAAATGTCTTCTGGTTTGCAAGGACAAGGAACAAATTAAAAAGAAGAAAAACAAACAATTTAATGGTGATGGAGCTGTAGCTCTAGCAAGGATAGACTGTGGGCGTACCTCCATTTTATCTTGTTGCAGAAGATTATTCCTCGACACAGAAGGTCATAAAAATCTCACTGCTGAGTATTAGAAGATAATCTTGCTAAAAGTTTAAAATCTTTACTAGCAGTAAATATTTAAGGCCTTCATTTACAGCAATCAGGGGACTATGTGAATACATAGCTTCGCTTGCAAATAAGCACTGAGTTGTCACCTCAAATAAAAACTGAATGGTAAAACATGTGAAATTAACCATCAAGGTTGCTAATTATTACAAGCTGTGTAGACGCTAATTACTCAGTACCTGATTTATTTTTTTTATCATTGACCTTTCTTGGTTGGTATTTTGTAATTGGTACAAGTGATTAGAGATATTTCTGATCACTTACAATTTTCGATTCTGGCACTTCAATCCCAGTAAGAAAAGATTTAATAAAACAGACTGATAGGAACAAGAAATGAAGGGGAACTAATGGTCCCCTCCCTTCCCTGGTAGGTATAGCCTGTTAACTTCTGCTCGCTCTTTCATGCAAAGAATCACTGGGATGTGACATTGAGCAATATCCTTTGCGCTGTGTCCTTCAGCCGAGGCAGGCGTGTGGCCAAGTAGAAACTTGACAAGAAAGTGTGTAAGTATTAGAAGATCCCATTTGTTTTTGTAAAGCTGTTGTGGACCCTTTTCAGAGTCACCAGTAAGCCGAGCGGCTCCTGGGCTGGTGATGGTTTGGAGAGCTGATGCAACCTCTGCTCCCTGGGGAGGAGGAGTGAAACTCAGGTCTTGTACAGCATTAGAGCTGCTACATGGGCCCTTGACATCTCCTTAAAAATGAAGACGACTAGAAACCTGCAGCTTACAGTGAGGGTGAATAAAATGTGGTTTTCTTAGGGAGGAGCTGGTACAACCCATCCCCTTCTGTTGCTTGGAAAACGAGCTGTAGTGGGACTGCGAAGATGATGTTACACCTTGGTAATGAAAACACGCATGCAAAAAACCTGACTGTACCTGAATTTTTCCTTTGTGTCATCCACGCCTGACATGTTCAGTTAAAAATAACTTTTGGTAAGTGGCTGGGTTGATGCACTATATGCAAATGAGCAAAGGACCTCTTAATCAGCAGTTTGGAGAGACTAGAGTATCACTTGGACAGCACAAAAAAAAAACAATTTAAGGCATTTCATTACTTCGCGTTTAAAACAGAAAGGTGATGAACACATCATCCTCTCTGAATGCAGTCTCCTGTCGTTGTTCTGGGCTTTTGACTGACACGTGGGCTCTTCACCTCTATCTCTGTGGGAAAATAGCTTTGAAATCTCTTTCAAAGAGGTGCCTCTTCTCCACGTACAGTCAGTAAGCAGTTGTTCTGCGCCTATTCTGATGGAGCAGGGAAGCTCATTTTAAGTAATAGAAGACAATTTTAAGGGTTATGTATCTTACGAGTTCAATTTATGAGCCAGCTGGTGAATCACTTTGAGATTTCTTTGACAATCTCTCCATAGAATTCTGGTGTCTAAAGATTATTTTATTATCAATATGCAGTCATGCAGGTCAATGTTCTTTTCATTTGTGAAGCAAATGACATCAAACAAATGGCATTGTAAAGCCTAAAAATCCAATATAAATGTGTAATGCTCATCCCCACTTGGTGAGACCAAGGTATTTTGCTACCTCAAAATAACACTTTGAAATAATTAATTTTCACTTTTTTGGGTTATAGTAAACCACATGGGATCTCTATTTTGACAGCATTTTACTTGGAAGTTAAACCTATCAAACCCTGGGAGAGCTATGATGGTGATTAGGCTTTTTGAGCTTTTCCTCCATGAGATAGATTACACTTGCAAAACGCTTTTGGCTGACTCACTAAACCGTGTTTAAATGCGCAGGAAATGCTTCTGTGACAAATGCTTACCGGATTTATATTTCGGCTCCAGAAAGCTGTGTCTTTCCCGTTTAGCTCCCGTGATCAATCTATTGTGTTAATAACAATGTTTGGATTCGTGAGCAGGAGGCAAGCCAAGGATTCGGATGTTGCTGAGGAAGGGGCCGCAGCTGGTAGATGATGCGGAGTAAGGTGTGGGTTCCTCGGCAGGGAAATGGCGTGGCTGATGCTTGATACCATCTTTGCCAGACCGCTTGCTGTTCTTCCGTTGATATAGGTAGTAAAACTGGGGGATACTTCGTGGTTAGCATCCTCCGGTTTTGTTTTTGATGGGCACGGGCTTTGCTCCAGGAGCAGGAATAGGGACAGCAGTAGGAGCAGTGGCAGGGAGCAGCTTTCCTCGTGAAGGCTGGTAGGACTGCTGGAAACGAAAATCAGCAAGAGCAGGTTCCGATGCACTTGATTATTTAATAACCTTTATTAATAAGCCCATAGGCTAGTAGGCTTGTGATTCTTGTACTTCTTTAGCTTGTTATGTGAAGAATATTGCGTTTATAGAAAGTGAAAGGTTTGAAGGATATCAAGTTCGTATTAGAAACCAGAAGCAAGAAAAGCTCTTAAACGGTATATTGGGGGTTTCAGATAAAGACAAATCTGCGGTCTGAGGGGTTCTGGAGTGTCTAATTTGAGAGTGGAGTGAAGCAGAGAGATGCAAAGTCTCATAGTTTCCTTATTTAAGCTTTCTTAAAGCCAGGGAATTTGGAAAATAGGACGAGGATAGTCTGTGGTTTGGCAGGCAATACAAAACAGTGCCAGAGTAGGCTAGTTGGATAAGCCTAAGCCCAGAACAGAGCTAGGGATAATAAAAAGATGAAAAAACATCAGCAAATGAGTTGTTGCGTGTTCAAAGCGACCAAGGGAAAATTTTGCTTTGGGGATTCAGAGCCTGAGGCATCAGCAATGTTCCTGACATCGACCCCAGGGTTGACTTCCTCCCATGGAGAAATACCACCCCCCTTCCTCTGCAGTCGTAGCTCGCATAAGTACTCTGAGGAAAGATGCACTAGGAATGTCAGTATTTGCATATTATGCTAATAAACTTCCAGGTGGGAAATGTACCTTGGCTTTCTGAGGGATACCTTCTTTCAGCTCAGTCTGTATTAGCGTGTCAATATAAACTTGGAGTGTAATGTATGGATTTCTGCTGGCAGCAGATGAGATCAACTCTTCTTCAGGCTCTCATCAGCACTCCCAGTTGCCAGCTCCCGAAGAACTGCCTCCACCTGAAAAGCAGAAATCTTTTTGTGCAATTATACAGTATTTCTGTGAAATGAAGTCGTGCCTCTATTTTTATTTTCTATCCATAAGTGATTTTTTTTTTCCTTGAAGTACGTGCTGTTCCTTTACATGAAATGAGGATTGCACAAAACTGAATTTCTTTTTAGCTTTCTTGGAAGTTATAGCTTCCAGAACAACTGGAGTGGCAACTGGGGAGCCACATTAAAAGAGTGTTGTTGCCTTTTCCTTTGGAGACGACTTCATATCTCTGTTCTGAAGTTTTTTCAAAGCCTTCTGTTGACAAGGGATGCAGAAAATAGTGAAGCTGCTAAATTCAGTTCTTAGTGTGCAGTCTTCCAGAGTGTCACCTCGGGGAGAGAGCACTGTCTGTTTCCCTCAGTACCTGTTCCAGTCTGTTCGTCACTTGGGATGGAGGTGTGTGTTTGAATTGATTGGAAGCTGTGGCCAAACCCTCCAGGCTATGGGAGGATTTTTATTATTTAGCAAAATTGCTTGAGCACTGCTGAATTTTTGGAGGTAATATAATTGAAATGCTTTAGGTTTTCAAGCCGGGAAGTCCAGATTCAGTGCTGCTTGTGAGGATAAGGTACAATTACTTTAATCACAGTCTCAAACACATGACTATGAAGAGCAATGCTCAGCCTTTTGCAATGAAATACTCTACTGAAAGTAAAACATTCCGAATTCTGAAAACATTCTGTTCCCTGGTTTAAGGCAGTAGCTCTCTGCCAATGCAAAGTGTTTTAAGAAATTGTGCCCAAAAGTCTTTCTGTTGTCGGAAGCTGAAATTTCTGAAGGATTTGAGTAGGTACGTGCTGCTGATCTGTGAAGCAGACAAAAGTCATAGTGAAGAGGTCTTTTTTAACCAGTGACCTATTCCTTCCACCCCAAAATTACTCAGTATCCAAAACACTCAATGGCCACGTGGGAGATCAGCTGTCCTACTTGAGTGAATATCTAACCAATGTGAGCAGCTCCAACAGAAGAAAGCAGTAACAGGATTAGTAGTAAGTGCATTTGCTGGGATTGTGGGGGAAGAGAAAAATGAAGATATGATCCAGAGTCTCCCACATGAGCGCCAAAAAAACCCACCCTAGCTCAATTATGCGCACAAGCATGCCAGGGATTTAAAAAAAAAAAAAAAGCCAAACCAAATGGAGTTCTGAAGGTTGTGTGACAGGTGTTTTGTAAGAAACCTCTCTTCTGCTTTGGCGCTCTGCCTTGTATGCTTACATAAGTTCAGGGATACTTTAGAGGTAGGTAGATAGACAAGTATAGAGAAGATCAGAATTTTCAAAGTAAAAAGCTGGAGGTTTTCCCTTCTTTGTTTTCAGCAGCAAGGGATGGGTTCGTAGGTGTCTAAAAATATGTAGCAATGTTGGTGTTGGAGCATTTCTTAACTTGTGCAAGTTGTTCTCCTAAACTTTCTATGACTGAAGTGATAAGTTGAACAGTTACAGTAAATAGAGTAATATTTTGATTGGTATGAAACCCTTCATTTCTTCTTGATGTCTAATTAGCGTAGCTCTGAATGTCAAATATTTATCCGCTCTACCCAGCGTTGTGCTCACTTCAGTGGTGCTCCATCTGGCTCTGCCTGCCTTGAATCCTGCTCCTCGAGGAACCAGCTTGCCTGTGCTCAGCGCTGGTGCTGGATCCCACCCGTTGCCCGTCAGGTCTCTTGGACTGGAAGGGTGCAGCAGAGCTGGGTGCCAAGGAGTGCTGTGCAAAACCACAGATGAGCCAGTCTGTGACTCCTCTCACTTTGTGAGCCCAACTCTGGAGCCCAGGCTGAGAAATGTCATGCCAAGTCGTTACTAAAAGCTGCTTTGGGTGGTATATATCTGTTAAATGAAGCCATAATATGCCTGCAGACTACCAGCAATGTAATTCCTTCACACAAAATCTCCCACAGCAAAACTGGTGGGAGCACGTGGTGTAGAAGCCTCTTGTGTTCTTGGGGACTTCAGTAGCAACTGTATTACAGACTTGAACAGAAGCAGGGGGCGTCCTCTGGTTGTGGCTTCTTCATCTTGAGTTATAATACAGCCTACAACCCTTCAGTTAGAAAATGGATGACCAACACTTATCTTTAGGCCAAAATGTCGTTCTTTTTTTGTGCACCACCTAGCTGGAATGTGTTGATAGTGCAAAAAAAAGTTTATATTTCTTAGTACGTTTGCTGCATTATGGTGCTCCTCCAATTCTAGCTTGGTAAATGTATCTTCTGCATCTACCGTGTGTATTTTGTCCCATAGCCAGCTACTGAACATGTGAAGCTATATGATGAAAAACATGTATCAAACAGGTTTCCCATTGTTTTTCTACTTTTCGAACTTTGATAGTGAGTAGTTTGGACAATCTAATGGTTGTACTGGAACTCGTTGGGAAATGGCTGTGCTTTGGACCTTTCTTTGGAATTTAGGTTGGTTTGCTCTCAACTGAGAGTTGCCCTGAGTTAGCAGTGATGGAGGGGGAAGCTGGGCGTTTATGCCAGCTTTGGGAAACCAAGAGCATTTGAGCAGTGGGGGAAGATGGGGATTTGCTGTGAGAGGCTTTAGCAGCTGAAAGTGTTTATCAGCCCTTAGTAAAGTCATTAGAGTTGAAAATAAGATTCAAGTAGTCCCATGTGGAATGGCAGAACTTGTGTGATGTGCAGAGTCTGCAGTGAGCAATGGGCCGGTGCATCGTGACGGGGGCCCTCGGAGAGGGAGACCGCAGTGGGGTAGGGGGAAGCTGTGAACCAAGCGGTGGAAAAATTCTGTAGAGTATCTGTCTGGTTTACTGCTTTTTACCTTGTGGTATTTTGAAAATAGCAAACTAAAAATAATCAAAGACAGCCTTTTTCTCTGCAAAATAAGTTATGGATAAGAATTAATGACTTAAAATATCAGTATAACTGACTTCCTATATGAATTTCTACTTTCAGGTATTGGAAATTTGACTGAAGTCTATATACCATGCACTGGAGAAGGTAACAATTTTTTTATGCTAATTTTGATTTGTTGGTGATATTAATTTCTCTTCTTTTCTAATGTCATTGCATTGAATGTCAGATCTTTCTCTGCATTGCGTTTTTGCCTTACACTAAAAAAATCTGCCCCTTAGTTTCTCAGCCCATTGACAGTGGGTTTTGTTTACCTTTTTTAAAAGAATGTCAGAAGTCTGCATTTAAGTTCTTAGGGTCTATATATTGTGTTTAGGCAATTCTATGTGGAACAGCTTGCTTTCGGAAAACTGGTTTTGTATTTTTTTTAAACAATGATACATTTACGTATTTAACTTAAGGAATGTTTTACAAAATGGTATCTTGTTTTCAACAGTGGTTTTTGTGGTTTGGCTCTTATTTTTCTTGTCATAAGGCTTTCAAAATTGTTGTTTAATTAATCATTGAATGATTGACTCTATAGTTGAATTAGACAAAGAAGCCTGTGGCACTTCTGAAACTGAAATTTTCTTAATGGCATCTCAACTTGACTGTCCAAAGGAATCAGTATTTTCAGTTGAGAGGTGGGCTTTGTCCTGTATATCCAGAAATTAATTATCTTGTGCTCTTTTTTCCTGGAACAACATCATGTAGGAAACACAGATTTAAGTGTGAAATATTTTGCTCTTTGTCATGTCCAGCTCTGGTTGAGTCAAGAAGGGAAGGCCGTGCCTTCTGCATCCCTGATGTGTTGCTTTTGCCTGTCCCAAAACTGCCCCACCAAATTTGGCTTCCGTGTAGCCAATCTCCACAGACAAATTTGCTATCACGAACAATATGCTTTTAAGTATGAATTATGCTAGGTTATCTCCAAAGGAGAACAAAACCTTTTCGTAGCTTACAATGAAATATAAAAAAAAAAAGTCTTCCTTCTTAGTTTTAAACATTATTGCCCTGTCTGTTCGGAGAGGTTACAGATGCCTTCTGATTAAAATATTTAATTTCTTAATCCTTCTTTTCCTTTTGGGAGTAATTCAGAAGTTTCTCCTCAGTGGTGTTTACAATGAAAACTGAATTACTCCTGTAGATCAAGTAAACTATTCTTATTCAGCTTGGACCTTCTTAAATTTGCAAAGCTATCTTTGTGTGAGGTTTTCAAAGACAGTGCGATAAATCTTGTGATACATCACTTTCTAGTGGTCTGAAAGGAAAAGCTTATTTCTTAATATAAAAGATAACTTTGAGTAATGGACTCCTCATCCCTTTGAACAGTACTCCTAAATTAGCTTCAAAGCCGTTTCTCAGGTGAAATCTCGTTTTCAGGTTCCCCGTAGTAAAAAGGAGATACTGATACCCATTTCATTTGGAAAGTGTTTTCAATCTGCTGATGAAAAGTACTTCTGAAGAGTTAGGCAACCTTGATTAATTGAGCCTGAATAAGAAGTGCAGGATCAAATCTCGGGATATTATTTTTAGGCTGCAGACTTGTGTTCTGCATTCCAAATCCTTAAATGCCAGTTTGATAGCAAGTGTGAATGACTGGAGTAGACAGCTATATGCATATAGTAATGGCTTGCAAATGCTGACACCACTATAGACAGAAGAATGGAAATTGCTTTCTGTTTACAGAACAACGTAACTATTTGGTAAACACTTCTCATTAGCAAGAATGTGATCGGAATTTGTGTTAAATGCCTCAATTCTGTGATATAACCGGTGTGGCATTTGTAGTGAAGTGGTATTTAAAAAAAAGCTAAGTGTGGATAAGTACTTAGCAAATACAAGTGCTTAAGTTCATTGATGTGATGTGTAATGTTTAGGTCTGATAACTGGACCAACAAGCCAGAATTGTTCTTGTGGTGTATGGGAAGGGGGGGTCAGAATAGCAATCTAGAGGAAGGAAAAAAAAAAAAAAAAGCAAACCACAAAACAAAAAAAAACAACCCTAAAAGCCCTCTAATGTCCTGAGCAGAGAACTTGTACAAACTTTGTGTGTCTAAAAGCAGCCCCTTGCTGATGGGGCTCTTGGCGAGCAGTGTACCTTGAGATCCAGCATTGTGCTTTCAAAGAATGCTTTTTTAGGGAAGTGAGGGATCACACCCGTTGTTACGCCTGACAAAAGTACGCTTATGGGGATTGCGAAGTCAGGTTTTGCACACATTTCATCTCTAAGGGAGGGAAGGATTTTCTAAGCCATGCTCCGAAGCAGCATGTGGCCCTTGCTAAGCTATAAGCAAGGCATAGAGGAAGCCAAGTTTGGGGTTTTGCTTCCAGTCTCTTTGGTGAACCAAAACTGGCTGTTGTTTACCTAAGTGACTCAGTAAGTACAGATTTGAAAGGAAACATTTGTGCATTATAATGGTATAATTATAAAATTCTACTTTATTACCTGTCAAGCTAATTAAAACAGCTACAGGCTAACAGTCGTCTTAGAAAGCTTGTAGCATCTGTGCATTGTATTCAACAACCAGGCTTACAGTGTAATTTTAATTAGAAGTATTACCAGCAGACACAGTGTACAGTTGTGCTGGAGAAATGTCCTTGCCTGCACAGGAATACTGAATGTGCTGGGTAATAGCTGTAGGAAAGGAAATAATAATGAACAGGCTTTCTGCCTTACGGTCTGAGTAGCAGTTAATTACGGCTTGGTTTGGAACTGTAGGGTCTTTCTTCCTCCGCTGGCATCCAGCAGCAAAGTGGTGGCTCCCCATTTGCTTGGTGTGCGAATGTTTGCTTCTCGTAGCTGTTGGCTACTTGATCTGCAGAACTGCCACTCGTTCCAGGTGGAAACTTGCTCGGTTGGAAGCGCCGTGGGTCAGTGTGTAAGAGGATTACTTGGATATTGGCTTACCGCATGTAACTTTTAGATCACTCCTTCAAAGACAGGAGTTGTTTGTGATCTGCAGGCTTCCCTCTGCTTCTCAAGATCCATAGAAAATAACTGTCCTCCTTCCTAGGCTCCTTATTGCCAGATGTCTGCCACCGTGTCCTCTTACTCTTTCTCTAATTCTCCTCTGAAGATCTGCTATGTCCTTTCCTCCTATATTACCTCCTGGTTTCCTTCCATCCCGGTTCCTTTCTCCCCTTCTGCACCTTCTTTGTCTCTCTGCCAGCCCTCTCCTTAGACACCTCCTTCTCTTGCATTCATTGGGCTTCTCATGCCAAGAGTGCTCCCCTCTCTGTGGAAACCCCGAACAATGAAAACTTAATCAATTGTTCTGAAGTAATTTGTAAAACAGAATTAGCACAATTGCCGTTTTACGGTGGATTTAGTGGTGTCTTTTAACAGATGAGCACACTCTGCTCTCCTTGAAGTTGCACCTCGGAGATAATTTGCTAATTTTGCAGCAGAATAAAGTGGCAACTTTTTGATACATGCAACTTGAGTTATAATTATTGCATCATTTTGCTTGAGATTTTTCCATTTTCTTATGTAACAGTAATATTTAGGATGGAGTACTATTGACTTGACTTTTCATGAGAACATGACGAATACAAAAGCACCAATTGGATACTTGAACACAACTTATAATAAAGTTATGTTGAAAGTCATGGGCACCTGCCTAGATCTCTCCCTTTCAAGCAGGCTTTGGAAGACGAGGTATTACCCATTTCTCTCTCACCTCAGTGAGAGCTTTCTCTTGCAGCTGTGCAAAACTTTGAGTGTATTGTCTTTCAGAAAGTGTGTGAAGATGTGTTGTGTGTGTTCCTTGAGTGGGTACGTGAGGCTGAAAATAACACCCACAAATGTCTGGTAAGGCAGCAATGCCGTTACTTATGAAATCTGCTGCAAAGAGTATTTCTGCATGAAGCAAATCTGCCCTTCTGCACTTGCTTGATATTGTAAAGAGATTATCGTAGCCTTACAAGAAGGTTAAGATGTCATGAAGTTTAATATACTCTGAAAATAGTCCTGTTAAAGCCACTGTTGCTCATGATTGATGATGCAGGTTATGATGGTAGTTCTAAATCTTGTGTTTGTGTGTGCAAATTGCTATTTTCCAGCCTTTTCAAGGTTGCTGACTTTATCTTATGGTGCAGCCCGTATTTAAGGATTTCATGTTGCATTAGCCTTTGATTAAGGGGAAACTAACTTTGATGATAAAATGCCACTAAAAGTGGTTCTGTGGACTAGCTTGGAATAATCTATCAATCATTCTTCATGACTGAGAGCATATTTTGGACATGAGGGTCACCCTGTGAGGATTAATATTCTGAGATAAACAGCTAATGGCTGTTGGATGATTATGGTCCAAAGCAACTACTATGGTATTCTAAAACTGTTTGTTACTACAATAAAGAGTCACTAAACTGAGTAAGTTTTAAGCTGTTGCTTAAATAGCTAGGTCAAGACGCATCAGCCTTGATTCAGAGGCGTTACTGAATGATAGTTACACAGAATCACGGAATGGCAGGGGTTGGCAGGGTCCTCTGGAGATCATCTCGTCCAACCCCCCCTGCCAGAGCAGGGTCACCCAGAGCAGGTGGCACAGGAACGCGTCCAGGGGGGTTTGGGATGTCGATGGAGACCCCACCACCTCTCTGGGCAGCCTGTGCCGGGGCTCTGCCACCCTCACAGGAAAGAAGTTCTTCCTCACATTTAGGTGGAACTTCCTATGGTCAAGTTTGTGCCCATTACCTCTTGTCCTGTCACTGGGCACCCCCAAAAAAAAAAACGGCCCCATTCTCCTGACACCCAGTCTTTAAGCATTTATAAGCATTGATAAGATCCCCCCTCAGTCATCTTTTTTCCAGACTAAAAATTGATGATGCTTCCTGGCTGCCTGCTCTGGCAGAGACAGGTCCTGGCAGTCGTTTGTTGCCTATTTGGCCTTTTTTTTTCCATATTAATGGAACTTTCTGCACTGTTTAGGTTAGCAACTAAAATAGCCAGTTGGCAGTTTTATTGAAGTCCCCCGCAAATAGCAAAGGAAACGTGTATTTTCCAGATATTGTGAGGAACACTTCACAGCTGGCTTATGTTTATAGGTGGGAGTCACTGTCTGCTTCTTATCCTCTGGGCTTCAGGTTTCCTTTCTTCTCTCTCCTCTTTTACTTTCTGCAGCACTGTTGTCAGGTGAGCTTAACGGTACAGAGGAACAGTATATTGTGAGGGCAACTCCTGAACTGCTAAAAGATGGAGCCTTCTCGTGGATGTAGAAGTGGTAGAGTCTGAAAGCAAAAGAAGTATGTCTGAGATAAACTACTTCTATTTAATAAAAAAAGAGGGAGAGCCTTAAACAACAAAGATATAGGTAGCTGCTGTCAGAAGCACTACTTAAAAGGAATGAGAAACTGTCTTACGGAGGGATTAGTGTACTGAGAAATAAACTGCTGAATCACTGGAAGCAAGCAAGCAATGCGGAGTCTAGAGGCTCTGCAGAAAATAAAATGGCTGCTGTAATTCAATTAAAATCACAGTAGGATTTGCTGTTTGAGATGGTACATCTGTCATCCCACGTCTCGTGGTGGCTGGTGCCTCAAGGGATACTTAAGTGAGTGTAAAGCTCCTGAAAAATGTTGGAGTGACAGTTCTGGAATGACATGATTCTCCGTTTACTCATAGACAGATGCGTTTTCCCCAACACACCTATTGAGTTTGGGCTGCTGCTTGGTCTTCGTGCAGTTGACGCTTTTTAGTAGATGTTAATCTGAACCGAGAGTCGTAGTTTATCCTACAAACTGGAAGAGGAACACCATATGCTTTCTTGCAGATAAATAATCAATTGTTAACAAGATAATGTTGAGGATAACCAAATTCAATGAGATTTATTGTATTTAGTATCTTACAAGTATTGCGGATATAGGCTGGACTTCTAAAATCAAAAGCAATTTTTTTACCCCTTTCAAAATTTCTTTTTAGGAAGCAATTTAAGCTAGGACAGTTGCTCACTTTGCTAGAACACATGGCAATAAAAGGCTCCCTGCAGGACCTGTGCCAATTTGAGTTATTTGAAAAAGCGTATCCTCTTCCTTGGGATTCAAGAACTATAAATTCATTTATTAATCTTAACTTGGTAAGTAAGCATTTCTTGCTAGAGGTGGGATGAGGTATGGCAATGGTTTTGACCATTACTAAAATGGCTTCTTTGCCATCAAATCTTGAGTTAATCATTTGAAATGTCTTGAATAGGCCCTTAGCAATTTTCAGTAGCATCAATTAACATTTAGGAAATTAATTTCAGACTACTAGAATATTAAACATTTACTTTAGAAATGTAAATGAGGTGTACCAACATGGCATCTCACATGCCCCTTAACCCGAATATTTGTAAGGCAAAAAAATGCTAAAGTCAGCAAATGTGAAGGTGTGTTTTCATGCTGAAATTAGGAAATATGAAATGATTGCTGCCAGTTTTGATGCTGCACCAATGTGCTCAAGTTCTTTGCTCAGATTCATGGAGCAGGACCACTCTGAAACTGAAAAAAGTGATACCTCTGGCTAGAAATTAGGAAATCCAAAACTAAATTAATGTCTGGATGAAACACCAGAGCCTTTTTACTCCTCATGGTGCCTTGTGGCACGCTTTACCCTTTTTCTCTTTTTCTTTTTAAAATCATCAATTCCCAAGAAATAAACAACTTAAACAGAAACTAAAGTGCTTCAGGAAATCCATAATTAGTTGAAATTAATCTTTGCTTTGCAGATTAAAATATTTAGTCTAATCTTTACTAGAACCTGATTGTCACCCTTTTATTGCTATCAATACAAAATATTATAATACGATTCTGCAAAAAGGTGTTGCAGGATGACTTACTTGGGAAGTGTTTGCCCGGTCTGTCTGTCTGTACCTATATTGGTCTTAGGTGCGTGTTTGCATCCCTTGACCTAACAAAAGTGCTTTGGCAAACTGATGCCTTGCTTCAAAGGATGAATCTGGCAACTGAGGGAATTGGAAATACTTCTTAGGGTGGATTTTAAAGTCTATTTTGAATTTTGATTCCTAGTTTCTTAGGAGCACTGTTGAAGTTAGTGTCTTTGAGAAGGAAAATAAGATCTTTTTGTTTTGCCTAATTCATTCAACCTGATCATAGTACCAATTTATACTATCTTAGGAAGAACATCTTTGCCTCCCTACTCAGAAACACATCTTCTGTTTCAGTTTCTCATAATATTACTTTTTTGTAAATGATAACTTCCTGTATAACATGTTGCATGCAAGTTTTTTGTTTTCACAGAATAGCCGAGTTTGGAAGGGATCTGTAAAGATGATGTAGTGCAACTGCCCTGCTCAAAGTTTTGTGGTACAAAGTTACTTCAGTACTTGCTGAGTGGCAGCTGTCCTCAACACACCATGTGGCATAAAGAAGGAATCAGAATATGACTATTTTTTTGGTCTCCAGTATGTAATTCCTTCTGGGCTTTTTTCATCACTTCAGCTCCCCTGCCACTTTTAAATCTTTTAGAAGTTATCGCTTTAGTCACACAACCACTGTTTTCATTCCTCTTCACGCGAGACAACTCCTTTCCATCAATTCTTTCCTGTAGCACTACTAGGTCTGTGTTTTCCTTTGCGCTTCTGACGCGTTACCAGTTATGAGCATGCAGCAGTGTATGTTAGTTGTCACTTACTCTCATGTACTTATTTCAATAGCTTAACTGCCCAATATTAGTATTCCCTGAACATGGAGCCATACAGCTAGTAAACTGTATTTCATGCACTACTAAAGTTAATGGGAATCTGGATCAGCTTTGTGGTGCCCTGCTTCAAAGTAGTTCAAAGATCTCTTATTTCCTCATTTTCCTCTTAATCTTCGTTCCTCTCATTCCACAAGAATTATCACAATTCTACTGTATCACCTGCTTTGATATGTGAGATGTTGTCTTCAGCACAGTCCTTGAAGTCTCTTTTTTCTTCCACAGGAAGCAGACGGAAAAAACTGTTTTCAGGCTGAACAGATGTGTCCTGATTTTCTTTGTTTTTGTTTAGGTTTTGCCACAGTCTGTTATCCTAGAATTAAAACACTTCTTCAGAGGCTGATGATTAGAGCTACCTCTTTTCTTCTCCGGTAAAATGTCACTATAGCATCTCTTTCACTTTTTCTTGATGACTTTTTTCAAAAGGTATGCAGTGCTGTAGCTGCAGCAGGCTGCACATTAAGTTAGGCCACTTGAGCACAACTTTAGCCTTTACCATTGGCAGTCTCCTATTAGTAATTCTTCTTTTTGATAGTGCTACAAGAATATATTGCTCACAATTTCTTTTTATACATCAAGATCTTAAACTTTCCAATCTTCCGAGCTTCCTAAATGGCTTGCATGCTCTTGGGACCGGCTTGTATCGGTTCCGACTGGGCACGACCTTGCTCAATGTGCCCTTTGTTCCCACCAACGCGTGTGAAAACCCACCCTGGTTTCTCTATTATTGTTTTTCCCTTATCCTTGACTTCTGTTGCACTTCATTGTACACCATTTTATAGCCAGCTACAGTCTGTCTTATCAATTTGTAACCGGGGTTATATTGATTAGCTTGGCTAGGTTTCTTTTTACACTGGAAGAATATTGGAAGGGAATGACTGACCCACCGAGGTACAAGGCCCTCACTTTCTGGCACTCGGCAGTACATGGGTGTTTCTTTCAGCATCTTTTTGAGACTTCCATGTTGTGCACTAATTACAGTTGCCATTTAATTAAGATGTGCCCAAGCTGGGGATGGATGTGGTTATATGCAGGCCCTGAAGCCCCAGCTGTTCCCATGGAGAGGATCCTGGGCGACGCGCGGGAGGTTGTGCCCTGAAGCAGAAGGCTTGTGGCTGCAGCACGTGGCGGATGGATGGGTGTGCCCTAATTAAAATTCATCTGCTGGTTTTCACAATCAATTGCGTTAGTGTGAACTTTGTGTTTCTAAGCAGGTGTAAGTAGCCTTTTTATGAAAACCTCTGGCCACACTTGTCTTTTCTCAAAGAATCGCAGACCTGGGCTTGCTCTTTTTAGCTGCTGAGAGAGTCTGCAGCAGCTCAGCGTCGTTACGCAGCGTTACAAATAACTTCAGACAGGAGATGTGCTACTTCTCTCTCCGGTGGCGTGATGCTCAGATCTGGAAGTTGCTTTGGTTTTCAGACAAGTGTAGATCTGGACGAGGTCTGGGCATCCCCGTCTTACGCTGTCTCTCTGTTGCTGTCAGAACTCGTCGCCTTCGTCTGCCAGACCGTGCCTGTGGCACGCGTGCAAAGTAACTTTGTGGGGTTCTGCACAGTGAATCTCCCAAGAAGATGCTGTCATCTTCACTGGATTGCCATTTCTTTGTCTTTAGTGCTTTCTGCAACTTATTCTAAGTCACAAATTGCACTGTCTCCGCTTGTTGCGCGAGCCTGGCTCTGGTCAGTGACCTGCAGCTCTTGCACTCTTGTCGGCTTCTGGGTTTGCTTTTATCTTTTGAGGCACTCCCCACCCCCATACCCTGTGTTTACCATCTGCATTTTAGAGATACTTTTCAAGTAATTTTTATAACCCCTTATACTGTATTTTCAACCCAGCTAATTGTACCAGCATTTTAGAGATACTTTTCAAGTAATTTTTATAACCCCTTATACTGTATTTTCAACCCAGCTAATTGTACCAAGTTCACCCCCTGTAGTGATACACAAAGCGGTTGCAGGCTTTTTGTTCTTCTGCTACAGCTGGTAGCAGAAAAAATCATCAGTTTCCAGATGACTTTCATTTTCCTTCCTAAGCCACTTTCTTGTAATTCTGCATTCCAATGCTCTCTGTGTACTAAAGCTCTTTATGCTGTGGTGTATTTTTAACTAATGATGTGTCACCGTACCAGCTTGGATTTTCTTGTATCTATTCTGTAAACAACTAAAGTTCCTTCTGAGGGGGTGGAGGAGGAGAAGAAATGGTGCCAAAGAGTTACAAGTCGTGTTCGTCCTCATGCAAGCAAAAGAGATCAGACTGGCCTAGGACCAAATTAATTAAATGTTCCATTTAGTGGAAGATGTCAGTTAGGAATAGATAATACTTTCCATCTGAAGTGCTTCACTGCTAGAGAATAACGTCTCTGTGTGAGCAAGCGGCTTCTGAATGATACACAAATGTCAAAGCACTAGGAAAAGTTTTAGGGCTGAGCTTTTGCTGGTGAATGTTATCTCTTGGCAGGTTTTGCAGCTCCAACTTTTCCATTAAGAGAGGCAGCGTCAGCGGAGTGCTTTGGGATTACAGGAGCCAGAAGGACCAGAGCATCATGGAATCAAAGGGAAACTCAGCGTAGTTATTCTTGTTGGCGGATTGCAGTGCCAGGTCCGTGAGGAGCAGGAGAATGTGCGGGCTGAGAGAATAATAGTGGACCGAGTAGCTCTTACATTTATATTTAATGAACTGCTAATTGTGACATACAATGAGGAGAGAAGAGTAAACCTTCTGGGATTAAGTTTGAAAAAGGAGTTAGGAAAAGGACTTGGACAGAGTAAAGCAATATATTGACAAGAAGATTTTTTTTTTCTTAGTGAAGTGTGCGGGGGGGAGGAGGGGACTGGAATGCTTTCTTATTTATAATTTTTCTGCAGTAATTGGATATAGCTGTAGTTTCCAAAACTTTAGATATATATCTAAAGTCAGTTACCTGGATATATGTATTCTTAGGCTGCAGAAACGTAATTTCACATACTGTAGATTAGGTAACTCTAATAACCATTTACTGATGTAATACTGCCCTCTGCTTAAGGAATGCCAAACTTCATTGCATAGCTGTACGCTTAAAACAAAACATACGGGAGCAAGAAGTGTGTGTATTTTTATCTAGGATTTTGGATCATGAACAGGTGTGGAAGGCTGGATCCCTGGCATCTGTGGGAGCGCTGACTGGATCAACTGTATGGCAGGTGGATCCTGTTACCCATCTGGTGGTGTGGGTTTCTCCTTATGGCTATAAAATGATATGAAGCGTTTGTTATTCTGCTCTAAAATGTTTATGTAATAATTTGGGTTTATTTTAAGAGTCTCGACTAAAGGTTGTTAGGCAAAAGAATGAAGCTTATCTACATATCCATGGAAATCAAAATGGCTCATTTTGATTAATCTGCTTGAAACAAATACCGAAGAGACGAAAAATTATCTGCTTGTCGTCTGAAGTGACTTAGTGCACTTGATTCTGACACTGTACATCAGACACATTGGTTTTGCGTGTAGCCGCCGTAAGCATATCTCATGTGGGACAGCAATATCTTGAATTACCACTTTCAGAGAGGACATAGAGAAGCAGTCCTCCGTTCCACTTGCTCTCTCTTTCTTTTTCTGGGATCAGCTTGTGGTCCACTTCCTAGGCAAAAAATGTTTGATCTTCTAGGGTATCTACATAGCATTGGTTTTTATCCCATAAATATTTTTTTTAGTTTTAACTGTGCAAAGCAGAGTCCTGTTCTCGTGCTCTGGCCCCAGCTCTGGCCAGCATGCTGTGGTACCTTGCGTGCGCCTTGATGACCTCTGCAGCGGGGGCAGACGGAGCTTGAAGCGACAAAATACATGGGAGATACCTACAGTAGGTTAGAAACGCAGATAGAGGCGTTGATGGGCAATCACCACAGCACAGAGACATCTGGCAGGATTTTGGGTTGCTGACTTGAGTGAGAAATAAGAGGCACAAACGTGATCACTGCTGGTCTTGTGGGTTTTTTCCTCCAAGTTCACCATGTCACTTCTCGTTTCTCTTGATAGAGCCTCAGCTTGCAAGCGCTCAGGCATGTCCCAGCCTTAATCAAGGAATTAAGCCATCTGAGCTGGAAGAGATTAAAATATTAACAAGAGCATAATCAAGATATTGAGTCCCTGGCACCTGTCGGCTGCTCGCTAAGGTATAACCCCATGCCAGTGGAGGCGAAAGGGGCTGTTCATGTGGGAAGAAGGTCAGCTTGCAGAGCCCTCCCCATGTGCTCCGTGGGTCTTGTAGGACCTCCCCGAGCAGCATCTAGCCATACTGTGCACTCAGCTGATGTAAATCCGTCTCACCCGATCAGCTGCACTGGAGTGACGTTGGTCTGTCCAAACAGATCTTCTGTCCCCTCTTCTGCCAGTGGTGCCGCGTGGAAAAAAAGCCAATTTCAGAACTCCCTGCTCAAGGTTCGGGGTTAGTAACACAAAGTGACAGAGTTAAAACTCTGCATCTTATATAAATATTAGATGTGATATGTTCTGCTTTATTAAGAAAATCTGTTTGGCATTCTGTTACAGAGGAACTAATTGGGTCCGTAGTGAGCACATAAATTAGGGTTGCCTTATGCAGCACAACTAATTTATGCACATCAAGGTTTTAAAATGTTCTAGGCACCTTTGGAAGAGATGTGCACTTTTGGTAAGTTAAAAAGTGGTAAAATGGCTAATGATGGATGTGTATTTAAAGGTTTTTCCCAAAGCATATACATGGAATTTTACATTAAGTAGAATACCAGGCAATATATAAGGTATGTAGGATAGCATGTTTAAAGCTCCCTGCTGTTCTCCATTTATCAGACCTGACCAGATAATTCAGAACTTGTAATTATTGGGCTAATTTAGCATGATTTCTGTATAACAGAATGTGTGATGATTAATATCTTATATTTTCAAAATGAATGGGTGAATATTTGTCTCTATAAAGGTACAGAGGAAAGCACTGAGACATGAAAACGTATGGGCAAGTGTGATGTCATAATTCTTCTTCTCATGCTAATAATTGGAGAAACAGTCCCTGAATTACACAGCAGACTGTTGTCCTAGCTGAAATTAGCTGAGTGTCTGATGCTCTTGGAATCCTGAAACATGAGAAGAAAGGGGAGGTTAATGGCTTGTTTCTGCAACAAGCCAGGATAAGAAACCCCAGTCCATACTTTCATGAGTAAGAAGCAGAAAAGAAGTGGCAAAGGGAATTGCTTTCCCTAAAAAACGCAGGCAGGTAACCTGGAGAAATGTGCTGTGCATCCTGCAGTGTGGCTGTGGGAGGATGTGCCCGAGCTGCTTCTGGGTTCCTGGGACTGTACGAACAGGACACTTCCCAATTTCCCTGCAAACTGAAATGCACCAAAGATGCATCAAATATTGTGTGAATATCGAAAGCTAATTTCTGATAGTGCAAGCTTAGAATGTTATTTTTTTTTAACAAAGTATATGGACCAATTGGTGTGTCTAGCAGAGAAAACTGGTGTTTTGTAGATGTCTGATCCATTAGGAAATACAGAAAGCCTCGGAGTTTAGCTTGTTGGAGAAAATGTTTGCAAGATAAGACTTTAGTTTTATCACGATACATTCACATTAGACTTTAGGAAGAAACCTCAGCAAGAGGAAGAGTCTTGGAACTGAGTTTGGAATGTGGGTCTCTCCCTTTGGATGGAGTGTGGGGTGGATAGTCACTGCTAGGAATGCCTTCACTAGAGTAATTTGTAATGAAGATTTAAGGTCCCTTACAGCCCCTGCAGTACTCCATGGGAGCCAGACCATGTCCTGAAGGAATGGCATCCCTTGGCAGCAGGCTGTGCGGAGAAATTGGCTGGGAAGTGCTTACAACTTGACTGGGTTTCAATCAGAAATGCTTTGGAGCACAGAAATAACATGGAATTTAAGTGTACCATGTGTATGCAGAAGACTGTATTAATGGAGACTGGGGCCAAAGTGTAGTCCCTTTCTTTATTTCCATTGGAGTGGTATGAGAAGTTGCCTTTGGATTTTTGCTTTAATTTTTCCTCTCTTGAGAGGGGTCTGTCTCCTTTAAAGCAGGCTACAGTGCCTTCCTGGGAGCTAGGTGTCTAATCTCAGCTCCATGTATTGTTTCATATGCATTAAGATATTAGATAAAATATAGAAAAATAGCCAAACCGGAAACCCAAGCTTTTCAGCTCTCAGGAGAGTGGTCTGATGACCACATTGCAGTGGCAGCGAGTGCTGTAGCCTGGCAGTAGTGTGTGACCCAGCCCAGTTAACGTCTTGAGGACCCTCTAGGTCACAGCAGCCGGAAGGAATAAAATCATTTGATAGTGGACATTCCTCTGTAATGTGGTAATAGGGGCCGTAATGGCTTTGGAGTGGAAGGGCTCGGGGTCGATCGCTTGTTGGATGAGGTACCGTCTCGGCTTTCTACAGAAAGTCTCAGCCAGTGTGGTTTTCCTGCCGGCGTTTTGGAAGGGGGACGATAGCAACCATTGTTTGCTTAAATGTGGCTTTTTCGGGGAGAAATTTTCTGAGAATCAGGAGCTCGGTCCAAGCGAGATGCGAAGACTGCCAAGTCTGCGTTCTCGGAGGGGTTTAGTTATGGATGCACCAACCCTTCAGCATAGCGATGTGTGAAGCACTTTTCCTGCCCAGAAGCAACGTTGTCGATGTATTTGGAGCTTCAACGCTAAGTTTTACCTCCTAGGCACGCTTTTCTCTAGACTGAAGTTTTAAGAATCTGAACTGGGGAGTTAAGTGCTTCCATCATATGTGGAGCACTGTCCTTCCAAAAAGTAGATGTCTTCGGTTTACAAAGGTGCTTGCAATATATAATAATCATCGTGTGTCTAGAATATACCCTTTAATTAAAACAAAGGAGCTTGAGAGGAATGAAATAAATACACCTATAAAACGAGTAAGTGCTCACAAGGATTTCATTTAATCAATAGTCATGTCGGCAGTGATTGCAAAAAAACTTCAGTACACCATTTTAATCAGAGATGTTTTTCCTGGCACGGGGATGGAAAAATATACTGATTAATTAATTTCTATTCCTGGAATGAGACAGCCTCCCAGCAGAGCTAATCTGAACAGCTTGGTGACAAGGCAATATGCAGTAAAAATGTAAGTGGTCCCCGGGTTCGTGTCGTCAGACCCAAGGCAAAGCCCCCAGCCAGTGCTGGGGCTGATTAATGAGCGGGTCTAGTCCGAAAGAACAAGTGGCAAAACTTCAGTACTGAGGGATCCTGGTGGTGCTTTTGATGTGCTGGGTTTATTGAACACTTTTTGCCTGGCTGGGAGTTTATTTTATGACTTTTTATGGAAGTAGTTTTTATGTTAGGGCTATTTTAGAGTAAAGATCTTTGATTTGCATGTCAGCCTGGCTCCCGCAGTCTGTCCTTGCTCAGCAAGCAGGATGCTGGCTCTTGTGCCTGTGGGGATGCAGCCTGTCCCAGATGAGATGGGAAAGGTAACCGGCTTCCTTCTAGGAGGTATTGATGTACTAGTTGCATGTAATTAAGAATGTTAACAAGGGCATTATTCTGCTGATTATTATGCCTAATTATGGGAAAAATAAAAAATTTCATGGCCACTTCCTGCTAGACAGAACTTAAAGCTTTCCAGAGACTAAATACATTAATTAATCTACCCTGCTTGTTTAAATATAAGACTAGACTAGGAATATCTTCTGTTTCAGGGAAGGGGAAAAAAAAAAAGGAAGAAACAAGGGTATGCAAGCTTTCTAGTGAGGCAACCTATTTAAATAAGTAAAACTAAACTAAAAGTAATTACAGAAATGTTGTTTTTAGTGATCCAGTTGACAGGATGGGGCACAGTAAGCAGCTGTAGAACAGGATATAAACTGGTCCACGGGGAAGAAGGGAATGGGGGAGAAGAGACAGAAATATTTGACATAGGCTTTGGTGGCAAAATTGGTTTATTATTAAACCCTTGCATAAAGAAGGGTGGACTCTGACATTGAAAAGAGAAGGAAGCTGCCTGGGATGGGGAGAGAGGCTGCCTGAGATGTAGCACGATCTTCCTCAATACATCTCTTGTTCCTAATGCAGTTGAGCATTTTATATGCTAGTTGAGCGGACTATGAACATTCTGTTTTTTCTGTAAATCTTGTCTCTGGCTTTGTTACTACAAGTAGCTTCCACCTGCTTTCACACTCCACACTGGCGAAGCTGTGACTGCACAGTACCCCAGCTGCAGTATCCCCAGGAGAGGTGCACGAGAGGCTTGGTTCAAAACGCAGGGTCCTCTCCTCCACGTGCTAAATCCCCCGTTCCACCACCATGCAGAATGGATGGACTGCCCTGTACTACTTGCCATGTCCCTGCTGGAGAAATATCCCTGCTGGAGAAGTTCCTCCAGCACTTTGTCAAGCTTGCGTTGAGGTGGCCAATTCCAGAGCGTCAGGGCTAGAAACACTTCAGCAGCAAGTCAGCGCAGGGCAATGGTACGCATGGCGCATCCCACCCAGGTCCAGACTGGGATCTGTGGGGTGCTAAAATACGTTAAGAACCTCTGGAGTCTGATCCTGATTCTTATGCTGCTCAAACTCTGCAGGAGTAAATGGACTTACATGGAGTCGTCATACTGGCAAAGTGCATGTGCCAAAAAGCTTTGGTGGGTGTTTGTCTGCAAACATAATCGGCTTCTAAAAATCATCCTAAACCACTGAACTGTTTTATTGCAACCAATAAAATTAATTGCGGTGACATTCTCTGCGACTGGTTTATACGCTGAGAATTTTAGGTGGCCAAATATGAACGTATGCAGCCATGATTTTAGAAATGCTTTTATCGGGCAGTTGCAATTTGCTCTTAGTTCATTAAAATCAGTAGATGGATGTTATGGTCCATTGAGAATGACGTGAACTGTTAAGAACTTTCGGTATGGGATTTGGTTATTACAAACTGTAACTCAACTTCCTTTTATTGCTGCTCTGCACGTGACAGAGTTCACATCTTTATTATCCTGTGAATCAAGTTAGATTTTAAGAGGGCAAGAACTCCTTAAATTCTTTTCCTCCAAGTTTATTTGCACGAGAGGGCAAGAATTCCAGCCCAACTGCACTCTGTCAAAGACTTACAACAGTCGGATCACTTATGTGATGGGAACTTTGAATGGTGTCATTTAAGCATGAGCAATTTGAACTGTGAGAAGTAACACTGAACAGTTAAGCAAGCTACTTTGGCTATAACTTTACCCATTTGCACCCCTTTCAGCCCTGTCACAATTGCTTGTTTCTAAGAAATCAGTGCTGTATATTACAGAGGAATCATACAGTCAAGAACGTCTTGTGCACCAACCATCTCGGAAGTTGAGCACTCCAATCAGTTGACTCAAATATTCATTATGAAAGCAAACCCCTGCTGATTGTAATGAGAATTTTGTCTGCATAAGGCTTTTGTGACTGGGTCTGGAGTGGTACTTCAGACTTGGCAAGAGTATTTCAGAATCTTTGCTCTGAGATAATCTTTCCTAAAACTAATGCAAGTTGCTCTTAGAGCCTCATTCAGAAATGGTGGTATTTTTCCACTGGGTCAAATGGACTCTGGATCAAGACATGAAACTTTGTTTTCTAAGTTTTCTAGGATAAATATATTTTTCATATCCGTGCAGCTGTACTACATGTTAGATGTACAAATGGTCTTTCAATCATGCAGGGTTAATTGAGATAGCCATGTTATGATTGAGTGAATTAGATCATCTAAAGTCTCACCCCTATTCTTGAAAGCCGTTCAAAAAAAGTATAGTTTGCAGAATGCTTAATTGTTCCTCATTCAGTCTGGAGGCAAAACGTTACACAGAAGAGAGACTGCAGTGAACACTTCATTTCCTGACTGTCTTAGGCTGTCACTTAAAAGGCCCAGAAGCTGACAAGAAAAGTTTGTGGAACCTCCAGTCTCTTTTTTTTTTTCTTTTTTGTATCAAAAAGGCTTTGAATAAACCTTAACTTTTCGACAGATCTGTAAATTTTCTAGGAACTTTTTTGGAATGAATCTACCCTTCTTTACTGTTTTGCTAGTCATCACTAAAGCAATGTATTCCTCCAGGGAAGAGTGAACACCCAGAGGAAAGATACCAAATGCTAATGATACAAATTATAATTAAAACTAATTAGAGATTGGGAATACAGATGGGAGGAAACCAGGGAGACTAAAAATTTGGGGGTTTTGTATAGCTCTCAACCCCAACAAAGTTTAAGGTCTGGAGTGACCTCCGGGGCTCTCACTCACACATCTGTGGCACAGTGGAGGACACTGTTACTAAAAAAGTAATAATAATATTAAAAAAATCTGGTGTTTGTGATAGGAAGTGTGGTAATTGTCCATAACGGCAATCTCTCCCGTAACTTGGAAAGGGAAAACTTGACGCTGCGGAGATGTACTGTATCTTGCAAGGTTTTCCAGTGAAGTGGAGCTTTTTGCAGTCCCGAACAGATGTTTATGTAAGAATAAAATAGACTTTGCAAAATGCTCTCACCATCAAATTGAGTAGAAGCAACTCTGTATCATGGAGTTCCATGATTTTAAGATTAAGTGGACTAGAAAACACAAAGGACCTTTTCTTAACCTGATTAAACTCCACTAGGACAGGAAATTTCTGATTTTGAAGTTATCAGGTGCTGCTTATCCCACCGAATGGGCCATCAGTCCTCTAAGATTGAAATTTGCTGGATTTAAGTGGTGGAATTTGCAATAGGTTTTGCATTTATTGTAACCGGTTTGTGAATGGTGGCAGGCTTTAATTAGCTTGACAAAAATTCATTAAAGAACTGTGCCACGGTACAAAAGATCAGTGAATGAGAACCCGAAATACTGAGCTCAGATAGCAAAGGGTGTTGCTAATAACCAGTTGTTAATGAGTTTTCTCCAAAGGAAAGATTGTGCAAGTGGAGTACAGGCACTTGCTTTGGCAGACTATTGGCTAAACATAAACAAAAACACATAATAAAGTTGATGCTAGAAGATACAAAATTAATTAACTCTAGGTGTTTACTGGCTTTGCAAGGATACAGAAGCATTCAGAACATGATACCGAATTGAAAAATCCAGGTTTGAGTACTTGATATTGGTTTTTTTTTCCCTTTTGACAGTTCAACGTTTGCACTATTTGGCTAAACCTTCATCCAGTAATGATGCGTTTCTTAAAGTTGCTTAGAATTAGTGAAAACAAGTCACTTTGGGATTGTTCCAAACCCCGGTGAAGTCGATGAAAAGGCAATGGGATTTGTACCATATGTCTCTGTTTAGGTACTTAATAGGATGACAAATTATGAAGTGGTGTTTATAATGCAGCAACACTAAAGGTGTAAATTATGGAAGACAAGTATATTTTTGCACGTTTTTTACCACAGGTAGTAAACACAATTGTAAGTCTTGATTTGAATTGTTTTCAAAAGTTCTTGGTATGATTTTTTTTATCAGTTCTTTCAGTCATGACACATTCATCATTTTTTGTTGATGTATTCAAAAGTTACTTTAATTCTTTGTTTTATGGAAAAAACAAGGTCTGATATTTTTCAATGTTTATTTAATTGTCTAGAGATCTTAAGAATTAAATAAATGTAATTGCATATTGATTAAACACTATTAAATCCCCTGGAAGAATAGTCAAGATTTCTTAAATATTGGAAAATCTGTACTGCAACTTTTGCATCATTAAAAAAATTCTTATATATGAGGTGTGTTTTATCTACCAGGAAATGGTGCTGGGCTCCACAAGACTGTGAATATTTCCCTTGACTGTTAATTTTGGGCTGTATTAACGGACTAGAGTCTCTGCTGAAACAAACAAAATTTCCAACGGGCCTAGTTCGACTGCTTGCTTTGGTTTTAATGTCAAAGTGGGCCATTTTTAGCCATTTTGAGTTTTTCTTTGGCTTTGGAGAGCTCAACGTCTGCTAAAACTTGTGGCATTAAGGGACTGAAATATTTCTTTGTTAATGTCTTTTAACATTAATGCTTGGAAGGGTCTGTAATTCCTTGATAGGCTTCAAGGGAAATGCAAGGTATTAAAAAAAAAAAAAGGCAAAAGCCTTTTTTCTATAATTTTCCTTTAAAAATTTTCCTTTATTTCTATATATTTCTATAATTTTTCCTTTATTTCTATAATGCCGAAGTGTCAATTTAAAAATGGCAGCTTCTGGAACAAGAACTATATGACCAAGAATTTTTATAACTTACTGTACTTGTGAGTGCTCAGGAAGCATTTGTGTAAAAAAAGACAACTTGTATATAAAAGCTTTCTGGGAAACGGGGTGATTTTTGCATTATATTAAATACCTTTTAGAGAGGATGAGTGCATTTGAAATGTTTGTCCCTTTGGTGCTTAAAAGGCTCAGCATGCATCCATAAGTTAGCAGTGTGTTTTATGGTATTTGTATATACACATCCCTGGTTTCCCTTCTTTTACGGAAAGTATGTCTATTTGCATTCGTAAATCACTCCTACAGTTGTGCACTAATGAACAAAAAACTTCATGCAGTGCTTCACGAGTTAGAAAATATTCTTTTTAGTCAATTATCTTAGCAATTGCTTTTTTTTGGTTTTATTAGTTACAGAAATACATTTTAAATGGTTTTAAAATAAAATATTAATATATTTTCTTTTAAACCTGTAGTCCTCTAGTCTAGTGCATCCAAATGTTCATTAAAAATAATTTGGATATAAATGGTATTGTACCAGAATTCAGCTCAGAGCACTAATTACATATAAAAGCTTTGGTTACGCTAAATGTCCAAGTACTTGTTAAAAACAGACCATTCCCAATCATCGTCATTAGCATAGATATTATTAAAGAACATTCAAGTTTATTTCAAGGAAGTTCTGACTCAGGGTAAGACAGATACCTGAAAGCAGAAATTAAAAGGCTGAACTTAAACGTTTAGACTTAGTTTTTTTTCCTTTTCTTCATTCTAAGGATTTTAACAGAACTTTTTCAGGGGGGTTCCTCTACTGGGTTAGAAAATGGGACAAATAAGGACAAAATCCCTTTCTGGGATGAGTATGGTATGTGTAGGTTTACAGTTTTTTCTCTATATACTTGGAATACGTAGAATTTTCCAGTGCAGTTTTGCTTAAATAGTGCGGAATGTTTGTAGTCTAGTGCGTGCGCCATCATTTCTATTTTAGAGGTGACAAAAAGAAATAATTTAGGTTTTTGTGTGTGTGTTTGTGTGTACGTGCAACACTGAACTATCGAAGTAGTTTATTGGGCTGTAACAAGCCAATAAGCAGGGGTTTTGTGCCGATTTTGCAAGAAATCCATAGTAGCTTGCTGTAAATACTTTATAGTAACATGGAAGACTCCTGTCACTCCCATCAGCGCTGCCGCTTTTGTTCCAGTACCCTTAAGTGGGGGTTTTTTCTTGTTTAAAGTTATTTCCTTAATCAAAACAAAGACCCTTTCCCCTAATAAGCAGTTATTTATCGCCACTCCAGACTAGGCAAATCTTCTTGCTGTATTTAGGTATTTATCGTCCCTCTTAATTTTGGTGAGTAGTAGGGTTGTATTCCTGAGAGAATCAGGTAGAAAGGGTATTTTGAGGAGCCTTTATTCTTTTATCTAGGTGAATAAAAGTTAATAGTTAAGATAACGTCGATCCCGTGAAGCTGAGCATGAACTCTGAAAACAGTGGAAGTAAGCAGATGTGTTTTTACAGTGCTGTAAAGTAAAATCTTTGTAAATAAGCACTAATTACTCCTCTGACAGGGAACAAAACCAAAATCTGTATCAATTTAGGGTGCTAGGCTTTCTGTAAGCTGTTTTTGTGAATAATCCAGTTTATGCATTTATTAACCTATAAATGCATTTTTATAAATCTCGATGACATTTAGGTATTTTATTAACCACAATAAATGCCAGAGAAAATTGAATTAAGAAAGCTTGTAATGTGCTTTACTACCAGATTTAAAATTTTGCTGAGCTGTAAATGGTCCTGCTTTATATCAAGAATAAATCTGTTTGAAGACTAGGGGAGTAATTTTTTTTATTTTCCTTTGTTGCCAGAGGCCCTGACCTTTGTGTTGATGGCTGGTGTTTAAGAGCTTCACCTATGTCATATTCTTCTTGATTCTGTGGAAATTTGATTATCTGCCTTGAGCAGTAGGCACAGTCCCAGCAAGAGAAGGGAAGCCAGTTAGGGGACAGTACAAAATACCTTCCAATACTGCAGGATGTGGAGCTTGGAGGAGGCTGGACAAGCTTACAACCACCCTGATTCCACAAACGCCTTGCAAAATTCAAACAGCAGCTTTTTCTTATATTCTTCCAGGTGTTGCAATCGCAACCTCAAAACAGGTACTAGGCTTCCCCAAAATATGAAAGAAATCTGATTCCAAAAGGTGAGTCTCTTTCAGATGAGACTTTTCCCCCCTTCATTTGCAGAATAAAGTACGTAACATGAACGATTTGCGGTGGATGCACCAAACCAAACTTTTCTAGGTTAAGTTTTTCTGGTTTGCGCTTTGGTTGCTGAAGATGCTTATATAAAAGTTCTCCTTTTCCTATTTATCATCCTTTCTTACGTCTCCTGTGCAACATTGAGCTTGTACTATTTATTTACGTGTCCTACATAATTCTGACTGCTAGTGATAACGTTCACTTCCTTATGTGAGTGTATTTTTTTTCAATATTTGTATATGAGAAGGGAGAAGCCGGACTTAACGCGGTGTGTATTTTTTTTCTTGCAAACCCAATTATTTTTTCTCAGTTAATGAAATACAATGACCTCATTATTTCAGAAAGCTGCTTCTTCACTTTTATGCTATCTAACCCAGTGCCTGGGTTGAAGGTAAACTTGGCGGAGCACCTTTCTGGGTAGAGACACTGATTTAACTAATTCTGGATGACTACCTTAGTCCCAAGGTACGATCACGGAACTGGCTACTTGGGCAAAACACCTTCTTCCTCTGGGTTCGGCTGATAAAGTCGAGAAGCTCTGTGTAGCTGGGAGCAGAAACTTTAGCTGCGTGTTATAAATGTGTTCTCCAGTGGCAGCAGTTCAGGTTTAGGCTTTAGTTAGCAAACTTCGGTTGTAAGCTGTTCCAGTTAGAAATGAAAGCCGCAGGATGCGTCAGGCTCGGGTACCACTGGGGTAGCTGCAAGGCTGTTTGTGTGCCCCACATCATGAATTCAGATAACGTGGAGGGTGAAAACACTTTAAGGGATTATTAGTGTAAATTCTGTTCCTGTTGGTGGGCTATAAAAACACACCAGCCCCCCGGGCAGGACAGGTATCTCTGTAGTGAATGGGGCAGTACAAGGAGCAGCAGCTCTGTTGGTATAAACCAGGACAACTCTATTGATTTATAAGTATCCGTAAATATAAACTGCAGGCAGTGAGCAGGCAGAAGGATGTGAGAGCCAAGGTCTCAGAACAAAAATATCTCCATCTTTATTTTTTTTTTTAACTTATTCTCTGGAGTGCATAATCAGGGAAAGGCAGTATCATTTGTTTATATTGACTTAGAGGCTTCGTTTGAGCAGCCACTGACCGCCTCGTTCATTTATAAATGCTTCCTTATCTATTGCGTGTGTACCCACGGGATCAGAAAGAAACAACCCATGTAACAGCAATATCAATGGCAGCGAGCATCTTCCCTCCTGGAAGAGGAAGGTGTCCGAAGTTAAGTTCCACCAGGCTATTTTGTTGTTGTTTGGGAATAGTGGATATAGTTTAACTTGAACAAAATAGTTTACCTATTGGCTATTTAACTGAAATGGAAGACGGGACAATGGGTGGAAATAACTTCTTAATTGCTTTGGATTACAGTATAATTTAAATCTTGCATGGGAGGCCTTAGCAATCAGGAAAAATGAGATGGTGAAGCCAGGCATGTTGTATGATCTGACCCATAAAATGATAGTTGATGTGTACTGCATAGAAATCTGTAGCAGAGTACTGCTTAAGAGGGTTTGTGTTTGGAGTTCAGCTTTGAATAAAGACCATGTTTTTAAATGTCCAGAGCTCTCAATAGGGGCATCTTTCTCTAAGGAAAGTTCCCTACTTCTTTAGGACATTTACATGGTAAAAGAGAAAATGTAAAGTCTGTATGTGGCTGCCAGGAACGCATGTGTAAGATCATTTTATGGTTGTCACAGGGAAGGGGCTGATGCAAGGCCAGGGCTGGCCCGTGTTTGGGTGAGGACGTGATGGAGGATGGGGGATGATGCTGTGTCGGGAGCTGGAGATGCTCTGCCGCCGCTCCCAGGAGGGTTTGTAGCAGGAGGGCTCAAGTACATTCCATACCTCACGTTGATAGCTTGTAAAAACAAACATTAAGAAGTTTTACACTATACAGTTGTCTGCTGTACTGGAATCTGATAAAATTTCATAAATCTTAGTAGAGGCAGAAGAGACTCATGTTACTTCTGCATGGATATTAAAGGTTGCAAACGAAGTATGGCTTTGGGATGACCTGGGATGCTGGATCAAATGGTATTTCTGCTTAGTTGCACTGTGTATAGATAGTAATGAGGCTGTAGATTGTGCTTCCTTCCTGAGCGGCGGTGGACTAAAGTTACAGAAATAAGCAGCAGAAATTCCCCCCTTCATTACCTTAGGGCTGTAACTCGCCTGGAGAGATGTCAGAATCCAGGTGGAAAAATATTGTCAAAGCTCTTTGACCCCCGTTTCATATAGGCATGTCAGCTGCAGGTCGAGTTTAGGACTATTTCATTCTGTCTAAGAACCTGGATTATTTTCGTAAAGATGTAAGCAATAAGGAATGACAGGAAAACAACACTGGTGTTATGTGTGTTTTATTTCTGAAACTTTTCTGGGTGAAGAGAAGGCTGGCTGGAGACACACATCTGTCATCTTGGTTTCTGGTGAGCACACGTGAACTTCTTAGCCTAAAATATGTTTTATCTTGTCTTATTTTATGTTTCTTCTTGGAAGTGTTGTAGGTGTGATAAGCTTATTTTTTTTTTTTTAAGCTCTTATGCTTCTCAGTAGGCTAGTTCAGCAAAGAAATAACCTTCATTTCTGGCATAACGTAAAGCGTCCATCATTCAGTATTACTGTGAGTAATGCCCTCTATGATTTAAAATGCTTTTATGTGGACATTTATCTCAAAGAAAGAGCCAGCATTGACCACTTGCTTACTGCATTGCCCCAGAAACCAAACACCAGCTGAATTTTCTTGTCATACTCTCACTTTTATTGTTTTATTTTTCAGAGTAATGACTAGCAAGACCTACCTAACACTTTCCATTCCTTTTGTTTTTCTCCCGACACTGGTATTGGTAATGCTCAGTGTTGTCACTTTGTTGAACAGCAGTGTATTTTCAGGGCATTTACATATTCTGATACTTATTCAAAGGGAAAATAAAGCAGAGCCAGTGTGAATAAAGCTTGCTTTATGTATGCATATGCTAGTCTTGAAATGAGATTGCCCTGGAGATTTTTAAAGTCTTTTTGACTCTTAAGCCGAATACCTGCGTATCGTAGGGGAAATCCCACCACCTGACTTGCATCAAAGCCATGCAGGAGGAAAGTCCTCTAAATGCTGCTGCAGGCCGGCATTCAACACCATGACATTGTCAATCCGAGATATAAAGGGCTTACAAAAATAAAAAAATAAAAAAAAAAAATCTCAACTTGAAGGTCAAAACAACTGAAACGGAAGTACTTTGAGTCTGATCTACGATGGTATTTTGGTGAACTGTAGCTTTTTATCCCTGGGTCACGGTTTCGTATTGCTGATCACAGTTATCCTAAATCATTTCCCTTCGATAAAACGGGCTGCTCGCCTGGGCTACCTGCTGCTGGAAAGTGGGCTAAGGGGAGGAATGCGGTAGCGTACCCATCTCCAGGGAGGGCAGAGACTTCAGTTTACCTGTGCACAGAAGTCCACGGTACATTATCCTACTGTGCAGACCAGCCGAGTTCATAAAATACTTGAACTTTAGCTTCTGTCAGAGACTTATAATACTTAAAAACAAAGATGTTTTGTTCTAATCCAAAATACTTTGGTTAAAAATAATTGCTTTCCTGGGTGTTTGGTTTTTTTTGTAATATTCCTCTTGCTCTTATTCTATCCTCTTTCTTGCTCCAGCAGTCTCTAATTATTTATGTTTTGAAACAGAAAATTTGTACCAAGATGAGTACAAGTGTACAGCTGTTAATTTAGTCCTTAAATCCATAGCACACTTGTTGAGCTGCAGCCTAATTAGCAGTGCCGTTGGTGTGAGCGCGGGGCCCAGTGCAAACTGGTTGATCTTCCCTTCCGTTTCTTGTTAGCACCGTTGCTGAAAGCAGCAGGAAATGATGACAGATTCCAGCGTTCGCTTAGTAGGATTCTCAGAAATTATTGATTAGTACACAGGCGATTTGAGTGCTTTACAGCTGACTTTACTTGATTTAATATATATGGAGGTACATTTAATATTCCTCTTTGTAAATCACTTTGGGTGTGGATAACAAACTAGAAATAAGGGAGTTTCAGCTTGAGATGGTAATACCCATAAAGATCCTGCGTAATTGCTACTGTCTTCCAAAGGACTTCTTAAAACACCATCCAGACAACTGGAGTTGCTGAATTGTCTCCCTGCCCTTGGGATTAGGGATTCAGTGGTGCTGTGACCATGGCAAGGTGGCCAACTTCTGACGTAAGGGTCTGCACTAGGGATGCAGAGCAGTGACATGGAGGGGAATGAAGGTAGGTGAATATATTGGATTTTGAGAGTGAAAACAAGAAGCAGCCTCCCTTATAACAACTTTAAAGTCTGACTGTAATTGATGAAAGCAAGGAAATTCTCCTAGATTTCACCCTGTTGTAGCTTGGAGGAGTTGAGAGCTGCTTGAAGACAGAGCTACAGGGGGTTTTGTTAATAATGAATTTCCTGTTTTTATTTGAAATACTCTTGCTCTTGTCATCTAAAATCAGCTGCCTAATACTATTTTCAGTATTTGGTTTGTAATGACTGATGTGCTCTATTTATTGTATAATTCAAGTATTTTAACACTTCACCAGTTGCTGTGCATTTTTAACATGCTAGTTAACTTCTTAATGCTGTTTCGCTTAATAACGTGGCCAGTTGCCTCTCACTTACAATGAACAAATCCCATTAGTTAGAAACAATCTGAAAAATCCTGGCAAAACGGAGAACCTTGAGAGTCAATTGTTGGATTAATGGGTATATTTCAATTTGGAATTCTGATCCCGTTGTGTTGGGTATAGAGCTCATCGAGCAATACAGAAGGCGGTGCCAGGAGGGGAACATCTGCTCTGAAGATGAGGTTGGCTTCTGGCTTGGGTGGTTGAAGTTTGGGTGGCTTCACTCCTGCCTGCAGCCTGGTAAATGTCAACTAAATGGCAAATCACCAAGGGGTTTGGAGCATTTATTTCCCTTAAATATGCTGTGGGTTGACTCTTTGGCATTTTACTTTGCTAATGAAGGACCATAGTCCACCTGGAAATCTGAGTCACAAGGACTGTGCCTGGGCTCAGTTTGAAGTTGTAGAAATGCAGATGGTTCGTTAAAATACCTGATTTTTCCTTCGCTTGGAGACTGGCATGGCCGAGAATAGCTGTGCCACCCAGCCAGGCTCGTCGAATGGCTCTGGAGCTGGGCTCATCCCACCCATCTCTGGAGAACATGAGAACTTTCTCTCGCCCGCCTCTGTCAGAGCTCCCAAAAGGCCACTATTTTATTTACTGCCCTTTTTTTTTTTTATATAAAGTCAGGGCTGAAGAAATCACACTCACTGGTAGATTTAACAGGAGTGCAGCCTAGAAATGGATTATTTCAAGCCTTAGCCCAGTGGCTAAATTATAAACTATTAAAAAAAAAAACCCTTTTTTTAATGTTATCTTCTTATAATGCAGGATGAAGTGATCCTGTCAGGCGATGCCTTGGTTTAGGGTATCATCTGGTATTTGTGTCATGAACAATACCATAAAATGCCTTTTATCTTTTCAAATCTTGCCTATCGCGTAAGGCTAACACCACTGGCCTCCGAAGCAGTGGTGGTGGGCCCCGTAATACTTTGAGAAGACAGCATGAGTTTAAAATGTTTGAGATATCAATTTGTCCATTTAATGAATGCAGAGCAAGATAAATAACGCATGTATGCATATGTCGCTGGCACTTAGGCATGTGCATGTCAGCATTGATAAAGTAGTGAACTTCCAGTGTTTTGACTAGATTAGTGCTCGTCTCTCCAGCGAAGCAGCGGGAGGTTCATTTAACACGGCATCATCAATTTCTGTTAGGACCAGATATATCTTTTTTTTTTTTTCTGCCTACTTGAAGCAGGTCAAACTTGAGAATTCATCGAAATAAAAGTTGCATGTGGCCAAAAAAATGCAATACGTGTGTTTCTTCTGTCTGTGGCACTTCTACTCGACAGGCTCTTCAGATGAGAAGATGGGAGTTACCCGAGCTGCAGTAATGTTTTGTGCCTATGGAGGGGGGGTTGAAGGAAGAGTTTCTTTCTTCTTTTAAGAGCATTACACCAAAACGGACTCTTGTTACATTCAATGGCAAAAGTGCTTCTTAACATGATATTCGGGAACATGATTTTCTTCTCTTGGGCAGCCATAGTTCGCAGTTGCTTTGGCAGTTACATTCTATTTAATCTGTCAATTTTTCTCACATGGTGTAGCTGCTGTGAAAGAAATCGGAGCCATTATCCTATGTGCTTTGATACAGTTTGTAAAATGCAAGGTGGGAGACAGTAAACCAAACACAGCATGCCAGTAATTTCTTTAAAATCACTGATGTTCCGGCACTGTGATTCTCTATCCTGGGGAGCTGTCATCGTGCCTCGTGGAAGAGGATTGCATTGTTTAAACGTTTCATTTTCACTTGTTTCGATGTTTTGATGGTGCCTATTAAATACTCTCGGCAGTGCTCGGAAGCTTTCACCCAGTTTCTTGTTTCTAATGACTCTGCTCTTTACCTGGTCTGTGCTCATGCAAATCAAACTCCTTTGTGGGAATGCAGCATCCGCAGCTTCGGCTGCAATGCATTAATTGATCTTTGAAATATTCCTCATGTTCAGATCTAGCCCTTACAATATTTGGGAGTAATAGCAAATGCTCTGTGGCAAGAAGCTGCCTCGTTCCATGATCCTGAAGGGATCTCGTAGCACAGATTAGCAGTGAGGATTTCTGATTTGTGGTGGTAATATTGGTAGCCAAACAGCAGCAGGCAAGAAAAAAGAAAAAAGAAAAAAAAAAAAAAAAAAAAAAAAAAAAAAAAAAAAAAAAAAAAAACAAAAAACCAAAACAAAACAAACACAAAAAATACCCAGAGAAATCAACCACAAAAAAACACCAAAAAACAAACACACACAAAACCCAAGCAAACAAAAAAACACAAACAAAAAAACCCACAACAACCAAACCCAGAAAACCCCCACCACAACCGAAAACCAGACTCTTCTCTGTAATAATATAATGTATTGGATGTGGTTGCCTCTGTTCAGATTTTGTGTCACAAAAGTATAGAAAATGAAAGAAGTTCTTGATAGAATTTAGCAATATGCTGGATCGATCACAATGGCATGGAAGACTCTATAAAATGCCAGGGTATTCCCAAGCGCAGCATCTGTCAGCTAGAAAATGTTACACCGCTTTCCTAGAAACTGTTCCCAAAAATGGACTCGTGTTGGGGCTTTACTATTATAGCTATCCTTCTTTGAAAAAAAAAAAAAAGTATTTCTGTTTTTATTTTCCTAATTATTAGCGTGTAGCATCTCTTCCAACTCTTGGACCTGATATCCAGGCAGCCGAAGCTGTGAAATGTGGGAAACTGAGGCGCAGGGTATTTTCAGTGCTATGTGGCTGAACATGTGCTTGAAAACGGTCGTGTGTAATAACTCAGTCTGGTTAGTTATCTTCTACTGTTCTCATTGGCTTCTGCAATGTTTTGAAAGAACAGGGTGAAAATGTCACATTTGTCGTTTCGTAATTTACGAGAAGACTCTGTGTACACTAAGAATCACTTGAAGAGCATTCTTTATTTCTAACGGTAGCTTTTGTAATAAGAAATTGTGAATTTAAACTTTATTCTTCTAAGTTGTTCTTTAGGGGAAGGATAGTACAAAACCTCACCGAAATATTTTCTTTTATACAGCTTTGTAACCTCAGTTATTTTTGGTAAATCCTTTTCTTCTTATAATAGTCTGTATTCCAGATATATTGTAAAGATTGTTTTTAGTCTTATCCTAGTAATCACATCAGGCTTTCTATAGGGATATTTGGGTATAGAATGAAATATATTGATGGAAGTATTATAAATGGACATCAGAATATTCACTGTCTTGTCAGTATAAACTCCAGAGCTGCTCACTTTGTGGACGTGGGCTCTGCCTTGGTTGGAAGCTCACCATTTCTCCTGGAGCCGTCATGACTTAGTGACCATGTAGGGAATATATTGGTTGATCTGTCTCTTTTTCCTCTTCTGTCCACGTTAATGGGTAGAATATCTTTTAGCATCATGTTTATTTCTTGGTCTCTTTCTAGAAAAAAAACTTGGTGAACCAAAAATGATCCCTCTGTGGAAGCATGAAGGGATTAAGCAGAGAAGTGTGATGACACCTCATGGCCACATGGTTTAAAAAAGAAATATACTTTTCAGATGGTATTTCAGTACACTTGGTTGGTTTTTTTTTTTTTTAAATTAATGATGGAAAAATGGAGAAGTAACTATAAATAATATTTTACATTGTAGGAAATACTCAGTTGCATTTTAGATTAGCGAATAAACATACTTTATCTTAAATCGGTACTATCACTTTAGAATGCTTCCAAATCCAAGTAACAGTGACTTTGGTAACAACGCAGTGAAAACAAGGCGACTTGAAGAAGCCAGCAGGAAGCAGTAAATTCTGTGCATTTACTCAGTGTACGTTTTCACAGACCTGGTGCCAAATTCAGCATCTCTGGTGGCGCCTGAAGCAATTTCCCTGAAGTTAATGGGATTACACCAAGTCCGAGCCTGACTCCTGGTCTCTCTCCATGACCTCTTGCTCATCTTTGCTCTGAAACTTCCATATTGCGGTTTTCAGATGACTCTCCGTGTGTCAGTGTACTGGTGTGTATCTAGGAGTTTTAGTTCTTGCTGCTGACCTTCACGATGTACTTCTACCGATATTGCTAAGTTTAATGGTACATTAAATTTATGCAAATTCTATTTTTAATTTACTGTATTATTATCTGCTAGTATACCATACTCCTTCTGTAGCACCTACTGACATAAATTACACTGAAGCAATTATCAGTAAGAATTCAGCTCTGCGCATACCACTGTGTTTTCAAATTATTAATGCTACTGCTCAGAACAAATGCACAAATCTGCAGTTAATTGGTCCTTTTTGTAGGATGTTCTGAGCATGTTTTTATAAAAATGGCACTAAACATTCCTACTGACTAGATAAGAACATTATCTACCTACTTGTTCTGCATGAATTAGAGTTTTTTTTGCCCCCTGTTAAAGTATTGTACGTACACAAAGAAATGATGAAATAACTTTGAAGGATTTGCAAAGCCAAAAAGAGGTTAGAAATTTTGCCTATATGACTGTATTTCAGTTAAGTATGTTTTTTGCTAAATAATAGTTTTTAATTAGGCATTTTCTATAGACCTGTCACTTCGGATATTTCTCCGGTGCAGGCTCTGGTTGTCTTCAGCAGGTTCCTGGAAGGGTCACTCAAGAGCCCTTCTCTTCCACCTGTGTTTGAAGTTTCTAAACCTTTGCATTTCTTTATTCTGCTGCTGTCACATCTCAACGCATTATATTTGCACCTGTTTTAAAGAGTGGCAAGAGGAAAAAAAAAGTGCCCTAAAATCAAAAGAAAGGGTAAGGCTGAAGTCTGGGCAGCGTGTTGAGTTGCTGGGTCTTGCTGTGGTTGACCTCCCATGGCTCTGCATGGGTTGGGAGCTGCGACGCGGCTGCACCGAGCGTGGGAGCCGGGGCTTGAGGAGCCGAGATATCGTTACTGGTCACGGCAGCTCTTGGCAAGAAGCTTGAGTGCTTGTCAAAAAAAGCCAGCGTGCGCCAGGGAAATCGGTCTTTCCATTTTGATTTCATGAGTGCACATCAAATTCTGATTATTCGTGTTCAGGGTCTGGTGTTGAAAAAGCCTGCTGTGAAACTAAACCCATGAGCACTAGCTTGGCCCCAAATCTGGGTATGAAGAGGAAAAACGAGCACAGAAGCAAAAAAAGTCTGTCTGAATCAGGCTGCTTGTGGTGTCTCATTACACTGATGAGTTACTCAGCGTGACTAAGGAGATGTGAAGGGCTGCTGCTCCTGTCCAGTGTTCCTTTAAGCATTTCCCTCAAAATCCATGAAGGTTTTACCATGGGTGGTCATGGGAGGATGGTGCAAGGAGTCACCGTTCTCCTGTGACTTGGTTGGGACCAAATGGCTTGAGATTTGTAAGGCTCTCTCTTGGAAGTGCAGCTCTGGTACTTCATTGTGTGCCTTAACATTGCAGGGCATGGAGAATAATGGAGTAAAATGAGCGTTGCGATATGAGCTGCAGCTGTTGAAAGGGAAGATTAAAGGTCCCAATATGGAAATTTCATGGTCCCAGTGTGACACATAATCCTCCTACTCTCATATGTATTAAATTGTTGTTGTGTACTGATTCATCCCAGCTGCTGTGGGTTTGTCTTAATAAGAACTCAATGTAAATGAGTTCTTGTAGCAGTTGTGCTCTTTATACCATAGTGTCCCCCGTTTCTTTTGGGCTCCTACATGGAATGCTGCTGATCATATTCTTGCATCACTGGAGCTTCTTGTGCATTGTAGCTTCTAACACAGCATTACTTTCTTGACAAACTATTTAATAGCCATGGGGCTTTCCCTCTGTTTCAATAGGAAACAATGATGATGAGCCCTAGCCCTTGGGAGAAAGTCCCTTTTGCCGTTTTCACTAAGACTTTCTGCCAAGGTCTGAATAGCTGAAAGTGCCCGGTTAGATGCAATTCCCTGATTTTGTAGTTGGGTAGAAAAATATATGTATTTCTTTAAGGCTGGTCTAGTTAGATTTAAGGTGCTCCAGTGCTACAGATAGAGAAATCTTCTCAATGTATTTTTCCGTGGTAGAAAATCCAGGTGCAGGTTGTGCCAGGAGCACTATTTATGGTACCACTGATTTTTGCAAAAGCCTTTTTCAAGGTGGTGTCACTCTCTGTACCTCACCATTGTCTGGGGATAACGTTCATTACTTAATCTTGTGCTAATGCCTGGAATCTTTCAGAAATAAACTTATAATCTGTTACGAGAATTTTAGATTAATATGGCTTGCAAATAGGAACTTTCATTTCTAGAACATAAGCCGAAACTGTCTGTGTAAGTGGAAAAGTAATTAACTTCAATAATCTTTGTGTATTTCTTTTAGTAAAAACAAATCTGCTGCTACAGTCTGTCATCCAGCTTTCAGAGAGTAGTGGTTCTGGTAGCTCTAACATTTACGATGGTGTTGCAAGTGCCTGAATTTGCTCAAAGGTATCCTAAAGACAGCTGTAGGCATACTGTACGCTTGGTTCTGCTCTGGAGGCCTTCCTAATTTTGAAGGTTTCTCTCTGAAGAATTATATGAATAAAAATGGTTTGATTTTTTTTTTTTTTAAATTAAAAACATTGGCTATATGAGACTCAATTTCACCTTTTCAGCATGGCACTAGGTTTGTTCGTTGATCAAGAAGTGTATTCTGACAAACTTTCTTTTTCTGACCCCTTTTAATATCTGCTGACTTGCGGATTTAGGGAGTGGAGTCCATACAAGGACAGTATCTCCCAGTGTCTTTTCCTATTTCTTGTGTTAGTAGTTTTACTTTGGAGGATATCTACTGCTATGAGAAAATCAAAAGGAAATCCTGTTGGCGGTAGTTGAAGACATTAACTTCCAGTTAGAAAGATGTTCAGGTGTTTGGACCCTAATAACGGCCCTAAGAAGAGGCAGGTTGCCTTCTGGTGTTGGGGCTGAATGAGCAGGCATGCCGTCACTAAAAGCAGTATTTTTGAGACGAGGTGATAGTTGTAGTCAATGGTAAAGATATTAAAGTAAGGGAATTGCCAAAAAAAAGGAAGAGGGGGGGGAGTTCAGCGTAGAATCTACTTGAGGTCTCTGGTAACTACAGTACACTTGAATAAACTTGAGAGCGTGCATGGATATTCTCTGTGTGTGTTTTTGTTGAGGTCTAATACAGAATTTCTCATTGATACTACATTTCGTTTGATAATATAGCTGTTGCTACATAATGGTCCATATACTTTGGGAAATATGATCTATTAAGTTCTTTTATCCCCTTTCTGTAAAGGTCAGAAGCAATAGCATGGGGCTGCAGGAATAAAGCAACTGGTACTGATGAAATGAGATTTTATTTGTAGTTCTCTGATAATGATCTTGTGAAGAGATACAGATATACTTCTGGTATAAGCCGTATAATAAAAGCTCCAGGAAAAATCGTATCTGTGAAGTAGCAGGAAAACCTACACTATTGAGGAGATCCTTCCCTGCTGTATTTCTTTTGGTAATCGTGTTGCACACTTGATTCTTTTCTTGATTCACTAAAAAGTTTATGCAAATATGCAAATGCATGTGTGGACTTTTGTGCTTATATAAATCGTGCTTGTATCTTTCTGTTTTAGAGAACTCATTTGATGCGTATTCCCTGTTAAAATGCTGCAAGTCCCAGAATGTTCTAAAAAATTTTTTTTTTTTTTAGAAAATCCAAGATTAATATATTAACTGAAATGAATTCATCACAGAAGGAGTTGTTACACATCTTGGGGCCTGCTCGCTCTTATCCAGATACAGCTGTGACAGAGCTTCCCAGATGGCACAATTATCTTTCTAAAATATTGTGGAAAACTTTCATTTGTCATTTGGATTAGTGCAGTGAGCTTTCCGTAAACACCGGCAGAGAGATCTGCCTGTCTGTGTTCTTCGTGGCAGTAATTAGCAGTAATTCACTTGGAATCAGAAAAACATTTTACGGGAATAGGGAACAAGCCCGCTTCTTCCACTTCAACTTTTGAAATCGCTGTCCCGCAAGGGTGTATCTCAGATCTTTGACATATAACCAGAGCTTTATATGATTTGCTTTTTCTGAAGAGTATTTTATATTCTTGTAACTGGACTGCCAGGGTTCTCACGTGGTGGGCGTGTTTTCAACATGGACTAGACTGCAATATTTACGGTAATGTCTTGAATATAATATGTAGGATGATAAAAATTTGGCTGCTTATTCATTCTTCTATCAGGAAGGAAGTTATAGTAGACAGCGTACCTTCTGTATAAACAGCATCAGGCCCATTTTGTATATCATATATGAATTTATAGAAACGTTTTTGGATAATCATGCCTGAAGTATAAATGATGTCCCAATTCTGGGACATAAATAAACATAATGCTGTTTACATTTTTTTTTTGGGAAAAAAGAAAGTGCTGGAGGTAAAGCTCTAGGATTAGAAAAAGATTACTCTTGGATTAGGAAAAGAAAAAAAAAATCTATAAGTTTTATTAGACTTGTTTACCAAATCTCTGAGGTTTTTAGGACTAAATCTGTGCAAGCCTGAATTTGAGTAAGAAAAATAATATATAATAATGGTGTATCGAATGATGTTATTCAGAATGATAATCTGGCTGGTGGTCCTTATGAAGAATTTTGGTTTTACCAAAATTTACTTGCTAGCTGTGGGGGAAAAAAAAAATCAAGCTAGGTCTTTGTTACGTGAGAGGGCGGCTAGATACCTGCAGAATTATCACGTTTCCCAATTTACAGTTTCTTCATATCGTGTGAAGTGACACCTTAATCAGCAGTGGTGTGACACAAAGGTGTGGGAGAAAATAGGATGTGGATTGACAGATTCTTATTAGAGGCATTCTGCACTGCTGCTGAATGAAACCTGGTTTGCTTTTCATTATTCCCTTGTTTTAAGAGAAAAGCTGCTTCCCTTCAGCTGCAAAGGGGATGTCTTTTTGGTTGATGGGTTAACTATTGGAGAAGCCAAATACAAATAAAATAGAACACTTTACAGCTAAAAATAAAACCACTTTAGTCATACCAGTTCAGCAGACTGGGGCTCTAGGAAGGGAATAACATCCTTGAAGAGGAGAGGGCATTTCTCTGCAGGTAAATTCATGCCTTTGGTGCACAGAGAGGTAGGAGTCCAAGTGCTTTCAAGTACTTATGAGAGAAGATTACGATGCAAAAACCTCTTGTCCAGATACATACACTTGACATTTTGCTGAGTGAAATAGAGTTGGTAGAACAAAATAATACTGACTGTGTGGAACTTACCCAGTCCTTAAATTTGATTTTGATTCTGGCAAGAGAGTGAAGGTGCTGAATTAGGTCACCTTTCTATTTGTGTCCATAGGTTAGCCTGGTAGCAGGTGGGGAAAGAGAAGCCGTGTCTGAATGCCGCAAGCTGTGCTTAAATGTCTGTTCTTGGGGAATTTTTTGGCAATGTTCTTAACTTAAAAAGATTCATTCATTAAAACAAAAACTTCTTTTTTCTCTATGAACGTACATTTTGGTTTTCATTGGGAAAAATATCTCTGAAGTGTATTAAAGCACGGCTGAGGTTGGCAGGGATCTCCAGAGACCATCCAGTCCAACCCTGCTCAGAGCTGGGGCGGCCACAGCAGGTTACCAAGGGCTGTGTCCAGTTGGCTTCTGAGCATCTCCAAGGATGGAGAAGCCACAACCTCCCAGGGCAACCTGTTCCAGTGTTTAGTCACCCTCATAGGAAGAAAGCGTTTTACTGTGTTTAAATGTACCAATGAAAAGAGTCTGGCTCTGTCTTTACATCCCCCCACCAAATAAGATCTCCCCCGAGCCTTCCCTTTTCCAAGCCAAGCAGCCTCTCCTCCTGCGAGAGATGTTCCAGACCCCCAACCGTCCTCATGGCCCTTTGCTGGACTCACTCCAGTAGGTCCCTGTCTCTCTAGTACTGGAGAGCTCGGAACTGGACATGGGGGATGAGACATCACAGAAGTACCCTCCGTGCCAACTTTGTGTTAGGGTTAATCAATGGTAAAACCCACTTTAATGTAGCTTGAAGCATCTGTGGGAATGGCTATTCTGGAACAGATGACCTTCATTCACTCGCAGAAAGTTTCCTGGGGGAGGAGGTTGTCCCAAAACAGACTGTTTTTATTTTTGGAGCACAGGGTGCATTGGCAGGAGTTGGGTTTCCTTGTGGAACTGAGGCTGCATTGGCAGGAGAGGAAAACCGTTCCGCATACAGGCGTATTATTTATATCCTTACAATAAAAAGGGTTGAGAAAAAAATACACGCTTCCAAAGGTCTTTGGGGCGAATATGGTGATGGAATCTGTGAGGGCTTCTTTTTCTTATGCATAAGACCATTCTATATTCCTATAATTTTTTTTGTGGGTTTTATTTTTTTGATGGCCATGTACAACTTCATTCTTCCTGGAAATCGTTGCATCTTAATCGATTGGTGGAACTTGTGTGAGAAAGCTAAATGCTGTGCAAGCTCACTTCTGTGTCCTGTGCAGTTTTAGCTCAGGGTAGCCACGGGGGTCAACGAGGCATCTGGGTGGTCACCTCAAGAGCTCGTGCCATGAAAGCAACCACTCCGATGCAACTTCAGCGCATCGCTCTCAGCTGCCAGCTGCGTGTTCAGGAACAATAAATACAGGTTTTCATCCCAGTAATGAGTTTTCCGCAGCAGCGTGAAAACTCCAGGGTTTCTTGTTATCAGAAGATAATCATATTCTGGCAGTTCTACTTATTCCCGGTAAATGTCCCAAGGATGCGATTATCTCCCGATATCACTCTAGCCTGTTAGCTTTGTTGTTTACTTACAGTGGAGAAAGCATTTGTAGTCTCTGAGGTTGATTTTATTCATTGTGGTAATAATAGGAATGAAGTGACCATTTGCTTGCTGGTATCAGGCAGCCAGATTAAAGCCCAAAACGTATTAAACGTATTGAAGAAAAGTGAATGTATGTAAATGGCCTCTCCTTCCTCTGGTATTTCAATAGCTTCCAGTGTGCAGATAATCTTGTCGAGGCAAAGTTAATAGGAACTCTAGAAACAAACACACTGTTTCGTATCCAAATGACCTTTCCTTCCTATAGAAAATTTAGGTTGGTCCTTTAACACCTATATGACACCACTGGAGTTAAACAGAGAGAAATTTATTCTTCTCTCTGCTACCGCTGTACTCCCAGAGCAGATCTTTCCAGTGTCCCAGACCTGCTGCGTGGGCGTCGTTACCAGTCAGGGGTTTCTAAGAACTGTAGACGAAATCTCGAATACACGTCTTATCCCGCTATTATATTTGGCAGGTTTGGCATTGCTGAGAATCCGGTAAGTACCGCTGTGTACTCAAGTAACTAACTGCATTTCCAGGTATCTTTGAGAAAATTTAGGTATCACTAAGAAGGTTGCAACGTATGACAGTCTCTTAATTGCTTTATGATGAACAATACCAATTAAATATTTTTTTACGATTAATGAGTTAAGTATGAACGTCCCTGGGTTTTTAGCTTTAATAAAAATCCTTGAAGGCAGATTTCTAATTTGTTTAGAAATACTTTTCTAGGCACTGTATTTACTGGCACACTCTTAATTATGTGAGGTCAAATCCTGCTTTTGTATGAACTGACTTTACAGGGAATGAGAATTTAACCTAGTTTTCATCCCTATTTTTAATTGTATGCTTTGTTACTCTATTTCTTGATTTTTTTTTTTCTTGCATGGAGCTAAATTTGATTAAATATTTCATCTCTTGCATAACTCTGGGGGAGAACTTGGCTGAAGCCAGGAAGAGATGGTACCTTAAAATCAAAGAGAAAATAGTTAAGCTAATTGCTGAGTATTGGCAGGGGTACAGTAGGAGCTGCAGCCATGAACACTTTTAAGAGCGAATTAGACATGCATTTTAGAAGAGAAAGACTGTGCGAAATATAAACAGCAGTAATGTGCTCAGGTTGATCAGCATGAGCTGACAATCACCTGAGGAAACTGTTAGGAAATAAAACCTTGCCCCGTTTTTGGTGCAAGCTCAAGGAGGTCCCAAGGGGTGGTGGCTGAGGTGGATCTCGGCTGGAGCGGTGGAGCCCACGTGCTCCTGGTGAGTCGCGTGGGAGCCCAGTTTGCTGCCCCCCAGTGAGGAGGGTTTGTCCTGGGAACCAGCCCCGAGCCCACCATTGCAGCGTGGAAGCACCGTGCTTGGAAAAACGCAAGAATGCAGTGGTTAGCAGTGTAAAAATTGGGGGATGTTTTGAAGATACGGAGGAAGGTCCAAGTTATTTTGGAGGAAAAAGGTATGAAAAAGGTCCTGAAACTTCTGCAGTAACCCTCTTAAGCTTCCTTCTTAAGCTTCCCTCTTAAGAATAAGATGCAACATATATACAAGTATATACATATACATAGAAATGTATAGAGAGTGGCTCTGATGTGTTGATGCAATAAATTATGAATATTTTTCAATAAAATATAAATACTTTTCAATAAAATAAATGTGCTGTTGTAGCAGACTAATGCATGGCATGCTGATACACAGTTCATTTTTAGGGGGGTTGCCTGTTAGTGAGGTTATAGCGCAGAAAGTTTAGGTATGTGACATTCCTATATATATCTGTTCCGTGCACTGTGCATCTATATATAGCACGTAAAGGCAATGCAAAGTTTAACCTACAGTATGTGTGAGATGTATTTGAACAATACAAAATTCTGAAATGATGAAATTTCAATCACAGTACTTATCAGTTAAAGAGCTCCCTTTGAAGGAGAAAAGTGCAGCAGTAATTTCATTTTACTCATTGCTCTAAAAATAATTTTCTTATTCATTTGATAAGAAGCATTCTGTGCACTGTTTCCAAATTTCCTCCTAAGTATCATCTTTTAAATGTCATCTTTTTTTTTTTCTTCTTTTAACATGAGGTTTGATGCCCAGATCTCCAGATATATAAAGGTGGCCACAACTTTTGTCACTTTACCCAGGGAACAGAGGTTAACTCTGCTATGCAACATTTCTTTGGTTAATCAGACCTTTTTGTTAATGGAGCATATTACCTGCTGAGTCGTAGATCTGTGATACGCACCCGGCCCTCGAGTCTTAGTTGAAGGTCAGCCCACAAGTGGGAGATGTTGTACATGTAACCTGCCTTGTTATCAGACAGGAGGATGTCATTGCTTCCTCTGGGGACCTTCCTGCAGGGACGGGGACTTGCTGCTTGGGAGACCCTGTGTCTAAGATAACATTATTGTACTCCACAGAGCCACGGTGGAGAGCAGGAGGTAGAAGACAAGCTTATGAGACGTTGCAGGCAAACATAGCCATGTGGTGTTTCAAAGGAGCCTCCTGTGCCTGTGTTTGAAGGTGTGGAAGTAAAACGCAACCAGATAAATCAAATGGCCCAATACAAAGGAAAGGTCCTGTGGGAGCCCACCAAGTAGGAAGTCTTAATGACAGAAATGGTGATTATCCATCTGATTTGGGACCAGAAAGGTCAAAGTCACCAGGCTTTGTCATTGATAAAGAAAGACTATGTATTAGCTAATTAACCAGAGTTAACCGATGGATGATCTTTGGAGATAACGCTTTTGCTCCTGCTTACCGAGTGCCAGTTCAGAAACAATTTTCTGTTGGTAAAAGATACGCCTTAAAAAGTGAGATTAGATTCTGCACACATACAAAACCGGGTGAAAGAGCACTATTAAATCTACCTAGGTAATCTGTTAAAAAAATAATATATATATATAAAAAAAAATCGATAGGTAGAGATGCCTTGTCTTTGGCAGAAAGTGGTTCTTATTACCAAAGGTGCCATGGATCAGAAGTTAGCTGCTGCAGGGAGGGCAGATGAAGAAGATGCTATGCTGTCAGGAGAGACCTTGTGCTTTTAAGCTGCAATTCTGTTATTGATTACAACATCTCTGTGATAAATCAGGTACAAGCTTGCATTTAATTTTCAAAGGCTGCAAATTCCGTTTGTTCTACAACTTCTGAGTGACATAAATCTTTTAATGAATGTTAAAAAGATTGTTTCTCAGATAGTAACCAGTCATTCATAATTGTCCAAGGAATTCACTTGTGTTTAGAACATATCATGTGTTGGATGAATGGAAATTTCTCAGTTGTCAACATATTGTGATTTTTTTTTTCCTGATTCCTTTGTGTCTTTCCCTGAAATGTAGAAAAAACAATTCAAAGTTTTATTAAGTACTTATTTGTCATAATGGATATCTTATCCTAGTGTTTTATAGACTGTCGTGATTTACAGAACAGTCAGCCTGGATTTTCAAACCGTCCATCAAGAAGAGTTATCTTCTAGTATTTGATAGAAGAAGAAATGCCTGATTTTCTTCCTACCCCAATGTCTACCTTGGCTATCCATCTGCACGTTTTGATTGACCCTACATTAGTAATACTGAATTCATCCTTTCGGATATCAAGTCATCAAAAGTAATGCTTCTCCTCTGTCCTTTTCCCTGTGGCTACATAAAACTCAGGGAGGGGAAATGAAAACTTATTTCATAGTGAATTCTTCCGGAATATGCACATATCCCACTGATCCTGTGTAACGGGGAGCCTGGTGTTTTGATCTAGGGTGTTCAGCTGCAATGTATGGAGGGACCAGCGACTATTTCCAGTGGAAAAGACAATTACGGATGCATAGGTGGTGAAGGGAGCTCCCAGCCACCCTTGCCATTGCTGAGAGCCATTGTATGGTTAAACGAGAGGAGAGAACATTACAAAGGAAGCTCGGTATTTAACCTAGCTGGAGTGAGCCATGCATAAACACCCCAAGGGAGCTGTAATTACTCTGCCAATTTTCGCTTATCCTGAGAAATGACTTGTTACCTTTAACAACTGCAAAAAAATATATTTTAAGTTTTCACTGCTACTTTTCTTCATCCGGTTTCTGTTCCCTTTGCTAGACCAGGGGGTATCACCAGGGTCTTCAGAAATAGCTCATAATATATAAACGATGGAGTGGAGCCTTGGATTCCTCTTTCTTGTACAGCTGTTCATGCGAAGCCAAATGTCCATCCTATTTAATTAAATGTTGTCTTTGCCCCTGTAGTGATTGCTTTAACGGGGTGTTGTTTGTCAGTAAAAAAAGTATCATATTTGGAAAGTGTCTGATGATGTGATAGCAGAGCCTTTTTAATGAGTCCCACTTAACAGGGTGAATCAGTTTTGGCTAGGCATGATTAAGTTTGTGATCAAGAGCTTGACTAAGAATTTTATAGTTGATGTTGATTAAGAATATTGGATGATAATTAATGCATAACTCCTGTCTTTTACGTGTCTGGAGAATCAAAATAGCTGAGAGCAGTGCTAGAAAACAGTGGGATTGCCAGCATACTTGGAGCATTTAGCTGTAGCAATTTTATCTAATTCATTAATTGCTTGTGGACAGTAACAAGAAAGGTGTCTTCCATTTAAGTGCATCTCTCTAATTATCACAGGGACCAGAAATCCCATGAGGATGAGGAGGCTCAAATGTCTCCAGGATTCAATTTATTTTCTTGAATAAATATTATAATGTAACATTTCAAAGGCCTCCTCTCTCCTTAATTTCTAGGACTGAAGGAGCAAAAGTTTGAGATCGCAAGGTGTCTCTTGTCGTTGCCAGTTTGCACTTGTGGACACTTATGCAGAGTAATTAAACTTCAGTTGGTTCAGAGTCTTCATTTAATTTCAGAGAGAGAGGACCTTGCTTGTCGTCCATGAGTACGGATGAAAAAAGCCCTTTGAGTTCAGAGGATTTGGATAAGGCGTCTTTTGGGTGTTATTTTTGTCTAATCTTTTTTCAATAGAAACGTATCTAACTGCTAATAACGTAATGTAGTATTTTTACTGCGGAAGACAAACAATAACAGATGAGACATGCAGTAATACTGAACAGACAGGCTTCAAGTGGCTATTTGCCTAAAAAGGTACAGACTTAAAATAACATAAATTAAGAGTTATCT
>VYZM01018431.1:1415114-1448492 GCA_013398915.1 Dromas ardeola
AAAAGGACTTCTGTTGTAAGAGAAGTTCTAGCAGTCCAAAATCTTGTTTTTCAGCTAAGTGAAACCAAACCTGAAATTACTCTTAAATAAGATTCTCCACACTGCTACAGAACCTTCATAGTTCTTCATTTAGATAAATTAAAAATACAAAGCTCTATTATGTGTTGCACTAAAGAGGAATGAAAACAATATTTTATGCAAATGAAATGTTGACATAATTGAAACAAAATAAGTACAGACATTAATTTTACTCTGTTTTAATTTCATAGAAATCACATTTATCACAAAACTTACATTTGGAAACACTGGAAAGCTCGTCTACCAAATTAAAAATGAACAGCTTTTACATACCACTAAGTAACTTGATTTGTCTTCAACATAAAAGTTCGTATCTGAATAGAGGAGAAAACATATTTTTAAAATCCGAAGCCTGTAGAGCAGTTGGGTTTTTCAGGAGAGGGGAGTGAATCTGTAGAGGTTTTCTAAAGCACCCTACAAGCGCGGGTGAACCGGTGCCTCGTGACTTAGTCCATATGGTCTGAATGTCAAATCTGGAGTTTGCTGAGCTGAGTTTGGAGAAAGGATCCCAAATGTCTTCTAAAATAATACCAAAATGATGCAATGGGATCATGCGGGTTGCAGGTTGGTGTCTCAAAGACAGAGTATCATCCCACTTGTGCTGTGGGAGGACAGTGATGGTCTGGTGGGGGATACTGCGGTCCCGATCCCGTGGGGTCACTACACACGCACTTACAATGCAATTAGAAGTGAGACCTCAAACTGCTCTGTGTTTGGTTGGATTTTTTTCTTTGGGCTCACATAAATAGCTATTTTTCCTGGACTTCCTGGAGCGTTTCCCTGCTCAGAGACTCTCCAGGTCCAGGAGCAATGAAAACTCCGTTCACTGCCCCATGTCAGGTCACTTTTGGGCTGAATGTCATGAGAATTGGGTAAGGAGTGCTTGGAGATCTTGCCCTCTTTCTGAGTTATGTGTTATGAAGACAGAAGAGCCCAAATCTGTCACCTTAGTATCCAGCAGGGGAATGATGGAGAGAAGAGATTAGCAGTGATAGGTGAAAATAAATCCACGTCCTTGCTGTTCCCCGTGGGCAGCATGATTGAGTTATCCCTGGCGCGGCACTTCGGAGGGAGGGTCTTGCTCTTGCCTTGCACGCAACCTCCCAACACCCTGACCCCAGCCTCCACGGCGGCTGTGGGCGCTCCTGGTCTGTGGCACTGCCTTCTCCCTGCTGCTTGTCTGCTAGACATCACCAGGGCATGTGAATCAATGTGGCGCTTTGAATATATAAACAATTCGTGAGACAAATCCAAAGATGAGTTTCCTGAGCTTACCTCCGGGCTTGACTTTGGCTTTGGGCGGCACAGGCATACTTAGCATGACTCATGTTTTAGTCTGAGACAAGGTAAAAATGAAAGTGCCCCTGGGTTCTCCACTGGTGAGATTAAGTCCCTGTGGGACCTTTGATATTGCAGATGAAATATCTCTTTTATCTTAAACCTTTGTGTCTCAAACTACCTATTTTTTTTTCTCTTGATGGTAGCAACCGTACAGACACCATAAAAATGCATAGAGTGTCAGAACCGTATTAGTACATCACAAGGGCAATCTGGGAGCTGATGGGACATACGATCCTTGCCCTTATTTTGGCACATTTGTGTATAACAAGTTCACATATGAACCCTTTTAAAGAAGATGAAGACTAAAAAAATTGTGTGATTTGATCAAGTTATAAATTCAAATTTCTGAAGACTTCAGCATATTCATGACTATTTGGAAACATGAAGTGTTAGAAGTATAAGATTTGAGTTTTATGTAGCCTAATCAACAGATGTGTATTCCCCCTCCCCTTATTTTTCCTTTCTCCCTTTAGACATATGAATTAGTTTTCCCCTTCAGCAGACTGTTTTTTCTTTATTTCTCCTACTTAGATACTGTAAAAAGTAATTAAGATAATCTTATCAAAGGAACATGAAACAGAAATTTAACTGATTAAATTTCAGACCAATTAGTCATACAGAAGCCTTTGTGTAGACCTTCTGTGGATTCTGCATTGCTTGTACTTTCCATTTCCTATTTTACAACAGCATGAAGTTAGGAAATTGCATTCCATGGAGATGGTAATTAACTTTGGTAATTAAAATACCACCTTCGTAGCAGATAACCAGTCAGCTTCAGGTCAATGACAATTTTTGATGCGACACGTTTAATCTTACAGAAGATTGAAATGTAAGAAGTTACATTTGTCATTTTTAGGGGGAGGGTTGCTGAGTCTCTTCATGGTGAAATATCGTACAACTTCACTAAGGTGGTGGAACAGGGGAAAGGGGGGTTGGAATTTCTGCCCAGGACTTTAATATTAACAGCTATATAATGTTTTATTTTAGTTTATCAAATTGTCTTGCTCTGTATATGGATCAGATGGTTTTCTTCGTGCTTTTTAACACACTATTATTTCATACCGTTACTTCTAAAGGTTCATTTTTTGTGATGGGAAATGGTCTTTAGGCAGTGTACGCACTGAATGTCTGCCATGTATTGCAGCAGTAAGTCTGTCTCTTGAAGTCAATCTTTTCCTTCAGTTACAAGTATTAAATTATCTACAGGACCTAAAATATGTGACTTACATGATGTAGTTAATCTGGACGTAGTCTACAGATTATTATTTGCTCTATATGAAAAAGAGGAAATGTGGTATTTCCCCGTTTCACCAAAGTGGACCTAGACATTCCTGAGACATGAAAGAGAATGTGAGGACGAAAAGCAGGTAGCAAATGTCACCTCCGCTTCTAGAGAATGTAACCACATAGAAAACTAAGAAAAGAAAAGCTTTTCTGTTGTCAGAAGGGATGCCCTTTGGCCATAAACTGACAGTTTGCCTTGAGAAAGTAGAACTTTGTTTAAAAAAAAAAAAAAAAAGCAATCACATGTGACTAAAATACATTTGCAGACATTTCATTTAGACGTGGACTTGAGGAATGCTATTTTATTGGGGGTTTTATTGCAATATAGAAGATTAATTGCCACCTGATGCCGCCTTCCATATGCAGATCAAACCAAAGCCAGAACCAAAAAGCTCATGTTCCAATACCACAAATACTGCGGACTGGAAGAAGCAGTTGTCATCGATCTGGAACAGTATATGGGAAAGTGGTAGGAAAAAATCCAAGTGAATTAAAATGGCAGAGAGATATGAAAAAATCTTTCAGTGCTGGGATATAGAGGCTTTTTTGTCAGTAAACACAGAGAAATGGTGGGGCAGGAATTAAGGTCTGCTGAACAGTAATATTGGAATAGGTCTTACAGCTATTGGGAAGTCAAACTTATTGTGTAAAAATTGCAATTAAATATTTTTCACAGATGTCATTATTTTCTACAGATGTCATTGCTCGCTCTCTAACTTTAGAGTCTCCTTTGAAATAAAAGGAAGATTAGTAATGAGATGAAAGTTGACTTTAACTAAAAAGAAATTAGACCTTAAAAGGAGATTAGTAATTACAGCTATCTTCAAATAAGATGGAAACAAGCCTTGAGGAAGCAGAAGATTATCAGTGTTTGTAATAACTGAGCCCAAGGTATGTGTATAGTGTATTCAAAGCCCTGAAAGCCAAGGATCAGAAGAGCAGGTGGTAGGATGCAGCTAGTGAATAATCCTCTTAACCTCATCAATACTCAACCAGGGCAAAAATGAGAGTGGGGGAAAAAAAAGCCTGTATCGCTAATGGCAATGAAACAAAAAGGAGATCAAAGCCATCGGAGTAGCGCTGCTGAAAGTTAACTGTGCCCAGTGCTAACAACTGTGTTACAGAAATTTACTGTGTGGGTCTCTGAAATCTCTTGATCAGTGCAGAATAATAAATGAGTGGATTATTAAATATTTTACGGAACAAAATATTTAGACCGTGGTTCAAAGCATTTTTATCAGTACAAAATCATCAGAGACTCGACGTTCGGAGTATGGTGTGTCGTCTGGAGAGCGGCTGAGCTTAATTCGATCGCTGCTCAATGCATGTGATAGACACCCAGGGAAAAGATGGTTTGGAAAGAAACTGGTTTTAGTCTCTTGTGAAACATTATGTCACCGTCAGAATGACCCTCTGGGGCAGTTGGGAAGGAGCAGCTGGATGATGCACAGCATCCCAGTGATCTGTGCTCTCATCCTTCTGTGTGTCCTGGCTGGACGTGCCCCTGGCTTCCTCTGAAGGCGGGAGATCCTCATCCCAGTGCTGCATCATGCACCGCAGGTTCAGGCCAGCCAGGTGAATACATGTTTTTTAAGCTAATTTTACAAAATATAGGACGCTATTGGTATGTTCCAGTTTCTTTCTTCCAAATTATTTTTTTTCTAATCTTTACTAACAAAGTATTTCAGCTCAAGAAAAAAAATACCTTTTTCTGACTTGATTGGAGGAGGCGTCTCGATGATATATATTCCCATCTGCTTCTTATCTCCCTTCAAAAGCTTCTGACCTGCTTAAATGGGACATTTTAATCTAAGAAACCTTTTACTGAATTTTTTTTTTTTAACCTTGAGTTCCCGCTGTGAGGAGCCCTGTGTTGGAAGTGGGGTTATCTGCACCCAGGTTTCTGGGGATAGAAGCTTCCGTTTGAAGCGCTGCCTGGTCTGGGAAAACGAGCTGTGCTTCAAAGGCAGCTACTTGATTTTTGTTCAGAGCTGAGTTTTCTTCTCCTTTGCTGATGCCCCAGAGGAGTACCTGGCCATCTCTGGAGCGGGTGTAACCCTAATTGGGAAAATTTACCTTTTAATTTACCTTTTCTACTTCTAAAGTTTTTTGGGGTTTTTTTTGGATGAATGGCAAGGGATTGCATGGACAGTGCCCAAAGAGAAGAGAAAAGGTACTTTCATACCCCTTCTCTCCCAAGTTGCTGCTCTGCACAGAAGTTAGCTGTTATAAATAATAGGAAAAGAAATTGCAATTAGAGACTTAATGAATAAGGGACTTGATTAGTGCTTATTACCCAGGCAAGGCTCAAGGTAAATGACATAGCCCAAGACAAATAGAAAAGTTAGCCTGAATACAACTCATTGTGACAAAATCAAGAGGTTTTAGAAAATTATTAAACCTTTCTGAAAGTGGAAGTTCAGGGCTGTCACTGTGAATATTAATGTCTCCCATAAAAGAGGTTTTTGTTCATGAAGTCCAAGATCATACAATCAGCAGAAATTCAAAATTAATCTTTATTGTATGATAAAGGACCAAGGCGAGACAAAAGAAAAGATGTATCTGAAGGGAAAAGTCAAAGAGGGAAGGAATGTTATCATATAAAAATATTCGAACATCTATGGTGCCTTCTGAAACTGGCTGTGTGGAACGTAAGGTGTTACTTACCATGATTCTTTTTAAAATTTGAATGGGAAATTCAGGGAATCCTTAACAAGATGAGAGAGTTTTTCCCCTTCGTCCTTGTAGGTGGCCATAACCCATGTGTAGAGAATTAATGAAACTGAAAAGCCGTGCAGTGTGATTTGGGAGTGTCACATTGACAAATTGTATTAAATAATGAATGCGAGGCCCCACCTTGAGTGCTGTGTTCAGTTTTGGGCCCCTCACTACAGGAGGGACATCGAGATGCTGGAGCGCGTCGAGAGAAGGGGAAGGAAGCTGGTGAGGGGTGAGGAGCGGCTGAGGGAGCTGGGGGTGTTCAGCCTGGAGAAAAGGGGGCTGAGGGGAGACCTTCTCGCTCTCTGCAACTGCCTGGAAGGCGGGTGCAGCCAGGGGGGGTCGGTCTCTTCTCTCAAGTAACAAGAGAAAACGGCCTCAAGTTGTGCCAGGGGAGGTTTAGGACGGATCTCAGGAAAGATTTCTTCACTGAAAAGGGTTGTCAAGCATTGGGACAGGCTGCCCAGGGAAGTGGTTGAGTCACCATCCCTGGAGGGATTTAAAAGATGGGTAGATGTGGTGCTGAGGGACATGGGGTAGTGGTGGATTTGGCAGTGTACTGTTCTGTACCATTTAATTTGGTAATAACCAGTAATTTACAGTGAGGCTGTATTGTCTTATTAGGAGTACTAATTAGGGGTTGGACTCGATGATCTTTAAAGATCCTTTCCAACCTAAATGGTTCTATTCTCGGGTGATTGTCTTAAGTGAAACTGGAAGGTCCAAAGTACAAATAAGATACTGAGTAAGGTAAGGAGCCTAACAATGTTCTTCCCCTGGCTTTGACGCACTCTCGTACTTCTTAACTTCTACCAAGCCACCGTGGCAGTCTGCAGGTTGCCTTTGCGTTCTGTGGTGGGGTCTTTTTTTCTTCCTTTCTAGGTCCAAAAATACCACCTTACTTCTAATTTTTTCTGGCTTTGTGACTAGCACTCATGATGGCTTCCTGGTCTTCAGGTCTCTTTTCTGGTTTGTAACTTCACATGTCCTAGATGAGTTACAGCATCCTGAGCAGTGAGCAGCAATGCCCCTGACCTCGTAGCTTTGCTCATCCAGAGCTGCTCACCCTCCTCTGATAGGAAAATGACCAGAACAGTTAGCGATGATAAATGACAGCAGCCATGGCTCAATATGCCAGGGTTGAGGTAACACAGCTGATGGTGAGAAGATCCTGATGATCTTCATCTTTTGGAAGCAGAAAATGTACTCGTGTTTACTTTTGTGTTTGAGATTTCAACCTCAGTGATGCCGCAACATACTAATTATTTCCAGCATTGTGTGATCAATCCATTGCAGCCTGTCCTGACAAGCGGGAGGGTGAGGGTGAAGTTGAGCAGCAGAGTAGAGTCTGATGCTGCACACAGAAGCAATCTGTTCTGTACCATTTAATTTGGTAATAACCAGTAAATTACAGTGAGGCTCTATTGTCTTAATAGCAATACTAATGAAATCTAGTCCCTTCTCTAGGAATTTAGGAAGGTCACTGGTGATAGTTTTACCGTTTTACCGTTTCTACTGTGGAGTCAAGTGTCTACTATGTATTGTTGGGGATAAGAGGATGCTAATAAACTTAGTATGGACTTTTTATTAGTCTCGTCTGAAGTTAAAATTAATGCAAGTTTTATTTCATATATTGCTTGTTAAGCTCTCTAGGAAGCTTATGCACCACGACTACTACATAGATGTGAAATGTTTTGAATAATCTCGTCATGCAGCTAGCTTGTATGAATCTTAGCTGTGGACTTCGTGGCAATGAAGAGCTGAAGCTGCCTCGTTTGTTTGTTTTTTTCCTCTACTTGTTTGCACTGTCTGAAAATCCAGCCTGAATTAATATTTTGGTGCAACTGAAGCAGAACTTAGTAATAAGAAACATCCTTTCAGACCATAATGTTTTTGTATTTGAACTTCAGCAATTGATTTTTTTCATACTTTGCAACCTGATAATTTTTTACATTTAAGCAGCATTTTGCATCCCTAACCATTTGGGCTTAGGGTTCTTTCAAAAAGTGATGGGGCATTTTGAGGTCTCCAGGAGCAAATGGAGAAGCCTTAGAAATACCTACTTAACCCATTACCTGTACAGATGAAAACTCTTCCCGGAACACTAAAAGCAAGGTATTTTTCTTGTATTTACAGCTTGTGAAAATGTTCTAGTTGGATATGGTATAGAAAATAAGAAACAGCTCTAATTCCTTAGTGTTGTAGTTGTGTTCCTTAAGCAAAAGCAACTGTCATGTTGCAAATACCTTAGCATATAATAATTTTGTCTTCCTACAACTTACGCTAAAACACGAATAAGTATCTGAGTAGTCCCCTGTGACTCAACAGTGCTCTACGTGCTTTAAGAAAATATCATATATCAGTGTTTGCTGGACTGGGACTACAGAGGGGCCAGGAGAAGGATGTGAATGAAGTGGCTGGATTGTTTCCAGCTGGATTCGTTCAGCAGCAGGTCCCTGTGGTTGTGCTTACAGAAACCTTGGGGAGAGTGTGTTTGAGGAAAAAGGGCAGTGTAATTATTTCTGACAACGGGAGGACGGAAGAGCAAAGAGTTAAAGACCTGGAGTACGAGAAGCTGATCGCTGAACTGTCCTCAGGGCCAACGAGGTGCCCCACTCCTGAGGAGAACAAAGGGCACTCATTATTCTCCTTTGACAATTCTCTGTATCTGTTTGGTTGTTTTTTTTTTAAAATGAGTATAAGTGCAGGAATTATTTATTGGAGCAGTAATAATCCAGCAGAATATGTGGTTAATGAAGTACATCGTTCCGTGCTTCTTGCGTAGCTGATGGCTTGAGGATTCATCTCATGCTGCAAAGCCCACGTGTGTTATTTGAACGAGTTACTTGGCCCTTAGAGAGGCGATGTTCAGCCAGCCTTTACTCTCTATTTGGAAAAGCCTCTTGAGCAAACCAATAATTGAGATGTGTACTTCTCGAATGTGTAGGACAAAGCAGATATACACAGCATCCTGTTGTGTAAGTTGCAAGAGAAGCAAAAAGACTTTTAGTGCAACTCTGTCTTCCAGTAGGTGAAAATCACAACTCCTCTAGCCACGTTTCCGTGGGGCAGATGAGAACCAAGCCTGCTGGGGAACTGAGGACATCTGTATGGCATGCCTTCTTTGGGATTTTGTTCAGTTCTCTTAAATCTAATATTACAGAATAGATCTTTTTGTTAAAGAAGGATTGGAGGAGAAATGTTTAAGAAATCACACAAAGATTGACTTTTCTTTTTCTAATACTTGGGGGTTAATGAACTTTGCACTTCGTAATAGGTCTGTTGCAGAGGTGTGCCTAGACCTATGTTAAATTAGGCTGTATGAACTTGGGCATAGGAGCGATCTCTTTTTATTCCATGTTAGCGCAAGGAGATTTTTGTCAGCAGTTGGGCCTCCTGCAAGTTACTAACCAGAGGTAAAGTGTCATATAACTTGGTATAAGCATGTCCAGCAGTCCATACCGTAATGAAAACCCAGTCCTTGGTTGGAGATGGCAGGTACAACCACTTTATAAAGAAGTATTAAGTTAATTTTGGTAATAGGTAAACTGAAACCTTAGCCACTTTAAAACTAGGGAACTAGACCCAAATTCTGCACCTGCCCTGTGATGCTTCTTATAGTTTACAGGAAAAAATCCCGGGGTGGTCTTGTAGCTGTTTTCAGTATCATGCTGGATTTTGAACAGATTCATGTTGTCTAAATTCTGCTGAGGATGGCCAAGTCCCCTGCGGATTTGACTCTCCATCTTGTTGCTTGTTTTGTTAGCCACTCGCTTCTGAAATCCGTCAGTATAACACCGAGACAGCAGCTATCGCTGTGTATGGATGGCTTTGCAGTGGGGCAGAGCGGTAGCCAAAGGAGACGGGCTCCATCTCCTTCGGAGCCACCGAAGTCTCCTTTGTGCCACCTGGCTGTGCCCATGGGTATCCCTGGAAATCCTGAGAACAAATCTCTGCCATAGACATAATATCTGCATCTCGCTCTGAATGGTTTTTCTTCTACAAGGGCGTCGTTGGTGATATGGAGCCAGGGGGCGACATGCTTAAAATGAAGCGTAAGCTTTCCAACATCTCTGTTTTTCATTGTGCTGCTCTGTTGCCGGTGGGTTTTGTGCCAGTGTTTGGTGTTTCCCTCAGCTGCCTGAGCTGAACGTAGGTCCTAATTGTAAACTCTGCTCTTAGAGCACCATGAAGTTGTACGTTGAGTGATTCACAGCAGCTTAATGCAGTCACGTTGGTGGCCTCTCCTTCGGCATCGTGCATATTAATAAGAGTTGATAGTATGCAAAATAAATTAAGTATGTAAAATAAATAGTGATTCTTTCACCAAAAGCCAGCATTTCTTGATATTTATTGGTTCCCATTTGCAAAATAAAGCTTGTGGAAAACTCAAGGCGCTAGTGCGTGTTTTAGAAGTGCCAGAGCTAATCTGTTAATGTGATTGTTAGTCCTTTCTGAAATAATCCCTATGTGAAAATGGGCACCGAGGACTCAATGATTCAATATAAGAATGATCACGGGGATTTCCTCTCATTTTCTAAAGCCCCTGAGACCTCCTACCTCTGAGATCTCAGCCAAATTTCCAGAAAAACAGAGCACTGTGGTGGGAAGAAAAAGAAATCGGAATGAGGTTTGGTGACCTTGCAGTGGGAATGCTGGGCTCCTGGCGTACGGGAGCCCTGGAGCACAGGAAAGTGCCCACCATGGCAGGTACGTCACATAGAGCGGGGACAGCTGGATTCCAGATGATTTAAGACACAGCGAGTCCAGCATAGACTTCACGCCACCTCCCATAGGAGAAGCACCCCGGCAGTTTTTCTTTAGGTTTTGCACAGGTTTCAGCCTATAGGCTTGTTTAAAAGCTTTATGAAAAAATAAATGCAATAATAGTGTGCCGTGAGCAAATGCTTCACGTAATTGTTGTTTATTAATATGAAAAGAGTACAGTGGTAATAGCATAAGTCTTACGTTTCGGTTCGCTGCAGTGAGAAGTTAGGTAAGTTGTGTGGGTGAGATTTGTGCCGCATCTGGAGCTAAACTGTAACACTCTTTTCATTTAGCGCAGGGCAGATCGCACGCGTTGCTGAGTATCTTCATCACTTTCAGGCTGATGAGAGCTGAGAGCTGTCATCACCTCGCAGGACCAAGTCTTGCGTATCTACGAAGGGAGCGTGTGCCTGCTCTTTTATAGCACATTGGTGAAAATCTCTTATAGACCTAAATGGTCAGGAGCACCACGGGTGCTGTGATCTTAAGGTGTTTTTCAATATAGCCAGTTTTAATGACATTTGAAAGAGCGAACTGGTCTGACGATAAGTATTATAGGGTGACATATGGCAAAGCAGATATGGATTTACCTCCTACAGCTTGTCTTCGTGTCTGACCTGAGCAGAGTAGAAGGGAACCTGCCTGGTGAGGATATTTGATCCTGGCTTTTTGCATACTTATTTCATCTGGGGATGGCATTTTCTTAAGAGTGTTGATCCCTGCTGAAAATTAATTTTTTTTGGTCATTGAAGCAACAGTGTGGGGAGTAAACCTTAATGTATGAATAACTCTACGTGTGCAGGGGCTCTGCAGCATTCCTTCTCTGAAGGTTTCAATCAAAACTCGTGCCAGAGCATGAAAAAGTGAAATGGGTTTGAAGACAAGCAGCGCTGCCAGTGTGTCCATGGCTATTCACCCCTTGTATGAGAAGAGATTGAGGTTATGAGGAAGTTCCCGTCTTGTATCTTTAGTCCTATTATTATCATTGTCTCATTATGAACTCATTGTAATGAAGTAATGGAAATGAGAAATGGAATCTCAGTGGCTGCTGGGCAGGTGCTACCTTAGATGGTGTAATTAACCTAAGTCCCTGCTGGGTAATGTACGCTGCTGTGTATGCACAGTACCAGGGTCGCACATACCCACATCTCGTAGACGTGTCTTCAGTTTGCTCAGTTGTCCCAGAAATTTTGGTAGGAACGTTTTTCAGGCTGTTTCCCGAGCTCTTGCACTGGGATGCTCCTGCCTCAGGGGCTCTGGGGAGAGCTGGAACGGGGATCACAAGGACTTCGGCTTGTGGACTCCTGGAGAGTCCATGAATGCAGAGCCTCCGCCCTCCCCGTGTGCAGGGACTGGTAGCTGAGTGGGATTTTCTTCTTCTGCTAAACCTACAATTTATTTTCTCTCCTGCTGGAACAGACTAGAAGTAAAATCTGGAAAAAAAAAAAAATCACTTGTCATTGAAAATATTCAGGCAAAAGTATCACGGTTGAACAATGGAAATCCTGAAGAAAACATAACATCAAAAGTCTGGAGGTTTTCAGTTTCTTACTGATAACCTGTAAACACGTGTGAAAATTGTCTATATGTATGCATTTACAAAATTGTCCTTTTTCCCCAAGAAATCTCTTTTCATTATAAAAAGCTGTGAAAACCTGATGGAAAAGCTAGATGACAGAAAATAACCAATTCTCAGTATCGCTTTATATTGCCGTAACACCCAAATGCCGAAGGAGCTATAGAAACACCTAGGAAACCACAATCTGCCTTGAAAAGCTTACAAGTAAAAGAAGATTTTCAAAGACATAAAAGGCAGATTGGTGTCTGGCTCTTGCTGAAACTCACTGAGCACCTCAATCTGCTGAGCATTGTTGAAAATCCCACCCAAAACCCCTCTCGGTTCGCATGAAACAATAGGAATATGCAGTAAAAGATTCGACAGCACCTTTCTACCAACCGTTTTCTTTGTAAGTCACTAATCTTTCTTCTTAAAGATTATATGTGATACTGAAAATATATTAGTGGGTGGTTCACAGACCAGAGGACTCATTTAAAAAAAAAAAAAAAAAAAAAAGGCTGCGGACGGCTGGTTTCCATCTCCTCCCTGGCTGAATTAAGAAAGATGTTTTTCTCCCCACTGCTCTTCTATCTCCCTCCTTTCCATTTTCTGCATTATGTTTCCTCCTCCAGACTGTGGCGGTGGAGCTGAATGCTGATGAGACCATCAGCAGTCTGTCCCCAGACAGAACTTTTTAAGGTCATTTCTCCTGGTTCTCGATTGCTTGACCTGCTCATTTCTCTTCACCAGCTATGGTAGGCTACCCAATTATACACTGTTATTTTTATGATACTTGCTTGTCCTTCCCAGCCTTAATCTTCCTTTATTGCCAGGAACACCCACAGTCTCTGTAGTCTAGTTAGAGCTAGGGTTCATAAGAGAAATCTTTTAAATTGACAGTTTCAAACGAACAATCAGGAGTGCACGTGGTGACGAGGTGGAATAGGCTTTCCATGGACGTCGGTAAAAGGAGCCGTAAGGGCTGATGCAGCGATGCTCGCTCTGCTGGCACGGCCGGATCCGAGGGTGAGATTATCTTTGGAGGGAAGGTTGCACACAGCTACACATAGTTAGCAGCCTGGGAAGGATTGCGGTGGTTTTATAATGGTGTAGGTACGTATACAAGTAATATTTTTAAGGATCTGACTCTTGTTTTCCTAGACCTTGGTAAAATATACATCCATCTCGGTGGTTGTGCTCCATTTCAGGCAAAGTCTGTGTTGTTGGGGTTTTTTTACTATATTTGTTGATTTTATTCCAAATTCTGCAGCCTTTCTGTACGCAGTCACTTGCTGAGTAAGATCGTATATTATTTATTATTATGCTGGTCGCAAGGTTTGTGCAGTGGTCATGTGGAGGAAGAGGTGGAGAGTGGGAGATGACAAGGCTGAGCATTGAAACACAAGCTCTGTTTATCCTCTGATGCGTGAGGTCCGTGTACTGTGAAAGAGCATCATAAACCGGCGAAATAAATTCCCTTATATCAAACTGACTTCCGCATTCTAGCAAGGATAAGCTCAGCATCAATAAAAGAAAATTGCTCTGAGACCAATTCTGCAAGTTACTTGTGTGGACGTGCGAGTCTTTCATATGGGACATTTCACAAGTCAACACGCACAAATTATGAGGAATACTCTATATGGACTATCTCCATGGAAAGAGACATGCCGTAGTCTGTATGCTCACGCTAAATACTAGAAGTCGTCTTGAGATTTCTATTTAATTTAAGATTTCTCCTTAATTTCATGGTCTGTGGCAAACAAACATGAACTGTACCTCTTCTGGTACAGCGATGCCACTTCATCTTCGACCCCATCAACCATGCCCCCATCTCACAAGTAGCTACTTGCCGTAGCTCCTGCTGTATTTCACAGCCCTGGCCATGCCTGTGGAAGGCCCAAACCGCCCCCAGGCCACCGCGTAGTCAGAAGGGATGAAACTCATCCCAGGGCTGGCTGGACTGACCCCAGCAGAGCTGCAGGATGGATGGAATTGGCCCCAGCTCCACCTCTCAAAGCTTTCAGAGTTGTCTGAGCAACCAGGAACGTGAATGAATCATACTTTAGGTATTTACATTTCTCAAATGCCTGAGAAGCTTTTTAAAGGTCAATCTAATTAAGACAAAGTTTGTTTGTACCAATATAAAGTAGTTACTATTATTGGAAATTCATTCCGATGCAATATATGGCATTTTACTTACAGTTTAAATTTTAGTTTTGTATGCTTAATTTGGAAAGAGCAAAAATGATCTTTTGGTTCCATAATGTCTTACTTAAAATGACATTTTAATCAATAATGAATTTTTTTCGCTACAATTAAAAAAAGATTCATTCTTCTTGATGCAAAATAATTAATCAAAGTTTTTGCATAAGAAGGATTCTTTTGTATTGGAAAGGAAACTGCCTAGACTCATAACAGCCACATTATTTAGTGCGTCTGGTTTTGATTGCCATCTTATGGGAACAAAAGCCTTTTTTCTATAATTTAAGGATGCATTTAAATTCAGTTTGAAAGACTAAATTTCATGATGTGTTGCCCTTAAAGGCTATAAAAATTGAGATCTATTTGTGTGTCTCCATAAGAATATCAAAGTGAGAAGTAAATCAGTTTTTCTTTTAGTTTCTTTTCATATTTGAATAGTTCTGCCTCCTGCCCTTGTGTCTCCTTCAGACAAGCCTGCTCTCCCAAGCTTTGCCCAACTGCGGGAAGTTTAGACTTTGCTGTCTTAAACTTTATCATCTTCGAAAGATATTAAATTGAGGGGAGGGGGCAGGGAGGGCATAATTAGTATTGTTCCACTGACTGCTTCATTTTTAATGGCTTTCTTGTTATCTGAAAGCTTAGAGCCAAGTCCAAAGCATTCCTGTTGAGGAGTCTGGCCCTTCCAAGCAAAGACACCTCTCTGAATCAAAACTTAAGTTGCCAGCAGCAGGTTTTTCTCTTGACTTGACTTTTCTTTCTAGTAGTCTTTAATGCTGTTTTCCTAATGTGAAACTATAGAAATTTTACGTTGTTATCTGAATTCCGTAAAGTCATAAAATGAGATGACAAGTTGTAAAACAGAAGGAAAAAAACCTCTTTCATGTAACTGAGTTTCTTGGACATATTAAATGCTTTCGGTTTGCTCCAGATGTTCATTTAGTTTGTAGCTCTGCTGAAGAGGAACAATTCGTCCTACGTAGCCAGGCTTTTCCTCTCCCAGTACGTTGCCAGTCTTCTCTGCCAGCCTGTTTGTGGGTTACATGACACTGATCCCAAAACATCTGAATAACTGTGCAGTAAATAAGCTCTAATTCAGTATATTTTAAAGAATGTACCTAAATGTAGTGATAATATGACCTACAGAAAAGAAGATATTAAAGATATTATTTCATCCTGAGGTGAAAAATTATGAACATCAAGAAAAAGGTAGCCTTGAAGTTTGGAATAAAACAGCAATGGAGGGCTGTATCCTTTCCTCTGTTCCTTACTGCACCTGACTCCAGAAGATTCGAAGGACTCATAGGACTGGTTAGGAACTTGGCAGAACCAGAGCAGTATAAAGAGAAAGGGTTATTTTTTTCTAGGAGAGTATTTTTGTCAATCGTAAGAAAAAAAGTGAAGATGTTCTTGCTTAAATATGCATGGTAAAATCTAATGTTTCAGCAGCATCATAAGAAATAATTACTGTATCAAAGTCAGGCATAATTGTCACAGGTGTGAATGGAAATATACAGCATCATGTTGTCTCAGACGTAAGTATTTCAAGTATTTCCAATTAAAAAAGCCCAACCCTCTCAAGTATTTTCCCTGTTGCAGGGAGGCTATATACAGCGCTGTTGCCAGGATTGCTGCTTTTCCAGGCTTTGCTGTTTTCAGCGTGATGAAATGTCTGGCTCTGCCGTTGTCCCATATAGCTGCGGAGCTGCCGCCTTCTCCCGCTGCCTGCCTTCCGTGCTTCATCTGCGTGAGATGCAGACAGAGGGCCGATGCATCACTGAAGTAACGAAAATAGCAAAAGTACCAGCAGAACGCTTGAATTCCAGATATGCCCTATCCAGCAGTGTCACACAAAGCAGATAAAGATTTCCCCCGATAGCCCTGCCGCCTGATAGGCACCAAATGGATCGGGTCCCTCGCTGTCTGAGCGTTGGGGACATAAATACCAGGTTGTGTGTAATGCAGGGGACACTAACGGGATGCTGAGCAGTGCCTGCTCCTCTCGGCCACGCTCGGTCTCCGTGTCGCCCGTGCGTGGCAGTGGCCGTCCCCATGAGGTTGTCCTCCTTGGATGGGTGGTGTGAGCCTGGGAAAGGTCAGGCTGGTGTCCTTGCTGCTCTCGCTGACTCCTCCTCTGATGACTTTGTAGGAGAAAGCAGGATTAGGGTTGCGTTAGTTTAGCGTGCGTGTGAATTGCATCAAACAAAAACATCTTTTCATGTGGAAAAATAGATTTTTTTTTTTTTTTTGGGGGGGGGTTGTTTTTTTGAGATTAAAACTTTATCTAATGAGTGAATAATACATCAATAGCTGTTAACAAGATCGCCCTCTTTAACATCCAGTGCGCATCCTGGGGGACACTCTGTCACAGCTGGACTTTTTTTCCATTTCTCTTCATTCATTTTGTAAGCTCTCGGTCAAGGACTGTCCGCTGTGCTTCATGCAGTGCTGTGGATGGGTGGTCTCGGGTAAGGCTTGTCGGTGCTACCAAAGCTCAAAATTCAACTCCAGGAGCCAGCAACCATCATGTGCAGCTCGGAGATGAGAGCTGAAACCCTACCTCTGTGCTGAATGAGCATGCAGTGTAAGAGGCTTGACTTAAATCTGGCTACTGTGAATGGTGCATAATCAGATACATAAAAGAGGTCATAAATAATCATCGGGAAACCCCAGCATGTATTTTCTTTGTTAGTTTCTGTAGCTTCTGAAAGAAAATAAGTACTGTGTAGACTGTAGTACAAGAGTAAAATTGCTATTGAAAGGCTCTTTGTAGTTGCTAACTTGTTTGTTGCTAATTTACTTCTGTTCTGTACAGCCAGACATGATGAAGGTGTGTGTAAGGAAACCTGATTTCTCTGTCTGCTGTCCTAGGGGATTGTTAGCAAGGTATGTGAGGGGGAATAGCCCTAATGCTTGCATCCGCAACAGAATTTTTTTTCTTCTCCCTTCTGCTTAAAAGGCTTTATCCCATTTCAGAGAGATTCTTGCCATAGAACCTGAAAACTCTCTACCTGATGCTCCAGCTCCCCTGTCTCTTGCAGTGGAACACGGCGCTCTGTGATGGCTCAGGGAAGGAAGAGGAGGCCGCCTTGTTTAAGTTCAAGTAAATTCTTCCAGCGTGAAGAATTCACAAAAAATGGTCATAGAACCATTGAATGGTCTGGGTTGGAAGGGACCTTTCAGATCATCGAGTCCAACCATCAACCTAACTCTGACAAACCACCACTGCCCCACGTCCCTCGGCACCACGTCTGCCCGGCTTTTAAATACCTCCAGGGATGGCGACTCCACCACTGCCCTGGGCAGCCTGGTCCAATGCTTGACAACCCTTTCAGTGAAGAAATTTTTCCTAATACCCAATCCAAACCTCCCCTGGCACAACTTGAGGCTGTTTCCTCTTGTCCCATCACCTGTTCCTTGGGAGAAGAGACCGACCCCCCCCGGCTACCCCCTCCTTTCAGGGAGCTGCGGAGAGCGAGAAGGTCTCCCCTCAGGTCATGTTAATTACCTAAACAAACTTCACAAGAACATGGATTGAAGACCTTTACTCCTGGAAAGAACTGTCAGCAGCGATGTAATAATTTTTGTCAGTATTTCATTTTTCTGATGAAAAGATGAGCAATAAGGAAAGAATTGCTTCCTTGCAGTAGGGGCCCTGGTTTCCAAAACACAGCAGCGGGGAAGATGACAGGAATTGCCTTTGAGTTGTTCTGGTAATAATGACTGGAGATTGAATTATAATAAGGCCAATCTCTTAAACATTTCACTTTGGGAAAAAAAAAAAAATCCACTTTTCTATTTGGACATATGTTTTAGCTCTGTGGCATGGCATTTATGTGGAAAATGATACAAGGTAAGACATGGAGTGCTGTTTAGTGGAAACATTGTAGATTATAAATAGATTAGATTCATCTGATGGAGGAAATATTCAGTACCCGTTTCAGGCTGGATGTGGCTTTTTGCCAGTCTGCCTAATGCTCTCTTAGTGATATTAGGGTCAGCTGACGGACGGCTCTACCCAGACTTTTAGAGTTAATACTGGAGATATTATTGTAGGCTACTTCTTGGACTTGTATCGAAGAAAAGAGTGGAAGTTAGCAGCAATTTTAAACAATTGTTTCCCATGCTAAAAATCTCTTGAGTTTAGGAAGAAAAGGTAAAACAGTAGAGCTGTGCCTCTGACCTACCCTACAGCGTTAGCAGATGTGCCCCTTGCATGTCCTTTAGTCTAAAATAGATAAATTTTATTTGAGATTGAGATTTTCTTCACTTTTACTGCCAAATCTAACTTGCACATCAGTGGAAAGTTATGAATGAGCGCTTACGTACTCCCAGCATCCTTTGGCATTTCCGGCACAAGGAATGTGTCAGACTAACTGAAAATGTATTTAGTTACAAGACGGCACGCTTGAATTCCTGCACCCTGTGCCTGCTCGCCTGGTCCTCTGTGGACTCAGTCCTTCAGCTTTGTGGAGGAAAAGGATTTTTCTGGTGTTAGGAGTAGATGTGTGTATTCGTACAGATACCAGAGATGGGTGTCCTGTTCCGCAGTTATATAAATTCACGTGTGTGTAGAGGTTAATGAGCTGTATGGATTTCCTTCTGTCTTCTCCCAGTGTTTTCTGCACGATGACGGTTTCATAGCTGGAAAGCTACAGCAGCAGTTTAAAACAGAGGGAAAAGGCAAAAACCATGTTTAATTGGCTTTGGGAATCCTAGCTGTGTTTTAAAATGTAAGGCTGTGGTTGTTTTCTGTGTTCTCCGTTTTGACTTTGCTTTCACCTTCTAACTGAAAATGCATATTTTTGCCCTTGTTTACTGTGCTGGTGTATTTAGCTAATACAAAAGACAATTCTCTTGCTAGTGTAGAATTTTCAATAATGTAAGGAAGCTTAAATAATCATTCCTATTAAAATAACCAGAAATTGGTCGTAACGCTTCCAGAAACTACAAAACTCTATTTCCAGATGTTTCTAGAAGAATTTTAAGCTGCAATTGTAATGGTGGTGTAATTGATGGCAATACCTTTAAGCTAACTAGCTTATTTTAGATGACTATCTTACATACTTTGTATGCGTATATTCGAGATGTACGTTTTCATGCTGATAGCCTAACTCATTTCTACTGCTGGCTTTTAGGACTTCATGATAAATGTAAATATGTAGATAGATAACAGAGATATTCAGAGGTTCTTCAGCAGAAGGCAGGGTACTGTCAGCGGTTGTTGGGCTGCTCGAGTGCCTCTTGGAAGCTCGCTGGGGCCCTAAATGGCTTTGGGAAACCTGGTCTCAGCTATTGAAATGTTTATGGTGTACACCCAACTCTTCTGTCTGGCCCAGAAATCTCAGCTTTAGAAGTCGAAATGCTGGGATTGCGCGCTCTTATGTGAATAGTGAGTTAAGAAATTCTGCACAGTGCAAGTTGCAGGGTATTTGTACAGGCTGATCAAATTGAATGCTTATCAGAGCCTCTTAAAACAGACATCTGCATCTTTCATCACAGTAAGTGGAGCTAAGTACAGTTGCAAAGCTTCTAATTATTGGTACATGTGAACTGAGAAGCAAGGCTGCCCTCTGCACATGCTAGATACAGTTCATGTTGAGGAGTGGAGGTTATTAAATCAGTAGGAAAAAAAACCCAACAACCAACAAGGCATAAACAAAACTGTTAGTGAAAAGAAATAGTCTTTGATAAAATTCTGCATCTAAATTCACCTTGAATTAGATTCTTTGAGGATAAGGTCACTATTTCTCATAAGAGGTTTTTCTGTGATATTTCTGCTTTACAAAAAGATGTAATACCTCTCTGAGGTTTCTCCTGCCAGTTTTCTCTATTAGCCGTGATGGCTCTCCAATTATATTGCACTTTGAGCCTTTCCAGGAGACAAAAAAAAGGTTTCCGATTCCTCGGGAATTAACGTAAACTGAACTGATTTTAAAAGTGAATTGTGGTAAATTAACGCTAACCCACCACCTCTCTGTAGTTGCTTTCCAGCATGATCGCAGCAGTCATTATTGGTCAAACACTGTGTCAGGATTTAATTTAAAAGCTTAGTTCAAGTTCAGGAAAGTGCCTCAGGGTGCTGAATAGTTCCCTGCACTGAACATCATTAACTCCTGTTAGACTTAGTAACAAATCAAATTATTTTATATCAAAATAATAGACTTAATACATAACTCAAGTTCTTTGAATGAACTGATCAGCAATGAGTTTGTGTTTTGTGGGGTTTTTTAAATACAGAAGCATTCCTCTGTACATCCACTTTTTCTTCTCCTCATTCCCAGTTCCAGCCTATGATGCGGGAGGACTTTTTACGTCTGTTTTGCTGTTAAAATCATAGAATAATGTGGGTTGGAGGGAATCTGGAGGTCATCTACTCCGCCCTCCTGTTCCAAGCAGGTCCAGTTAGGTCAAGTTACTCGGAGACTTTTCCATTTGATTTTTGAGCATCTTCAAGGGCTCCACAACCTCTACGGAAAACCTGTTGCAGTATTTTACTATCCACTGGGGATGGGGGGGGGGAGTATTCTCCAGGACAAATGTAAAAATATTAACCAGTTTAGCAGCAGTAATCAGGCAACCTTGGAGAAGATGCACAGATACTCACAACGGCGTTCTTGTGCTCTCATCGTTAGCGTAAAATCAAGTAAATTCATGTTAGAGTTAACACATCCAGCAATTGTTTCTGGTAGCTACAGTTGTTTTCCAAAAGGTTGGCAAAGGATTCGTTTTGGGGCACTTTGGATCAGTTTGTTTTCCGGCAGAACAATTTGTAGCAAAACCTTTTAGCTTCTTTTGCTGCTGTTTGCATTTAAGTGTACTTGTGGATGGAAATACTTCTGTGCAACGTGGATAAACACGATGGGCAGCTCCAAAATTCTGTATTTGCTGCTTAAATAGCTTCATATCATTATATATTTGAACTCAAAATAAGTAAGATATAAGTAGATAGTGGTAATGTAAAACTGCTAGATTATCGCTTGTGATATGGAATTAACAGTTTTCAAAGTGACTTAGGCTCTTAGGCAGCTAAACTTCAATTTAAGACCTAATTATTTCAACAATTAGGAAAATTTTGCCCTTACACGTTTTCCCAAAAACCAAAGCAAGAAGTCTCTTTCTTCTTGGCACCAATTTTTTTTTTTTTTTTTTAGTTTGTTCTTAAAAAGATTAAACAGTCTAGCTGCATAAATTAGGCTTTCTGAGATTTTTATTTGCGATATGCAAACTGAAGGCTGAGCGAATAGCCAGGAATTCAGCAGCCCGTCTGAATGTGAACAATGAGACGTCTTTTAGGAATTAGAAGTTTTCTCTTAGCGCTGCTGAATGTTGTACTTCAATTGAATCCCTTACACTAGGGGACTTCCAAGAAATGTAATTTCCATTGAAGATGTATGATTGTTAAAGCGTATTTTGCGTCTCTAAAACATGTGCTAATAAGAAACTTTAATGACTGTTATCCGGCCTTAAACTCTTTATTAAAAACAGAGGATTCTTGCAGGCTTTCAGTAGCTTGGCCATTATGAAGAAGGCAGCTTTAGCTTTTTTAAGAGTTTAATGTTAGCCTGTGTGTTGCAACAAGAATGGGCGTCGCAGCACCTGTGTCGCGGTTGTGTTGTGTATCTACATCTGAGATAAACCAGCAAATAACCGGAGGCTCAGTGTGCTGAGGAGGATAAAACAGTGAAGCAAAGGGCAGGAGAGGGAATACCCACCTTTAGGACCATCCTTTTAACCAAGTTGTGTGTGTTCGTAAAGTCTGTACTAACTGTACAGAGGTAGTAGTTTCTCAGACCATTAAATAATGATAATACAAGCTTAATAAAACAAAGCTTGAAAATTTCCTGTTTTGCGATGCTGAAATACTGATACGACCGAGATCAGCATGGCTGTTCTGAGCAGATGCTGCGTTCAGCTCTTTCAACGTGAGCCTGTACACCTACTAAAAAAGGTTTCCTGGTTCTCCCAAGGTCCAAGACAGCATTTCCTCAGTGCTAGTCTCTCAGGATGGAATGCTGGAAAACAAAAAGTCAATAAAAAGCTGCATTGGACTAAAAATTTTTAGTTGTATTTTTAGATGGCTACTCTTTTTTGTTTTCTTTTTGTTTACTGTGGTCCGTTTCCTTATCCTCTAGAACGCTTTCAGGCACTGCTGAAAATGTCAGCTAAGGTATGCTTGGTAGATTGAGAAAGAGATCATTTTATGAATCATCGGGGTTTTTTTGGTTTTGTTTTGTTTGGGTTTTTTAAGAAATAAAATAACAAAACTGATTCCTTTACTGGTCCTTGTCTTTAGGTGGATCTTGGTCTGTACATGGATCAATAAAAATGTGTCTTTAACAAGGAGAGGATAGATACAGGGGGCAGAAAAATTAGTCCATTCATCAAGGACAACATGGAAGAAGGACTATTGTGAAGACGTTACAAATATTAATGTGTTGTGTTGTACTCCCATGACACTAAACATTCCATTAGTGATAAATATTTCCAGTTTTAAATATCTAAAATTTTAGTAGCTGCAAAAGCTATTTTTATGTCATAAAATTGATGGTTGTTCAGAAATGTCGTACATGTGCTTGTCTCAAAAGAAGCATTGTTATATCCTGCTCCATCCATCCTTTCTGAGTATGGAATAGCAATTTAATTTTAAACCTGAAGTGTTAAGTTTTAATTTTTTTTTCTTTGCTCAGTCTCCTACTTAGTCAGACATAAATCAGAGGAATATGAAAGAACTAGTAAAAATGGCTGTATCCTTCTAGAGCTGTAATTTGGCTCCATGAATTATTAATTATTAGACCAGTATAGCAACAGCTTTTTCAGAAGTCAGTATAAATGTAAAAGGCTCACCTTATCAGCCAGGATCTAAGCAGTGGCAGTAATGTAATTCTTACCATTTAGCACTCTGTGGTACGTTGAAAAGGAATAGGATATTAGACCATTTAAACTTTCTGAAATCTAACACAAAGTAAGGAAGTGCGGCTTTTTTTTTTTTTTTTTTCACCCCTCCTCCTGCCTCTGAAATAATTTCAAAGAAATGAATACACACAGATTTCTCAGGGGTTTGGACTGGTGGAGATGTTGAAGCCGCTCCATTTGTGAAGCATCACTGCGAGGGAGACCAGCAGCCCAAAGAGCTCGCTTGAAAAGGAAAGGCTTTAGGTGCTTGTATTGGTTAGAAGAAAAGAAGAAATCCATGGAGGCTTGAAATTAAGCTCAAATGGATGAAAGGTAGCATTTACCAAATATAAAGGCATCTGGTATTGTAAGTAAAATTTTCCTTCCTAAATAATGTAGCTCTCTAGTTTAATACTGCAGTACTACATAAGTCCGGTACTAATTTTCTTGAAGCTGTACCGATAGCAGTACCTGGGGAGCCTTGTATTGTCCTTGGATTTAAGTGGTCTGGCCAAAAAAAAAAAAAAAAAAAAGGGTATTTTTTGTTTCTTGTCTTAAACAACTCTCATGTTTAAAAAGAACATTTAGGACTATACCAAAACTTTGTCCTTCTTAGCTACGATCTGTCTTTTGGCAGTTTCAAAGTTGAGTGCAGTAGCTGATTAATTGAACCATGTCTTGCAAAATTTAAGTGCATGTAATGGAAAATTGAAATACTTCAGCACTTACTTTTCTAATTCTGAAATTTCATTTCAATATTTTTAGTATTTTAGGAATGCTGTTCTTCATAAGTTATTAAAATAAGGAGTCTTTCTTGCAATATATCATAATCTATTTTTAAAAATATGATTTAACTTATAAACAAATTAGGAGAGGGTATTAAGAAACTGATTAGGTCTCTTTTGGTATTGAGGTTTTTAATAACCATTATATTAGAAAATTTATGCAAAGCAATATTTCAGGAAGAAATCCTAATGACATTCTAATGTGAATTTTACCTGAGATTGTTTCACAGGACTGTGAAATAATCTAGTTGCTGTCACTCGGTTCTGATTTACAGAAGCTGTTTTGCTCCCATCTGTTGATGCAGGCAGTCCGGCAAGGGCTAGGGAAGAGCAGTCCATCAGCGCCAAAGAGCGCCTGTAACACTGGTTGCAGAAAAATAATTACACAAATTCAGATGAAGTGTTTAAGTTCCTACCCTGGTTCTTTTTTAATGGCGAGGGTGAAGAATTTGGTAGGTGATAGTGCAAAATAAAGTTGGAAATCTTTCTTTCACTTCCTTACTCCTTTTTTGTTGTAGATCTTACCTGAATTTGGGGTACGCTAGATTTGTAAAACACAAATTTCCTATGGAAAATTATTAATTAACCCTATCTCTTACAAGTGTCTGTTAAGCCAAATACACTCATATATCAGCAGATTTAATAACTCAGTCTAGGGAAGCATTTGTGAGGACTGAGCTCGTGTAGGGAGCTGATCTATTACAGCTTTCCTATTCCCATTTCCTGTTTGGGATCATTAATGTACTTTTAGAGCTATTTCTTAAATCTTGTGGGAAGGTCTGGACCCCGGGGGCTGTGGTGGAGCCAGGGTCACTCCTGCGTCCCTCTGTGGATGCCGTCCACCTCTGTGCCACCGGTAAGGTGTTACTTGAGGAGGAGGAAGAGAGGCGTCAGAGTTTGTTTCATTTGGTATGGGAGGTAGAAGGTCTTCCTTCATTATTAACTGCACAATCGTGCTCTGATGATGCTTAACACATGAAAGTAATCACAGAACCTTCTTCATCTCTGGGCAGCGGAGAGAGGGAGTGCATTAATTACACAGTCCTTCTAGGTGAGCTGCTCTTGTATGCAGCACATTACCCACGTTAATGTGACAAAGACCATTAAGAATTCTTCTTCTGATGAATTTAAGCTATTTTCGTTACGTCCCTTTCGGCTGCACTAGCGTGGATTTGTGCAAAACGGGACAAGAGAGCCCAGGGAGATGGAGTGGAGGAGCCTGGTGCCTCCCGCGGGCTGGCATTGCAGTGGCTCGGGTCGGTGGTAGACCCCAAGCCCGCGGGCACCCACCGTGGCCTGGGCACTCGCCAGAACTGGAGTCCCTCATGCAAGAAATTGGAAAAGCCCTTTGGCGGGGGGAAAGGAGAAAGATAGGGAGGAGATTAAAGATATATTTCTTAATCTTGGAAGCTGCAGTGCACGTGCAAAATGGTGTGGCAAAACCGCCCAGAAATGTGCCGGAAGGTTGTTAAAATGCAATTGAAGGCTGCCGAGGGCGGTGTACGGCTCTGCGGGAGCCCCCAGTGAAAGCGCACCAAAGCGTGTGCCGGCAAGCCCTTTGCAACGCATTCGCTCGCAGCAGGCTGATCTGCCAATAAATAACACTAAAGTTTATAGGCTTTTAAACAGATGAAAACAAACGTAGATGGCTTTTTCTCATCAGTGCTTTTAGGGGTGCGATTTTTTTTTTTAATTTTATTTTCCTCGGAAGAGCTGTGAATATAAGATAAGTTCAGACACGTTCCACATCCCATGGCTGCTGCTGGGCTGTAACGCCATGGAGAAGAGGAGATCTGGTGACCGGTGAGGTCTTGCATGGCTTGGAGCCGCTGCCATTGCGTGGCTTTTCTAGGGCCAGGCACGCATGGGTGCCAGAGTGCTGGGCAGCCAACTGCCATCTCTGTTGCCTTATCGTTCCCAAAATGAATCCCCTCAAGAACTGTAAGGGGGTGGAAAAGGCTAATGTGACTTAGAGCTTTCCACGCATATGTCGGTGGTCCAGCTCTGAGGTCTACGCTGTGTTTGAAGATGCCGTCACATGGCTGATGGCCGTACCCAAGCTGGCATTAGCTTAGTTGGCTTAATATGTACCAAAACAAAGTCACTACCGTGTTGTCTTTGTCGGGGGCTGAGAGCTGCCGGGCCCCTGATGCAGAGATGTCCGAGCTGCCATGCCTACTGTTTTTATTTAGCCCAGCTGGGCTGTGATGGTAATTATGCCTTTGATGGATGTGCCCTGAAAGCTTTCTCGCAGATCCTTGAAGGTTGGCCTTTGTTGCCCCTTGGAGTTGCTGGCCACAGCTCGCTGGATAAGATGATGCCATCTCTCCGGTTTTGCCCTGAACACGGGGGTCGGCAGCAGCGCCCGCGTTCTTCCCATGGAGCGGAGGAGCTCGGGAGGAACAGTGCAAAGACTCGTTACATCAGGGCACATTGCAATCGAGTAAAGGCTGGCGATTTTTCATGTGGCATTTTAGCTTTATTGAGATCTACTGTTTGGCTGAGTAATGTTTTTGCAACTTTCATGGAAAAGCTGGCATCTGAAGTGTGTTTGTAAGTGCGTCTGGGAGGCTGGGGTGGAGGAGGCAAGGGAGGGGATGACTAGCTCTGCTCGCTGGGGTCACCTCTGGCACGCAGGACTGGCCCAAGGAACGCTTCGCCAAAGCTACGTGGGAGCAGTGTGTGGGCACCACTCCCCAAACAGCATCTCAGCGAGGTTTACTTCAGTGCAAAGTGCAATACACATACATCTTTGCCTTAAGAGGTGTTTTGAAACAGTCTAATTTTTCACAGAGGGGATTGGGATATGGCTCCGTGTTCAGCGGGAGCTCCGAATGAGCATCCCTAGAAGGTCCCAATGCTGTTTCCTGAGCTGGGAGCAGCCATGCGGGGCTCCTTGGTGTCCCCGTACCAGGGGGATGGCAGCCAGTGCCCACCACGTCCCGGTGGTTTGCCTGCGTTTGGAGAAGAGAAAACCAGGCAGCCTGCAAACGCGGACCCACGAGCTTAGACAGCTGAAACAGAATTAATTTTTGCAAGGCAAATTATGACGCATCGGAATGCACCTCCAAATAATTGTGCTTGGATGGCTTTTGAATCTCACAAATTAAACCCATTAAGAAGGTCTTACTCAGGTTTCTGCGGTGCAGTTTTGCACGGAGAAAGTCTTGTTCTGTGTTTGGAGAAACAGGAGTATACACTTTAAGTGGCAGAAAACATGACAAAACGCTTATTGCTGGGAATGGAAGCACGTCAGAAAATATATGGCTACTATCCAGCCTCAAGTTTCTCCATTTAAATGCAAACAAAACAGGAAAATGAAATGCAATTTTTCGTTTAATCAACTTTCATGAGTCTTCTGGGAAGCCCGGAAGTATCTGAAAGGAGCCTCTGGGACCTGTTGGGTTTAAATATGAATTTTGAAGTCTGCTCGGTAATAGATGGTACGCTGCGTTTGGTTTAAAAATTAAGCTTTGGAAGTGACATCTGGGCCTAACTGGAAGCTAGCTGGCAAGGGGGAGGGCTACTCCAATTAATTGTTCTTTTGGAGGTGGATTAACCCTTTCTTTTGCTAAAAAAAAAAAAGTCTAATATATAACAATTTTCTGCTCAATGCATTCTACAAATAGCAAGTTAAAATAACAAACTCATCCATCATAATTACTAAAATAAAGAGACCAAAGGTGGATAGGAGAGGTTAAAAAGTACACAAAGTGGCAGCATGCTGGAGAGAACCACAGTGGGACTTGTGGAACTGAAGGAAATTGTCCCCTAGTTTTTCTGCCCATATAGTAATTTATTTTTGGGGGGTGTGGGGAAATAATGGTTATTTAAGTATGGTTGTGAATATCATAGCATCAAACACCTGACATACAGAGACATTACAGGTATGAAAAAAATATAAAAAGTTTGTGTGTTTTAATTAAAGAAAAATCAGCATAAGAACTGAGGAGTGCAAAAGATATAGCGAACTGGAATTTTTCTTTTTTTTCAACCTCTGGCACTAGGACGGGCTGGGACATTTCTGCATTGTTGTCCTCAGTGTTACGTTTCTCTTGAGACCAATTACAAAGGTTCACAAGGTTGTTTTTATTTTCCTTGCTCTTGATGCCTTTTTAATGAGGCCTCCTAGTAAACAGCAAGCATTATGCTTTCCTGTTGTATTCCTGTCTGCCGCCTTTAAACATTTATTACTAATACATGTGGGAAATGATTTATAAATTAAATATTAGGAAAATGTACTTTTAAAAAACAGAAGTAGTTAGGGGCTATATTTTATAATTGTCATTGGGGGAGTGGAAGAGGAAGTCATGCCAATATTTGCTAATGGAAGCGCAGTGAAAGGGACTGTTACAGCATCATTGTGGTTTTATGTAATAAATAGAGATAATAGATGCATGGAGTTCTCAGTGCATGTCTCTGGGCCTGTGGCTTGCTGTAATAAAATCTGAATAATAACAAAAAAGACAATCGTGCAGAGTTGCCCAGGGAAGTTTGGGCATTGTTGTTGTCCTGTGCAAGGGTGTTTTCCCCCTGCTCTGCGCCAGCGCTGCCAGCTCCTGGAACCCCCAGCATCCCATCGGCATCGTGCCTCCCAGCTCCTGCCCTGGCGCCTTCTTCCTGCTTTGCCTCGTCAGTCGCTGGATCTTCCAGACTGGAGTGATACTTGGAAAATACTCTCTCATCACCAACACCAGCTAATCAAGCCTAATAATGCAATTATTTTGGAGTTGACATGCGAGAGCCCTGTGTGGAGTCACTCCATCACGCTGAACGCCTGGTGATGGGACGCTGCCTGTCGCAATATTGCTCTTCCTGCCTTAGGGATACCGAAGTCAAGTACAAATACTGTTAATTGTTTAAAGATGTTATACCTTGTTACTGAATTGTATTTGTTTAGTGGCTGCTTAGTTAATATATCGGCAAATGCTCTTTGTTTTAAAGTATGACTGGATTTGCAGGTAGACAAGGCTGTTTTCACCTGGGTTTGGACAAACGCGATTTGCTCTTTCATGCTTTGGTGCCAGATTCGCAGTAAGGACCGGGGTGAGCAAATGCAAATCTAGTTGGGGTCTTTTTTGACAATAATCTCTGCATTTGGCTGCCCCACAGTAGGCGGCCATGAGCGGTCTCTGGTGATACCCGGTGGCTGCATCTCAGCTGATGTCCTTGCGTTGTCCTGCTGGCAGGCTTGGCTCACATCTCCTTCCACATCTGTGGTAGCTTTTGTGAGGGGAAATAAATGAATACATCGACAAAACTTACCTGTAGGGGGTTGTGTGTGTGTTTATATATGTATTTATCTGGTAATTGTTCTAGTAAACGATGCATTTGTGGCAGGTTTATGTTTCGGGGAGTTCTTTCCAGCACAGTGAATTTGCCTTTGCGTGCCCCTGTCACAGTGGAGCGCTTGGAGGGGTCCTGGTCCTCTCCCAGCATCTCCTGGCTCTGGTGACTTGCAGCAGCACTGGGAGCTGAGCACAGGGAGGCTGTTGTTCAGAGAGAGCCTTTTTAATCCTATGTTTTGATTCCTGTGGGTCTGGAAGCTGTTGTGGGTAAGGACTCCTAAGGACAGGGACTGCAGAAAGGGCTTACTTAGCATGCTTGCCAGTCTGTCTCACGGAGATCTTTGCTTCATTTCTTGAAATTTGCATCTATGATTACAAGCACTTCTGTGTGCTGCAAATTCAGCTACTTGTTCCTGTTCCATCCTTGGAGTTTCTGTTGAAACTGGCTGAAGCTCTCGCGTGGCTGAGCCCTCCCGCGTCCCTGGGCTGCTCAGAAGTAATTCAGCTGAGAGTTTGCTGTCTCTCAGGTACGTTATCCCTCCGAAAATCCTGTTCAGAGGGAAGATGTCGGAGGAGAGGAGCGGTTGTCCTTCACTGCTGTACCGAAAGGTGTTTACTTCTTGGTTATGTCAGGCTGGTGGCACTTCTTTTCTAAAACACGGTTGTTCCAGGAATATGAAATAATACTTTGATCATTTTCATCTTTTATCTTTTTAAGTAGCTGATTTGGTTCTTGTATGAAAGCAATCGGCTCAGATAGCTAATCAAGCTGCATAATGATGAAAAGGTCAAAATAAAATAGCGAACTACCATGACTCACAGCAGAGACCGGGTTCAGCTTTCAGAGGAGTGCAGACCATTGTCAGAACATAAACTCATTTTTATTTTTTGAAAAGAAACTAGGTTACCATTTTTCCTGTCCTTTTCGCTGTAAAGTCATGTTGTCACCCACAGATGTTGTCCTGAGAAAAATAAGAGTGAGTAGCTGACATCTCTTGTAAGGAAAAATTACACTGAGAACACAGAGGTCCCTAATTATGTTGGAGTAATAGCAGACTTGACGCTGCGAGGGGAGCACGCTCAGCAGCAGCTATCCATTCTCTAGGCAAGGACGGCGACAGCCTCACCAGAATGCAAACGGGCGTCTCTCCTGCAGCAGTCTTCCAGTTGGACTGCGTGAGCAGAGTATGGTATCGCGTTCGTCCAACCTCACTGCATCAGGCAGTGAAAATAGAAAGTGATATGAAATTAATCCTTTCGTGATGGTTTTAAGATGGTAACCCCCTGTAGTCATCCTCTTGAGCCAGATTTGGAAAGTCTTTTGTTCTGTTGTATTTCCTCTCATCTCCCACCCTGACCATCCTAGCTGGTGTGCAGCGGAGGTAAAAGCAAGGATTGGGCCAGTGAAGTGGATGCCATTATAAAAAGTTTAAACTTTAGTGTGTGTAATAAGAAACGACTTGGTGGAGATGGAATTTTCCCAAGCTCCCTGGAGACGTGGGGCTGGCGCGGCAGCGTACACAGTCGGGTTGTTACAAGGACTCGTGGTGGCATTTATTTGAGAAAGGCCAATCACTTATTTTTTTGGTTCTGCTGCATGGCATTTATTTTTAGTGTAACTAATCAAATGAGTATAGAACTAGAATAGCATTGGTGAATCAAATGAACCTTTTCATGAGTAGAAGTAGCTTGATTTATTAAGTGGGATTGTAATCCAACATGAAGCATTTGATTACCCTCATACGCACTAATCCTTTTTTTATGAGATCAGTTTGCCCCGAAGATCTGTACATGGTATTTTTTGGCTGCCTTTTTCCTTAAGACCTCGAAATGGTATAAATGATGAGCTCCAGCTGTTTCTCATTGTGTGGTTTGGTTTCTGACACACAAGATACTGGATTTTAAGCTTCTCAGACTTTTCCCCAGTAAGTATTATTTAATAGCTATTTCTGCATGAACATTGATTTTAATTTTACCAAAATAAGTCCATTAAAATGTTTACACATTATTATTTATTACCAGCTGTTTTGTTAGTGTCGGAGATGGTGTTTTTTATTTATTTCTGGGTACAGCGTAATTAATTTCGTATGCTTATCTGGAGACTTTCATGTCAGTTATTCATAGCCTGACTACTTTGTCTGCAATCTTCAAACCATTTACTCTGTGATGTGAAATATTTCAGTGTGTTTTTGCATGAAGATTTAGAATAATGAAACTGTCTCTTGGTATTTATAGCAGCCTGCTGCAGCGGGAGGCAGTTTTCACCTTTCATCCTCGGCAGCGTTGGTGGTGTAGGGACAATGGGCTTTACTCACCTTGGGGAGTGGGTTCTAGCTCAGATCTGGTCTAGTTCAGCTCGTTTGTGTGAATAAAAATCACGGCATTGACCAGCTGAGCAGAATATCTCAGCTCCACAACTAATTGTGTTGTGACTTTGTGGGTTTGGGTAGGAAAAATTTGCTCTCTGCATGTGTGGCAAACATGCATAATATTTTACATAGATCCGCATTGTCCTTCTGCACTGAGAAATGCATAAGGAGGTTGAGGAGATGTGTGAAGTTTTCGTAGTTTCCTGGACGTCCCCCATTGCAGTGTGATGGTGATGAACTCCAAAGAAACTGAAATAAAATGGTCTGGGATTTAAGCCTGGTTTCACCCAGGACTTGCGTGGTGTGCCTGTGTGATGGACATGGTTGCTCGGCTGTGTTGCTCCATCTCCTGCCTCCCTGTCCTCCAGCTCCTCCACCTCCTGCCTCTGAACCCACCTCCCTTTGCTCTCAGCAATTTTCTTTTCATCAGTGGAGTTAATGGCAAGAGCGTGGTGGCACCTGGTGACTTTTAAGACAGTATGAAAAAAAAAAACCATTTCCAAAAATAAAGCCTGAATTAGGAACAATCAAATTTCCAGGGGTAATTAAAGCAACTGTTTAGATCTATTTAAAGGAGAGAAAAATTGCATGTTACCTCTTCATCTACTCAAAAATAAATAGCACAAATTGAGATTTGCGTGTGATTCATACTGCTTATTTATAGGATCACAGATTCATTAGAAAATAACTATGAAATTGGTGAAAAACATAGTTCTTGTGTATAAATTGCAAGCAAAATGAGATTATGTTAAGATTAGCCTTTAAGTCAGTCAGTACTTAAATTATCCTAGTCTTGGTCAAAATTTAATAACTGATTCTTGCTGCAAGATACAACAACAACATACAAATCACTGAGAGTCAGCAAAAGAGCTTGTGCTTCTTGCTTGTTACATGTGATTACAGTTTACAGTTGAGCATGCAGTAATTATGCAGTTTAATCACTTTCTGCACAGATATCAACCACTTAAAATATTTCCGAGTTTATCAAAAACATCAGATATCCATCTTCAAAGATTTTCATAGGAGCAAAAAAGAAATACTGTTGTTCACAGATGATTAAGTATTTTTTCTTATTTCTTTTTTTGCCAGTATTTATAATATAACAAGAAAATGCAGAACTAAAATGAAAAACAAGGAAATAAATTTTATTTCTTTTAAAGCCCAGGACTGAACATAGAGCTATTCAGCATCTGTGTGTGACAGATTTCATCCCTTCCTTCCAAACCAGGTATCTCTTGGTGGGAGAGTGCAGTGGTCCTGTGGAAGGAGGGATGGACGTCTGTTTGTCTCATTGCATTCCCAGGGCTCCCAAACTTCCACAAAACAGTAAAATCTCCAAGGAGCCTAATTTGCCAGGATTCAAACCCAGAGGGGTTTGGCTAGCTTCATAGGGGCTCCAACTGAGCCCCTGGCATTTGTCCGTCACAAGTAATTACCATCTGTAGCCGCTGATGAAGGTAATGAGGTGGGATACATCAAAGGGTGTCCCAGTGCCAGGGCGCAGCTCGCAGGGAATGCCACTTCTTACAAAGGCATGTCTCGGAAACTTTGTGGGGAAAAAAAATGACAGGTAGACTTCAAAAGAGCTGAAAATGGCAAATCAAACCTTTTCCATTTTGGTGCTTTCATTACAGAGCCGGGGAGAGACGTGCTTCACTCTACTGTTTTCCGTAATATACCCAAAGCAAAAAAGAACTGTTAAATTACAGTTGTTTCCCTCTGCTTGGAGATTTCTTCACAAATCCAAAACATTGGTGGTTTTTCTGCATGTTTGTTTGGTTTTCTGCAATTAGAAGCTGTCTCCAGATTTTGTGGCAGTTTGAGTTGGTATGTCACGTAGCGAGAAGAAATTTGTTGGTAAGTGTTTTGATTTGCTTTCCTTCGTTCTGTTTTCCTAAAATGAAACTTGACGATGTGGTATTTGCAGGTGATGTAAAAGAAATTCCTTCTAGTTCTTCTTATCCGTTGTGCAAACTGCTCATATCTTCCTACTTGGCCTTGCTCATGCTTTTGATATCATAAAAGAGAAAAATGATACCTGAGACAACTCGTCATCCAAAAATCTACCTCAATTGTAGATTAAAAAAAAAAAAAAA